>CM074446.1:25399683-25999683 GCA_037101425.1 Elopichthys bambusa
CTAACAATAGCAAAAGAACTTATGACTTATGATTACAGCAATTCTCCAATTTCTGAGTCACTCCTGCTTAGGATTGAACCTGCAACCTTTGTGTTAACAGCTGAAATCCTTAACCACAAGGCTACCGCCCACCTCCACATTTAACAGAAATTCTGGTAAACTTTTTAAATGTGTAGGCTGGATGGATCAAAAATGGGTGAATAGATACTTGAAGCATAGATGAAACAAAAGACATGAAAAAAAACCAAAACAACAACCATTCTGAGCAGTAGGCAAGCAGGCATGTTGAGAGCTGTGAGCTCAAAAGAGTCTCTTAGGGACCATTTGTTTGTCAGTTATGATGCAGGAATCCATGTGTTTGTGCATGTCTGTCTTTTCACTGGAGATTTGAGGTTTATCTATAGCAGATATATCTCCAGTTTCTTACCTGAGAGCCGTCCTCCGCACCTGTAAGTCCATTGACTGATTGATCTTACTCTGCTCTGCTGCTCTTTGCATTTGACTCTCAGTAATCTGTGAAGGAGAGGCCGAGGGAAGAGTGAGAAACAACAACAGGACTGGAAATCTCTGATGTCTAAGAGGAAGATAGGTTTTACCTCTCTCACGCAGTTAATGTGATAATATTGGCTTTCTTCCTGTGCCGTCTCTTCCCTGAGTGTCCTCACTTCCTGTATAACATCAGAGGGCATATTACAGAAAGATCCTAACTTTAGAATCCTATCTTATCTGTTTGGTAAACATGGAAATTTCAGCTAATACCTCATTTAGGACAAAAGCTAAATGACATTTCTTAAGTGGAATATCTTATTTTAAGTACGGATAGGAAAAGGGTATTACAGAAGCATCCTAACTCGACAAAAAAAATCCTAAAAACTGTCTTAACTTTAGGACAATCCCACTGGTGTCCTAACTTCAAAATAATTATAAAAGCCGTCTGAGAATGGCGTCACATTAAATTAATGATAACAGATAAAGAACAGCAATGTTTGATGTTGGAAAGATTTTTTGAACACCGAAATGATGTGCTGCACTTTGACGACAAAACACTGATATATAATTACAGACTCCCATGAAATATAGTTATAGGCTTTGCCTTTTCAACCAAGCTTGTCAAAACTTCTCTATCTGCAGCACTTAAAAAAGCACACTTATTTTGTTTCTCTGTTTTAATCTCTAGCGTTTACTTCACAGCAGCTGCTTGCGCATCGTTGGTTGCTTGGTAACAGACCTGAGAGTTGATTAATGAAATCAATGGAGCTGTTTAAGATTTCCAAAATATAGATAAGATGAGATTTTGTAAAATAGGATAAGAATCCTAAATCAAGTTAAGATTTGCTCCTGTAATACAAACATGTGAAAAATCCTAAATTAACTTGTTAGATCTTAATTTAAAGGGATAGTTCACCCAAAAAATAAAACGTGTGTTATCATTTGACTGGGTCAAATTATTTTGTCATCATTTGACCCACTGACATCCATAGTAGGAAAAAAATACTATGGAAGTCAATTGTTACCATCAACTGTCTAGTTACCCACATTCTTTATAATATATTCATTTGTGTTCAACAGAAAAAAAGAAAGGGTGAGTAAATAATGACAAAATATTCATTTCTGGGTGAACTATCGCTTTCAGACCTAAGATATAAAGTTTCTGTAATGCACCCCAGGGCATTAAATCACTGTCTGCTCATCTAGTATATTTCAAAAATATTAATTTCATAAGATGCTAAAAAAAAAAAAAAAAAAAAAAAAAAAAAAAAGTCAGGTTGAGATCAGGGTTGGGCAATATTCAGAATTGAATAAATGGTTATATTTGAATTTATAAGCTGGAATTTAAACCAAATTGGCCCCACACCACAGGATGTTGAATAGAGGAGGAAGAATAATTGCAGTTAAAATAAATATAAGATATAAGCCTGTTTTGTTGTTTAGCTATCCCAAATACAAAAAACATGAAACACTATACATTTAATTTTTCAGTATTATTTACCCATAAACATGCTATCATACAGATGGTGTATTTATGGTGTATAATATAGTTTATTAATTAAATATAATAAAATATATAATATCATTATATTAAATAAAATAAGTAAAATTTTATAAATAATGCATATCAAATAAATTATATTTATATTTTATATTATAAAAGATGATCTAATGTTTCTGGAAATACCTCATATATCTTGTGTGTATGATAAAATGTTTATGTGCAATTCATAATGAAAAGTTAAACACATAATAAACAGAGAATTTATTTATTTGATTTTCTTTGCATTTTAATTCTACTTTCTTGAATTCAAATTACAATTATTATTCTCCAAGTCTCAATTCAATCTTAGGAGTTTAATTTAAAATACACTCTCAATACCATATGAATGTTACACAACCCTGATTGAGCCCCAAACAGAGTACCTGTTCCAGCTTGGATCTGTTGCTCTCCAGTCCTGCAGCACAGGTGTCATACTGAGCCTTTTTTTGCTCATACTCTGGAGCGAGCTCCTGTTTTAACAACCAAAACAAAAGATAATATAATTTTGACAGAGCTGATATGCTGATTGGCTCTTTGTAGTTGAAAGTGATTCTCAGTATGGGGAAGAGAAACAAATGGCTTTGTATCTCCAGTATCTCGCTTGACGCTAAACAGTCACTCACCGCATGTTCCTGCCTCAGAGCTCTCAGGTCCTTTATCAGTGGAGATAATGCAGACTTCTTTTGTGCTATCACTGAATTCAGCTTTTTTACCTAAATAAACACAAATCATCATGATAGATGATGAAGATCCAAGAAAGAAACTACCAAATGCATACACATGACAAAGACACATGAAACATAGTTTTGATGTTTTGTTAATATATGGTATTTTATAAAAAATACATTTTCCTCAGCTGGACATCACTTTTGGCCACTATATATTTGCTAAATAAGCTAAATTATTTTTTGTTAGATCATAAACTTACTTACCCAACATGCTATGTTGTTAAATAAGTAACGTTATTATCTCACAAAAAAATAAATGTAGCTTATTTAGCGAATTCAGGATGGGGGCGGTTTGTATTGATGCACTTGGCCCAGCTCACCATTTCAGACATGTCGTCTAGTGTTCGTCCCTTCATCTCGTCCAGCTCGCTCTTGATAGCGGAGACTCTCTCCAGCTCTTCCTGAGTATCGCTGTAGCCTGAGATCCCCCGCTGAGCCTCCAGAGATTGCTGAACAAGACAACACAAACAAAGCATAAATAGAACAAATGTTTATTCGCCTTGTCAGTTTGAATAGATTATTACTAAAATGTTTCTTAGTTTGGGTATTTGCATAAGGTAAACAATCAGTGTTACTGCATAACATTTTAGCTGTGAGCTGCATAATTTCAGTCCACAAATCAAGCAAGATCTGAACCATGTTAGCCAACCTTTGTAGCAACAATCTTATAATAAAATCAAAATTGGCCCTATTTACTTACATAATAAATGTCCCTGGTCAATGTGCATGATTCATCAGGATGTGTTGTTTAGTTCTTAATAAAAAACTTTTCATTATATTTCATCAAATGTAATAATGGTCTCTGCCTCTTAAATGACTTTTCTTGACTGATGTTGTGACCAAAATAACATTAACCAATGCAGGCATGTGTGTGTTTGATTTTTCAAAATGCATCAAAAGTACCCCTCTCAACAATCATAAACAACAATATTGTGGTCAATAAAACAAAATGAACGATGAATGAGAAACGAACTATAACACCTGTTCCAGAAGTGGTCAAATGAGCAGTGGAAAGACTGCAAGAATACATTCTTATATAAAGATATTTAGATGTTGATTAAAGGCACAATATGTAAGATTTTTGGATTAAAAACCACTAGAACAATGTTATATATTTTGTTGACTTGTGTACTTACATTATCCCAAATGTTTCCAAGAATATTTAAATCCAGATAAATAAGCAATTTTAACCAGGACACAGACCGATTTCCAGTTTGATTTTGTAGAAACCAAGGAAACACCAAAGATGCTTTAATATATTATGTGTTTTTTTTAGACAGGTGAGCAACTGTTTGGATGCATACAGTGCTCAGCGTAAATGAGTGCACACCCTTTGAAAGGTAACATTTTAAACAATATCTCTAACTAAGTTTTATATAACATCTGTTTAACTTATAACATGAAAGTAAGGTTAATAATATAACTTAGAGAACAAAAATTTAAGTTTTACTCAAATTAGGGTGATGCAAAAATGAGTACACCCCACTGAAAGTCTCTGGAGCAAAGCTAAATTTTAGACTACAAATGTCTAATTTAACAAGAATTCAACCACAGGTGAGTCTAATTATTCATTACACAGGTGTCCAGCAGACAGTTGACTATAAAAAGGTGTTAAAACCCCTTCCCATTTCATACTGTCAGCAATGGCACCACATGGAAGAGAAATGTCACAAATGTCATTTCTTTACACCAGAAAGGAGAAGGCTACAAGAAGATCAGCAAAGCTTTACTTATCAGTCAGAATACTGTAGCAAAAGTGGTACAAAAATTTTAAAAAGATGGAACTGCAACCATCTCACAGAGACGTCCAGGTCATCCAAGGAAATTAACACCTCGACAGGAGCGTCTTCTGATGAGAAGGGTTGAAGAAAATCGGCATGCAAGTTCACTGCAGTTATCTAAAGAAATAGAAAGCCAAACTGGGGTGACTATTTCCCGTGACACAACACAACGTACACTGCAGAGGAATGGCATGCATGGGTGCCGCCCACGAAAGAAGCCTCTCCTAAAGCCTAGGCACAAAAAAGCCCGCCTAGAGTTTGCCAGGGCCCATGCTGACAAAGATGAAGACTACTGGGACTCTGTACTCTGGAGTGATGAGACCAAGATAACTGTTTTTGGAACTGATGGCTTCAAAACTTTATGGTGTCGCAAAAGTGAGGAATATAAAGAAAAATGCATGGTGCCTACAGTGAAACATGGTGGTGGCAGTGTCATTATGTGGGGCTGCATGAGTGCTGCTGGTGTCGGGGAGCTGCATTTCATTGATGGCATCATGAATTCACAGATGTACTGCTCTATAATGAAAGAGAAGATGCTACCATCACTCCATGCCCTTGGGTGTCGTACATTTTTCCAACATGACAATGATCCTAAATACACATCTAACAGCCACTGTTGGATTTCTGAAGAAGAACAGGGTGAAAGTGATTCAGTGACTCTTGATCTGAACCCAATCGGGGAAGAGACAAGTTGAGCAACACTCTCCATCAGGCATCCAGTCTCTAAATGAGGTGATTCTTGAAGAATGGAAAAAGACAGATGTTGCGAAATGTCGACAACTTGTTTATTCCATGCCTCGAAGACTTGGTGCTGTCATTAAAAATCATGGAGGCCATACAAACTACTACATGTAGTAGCTGTTGTAGGGTGTACTCATTTTTGCATCATCCTAATTTGGGTAAAACTGAAAAATGTGTAATCTAAGTTATATTATTAACCTTACTTTCATGTTATAAGTTAAACAGATGTTATATTAAACTTAGTCTTGTCAACATTTTGGAAATTGTTTTTGTGTTCATTGAGATATTGTTGAAAATGTTACTTTTTTCATTTACGCTGAGCACTGTACATTAATGGACAGAAAAAAACAAATTATTGTTATATAGCTCAACACAGTAAGTATTATTGTTTAAATCTCATTTTCTTGAGTACCATGTTTTACCATGCCTAATATCGATCTAGCTTACTGCAGTGTGCAACAAGTGAGGGGCATAGAGTAGCATTATAAGAACTTTCAACTTAACAACACGCTGCGTTAACCCACGTACGCTTGACCGGAAGAAGCAGATGTCTGCGGCATAATAAAAGCTCCACTGCTCTCGAGCCGTGTGTCGTGCTTGTCTCTCGTTAGCAATCGCGCCAGCGGCCTCATTCCACTCCAGCGGCTTTCAGCCACACCCTGCTTCATACTACAGTAATGTTAATAAATCTTTATTACATTAGCTCATCCATGAATATGATTGAATATGAGTCTCTTTGGATGATTTTTCACCGGCTGCAGACGTGAAGACAACACCTCACATGATTCCACGAAATCAAGGCGTCATCAAGCTACACCTTTGTTTTGATTAAGCGACCTCTAGCGGTGAAAATTACATATTGTAAAGTGATGCTTGAGCTGCTATTTTTTAAAATCATTTCAGACCCTTTCTCCTGATAAACTACAGTGTGAACAATGACGTGCAAGTGCAACTTCAGTTAATTTATCTCATAGCAAAATGAACTAAAGCATCGAAAAACACTCAATAAGACGCTAATTCTACACAGCATTTACTACACAGAGCACAGCAGAAAGGCAACAGCACTCAAAAATCTCTCTTGTAATGTTTTTACAGGCATGCGTGTTCAAATTAATGTTTTAAATAGTATACCTGCAACACATACAACATTCCTTATGGTACTACCATATTGACAATACTACCTTTTAAAAAATACAATGGCATCGACAGTATTTTGAAGCTTTAGCATTGCGATACTACCATAGTACCGGTATACCATGCAACCCTATTTGTGATAACATAAAAGTTGGATGTAATGCAGAGTTTGAAGGCTGGTGTGTTTGTGGATGGCTAGTGTCATGGTTAAGCACTTTCTGACAGGTTGTGTCTGTACAGACACATTTAGGACACAAAGCCACAAATCGCAGTGCAAAGCACTTTATTCTCTGGGTACAGAGGGAACTTCACAGGTCAAGCTGAAACTAACGGTCATGGGTTTTATAATAGGACTGAAATGTGCTGAGCAATATATCCTGGGGAAATTATATGACAGAATCACATTTTGACAGTTTAGTATGACTCAACCCAACTTGCCTTCATCTTCTAGACATTTTAGACTAGTCAGGGAAAATTAAAAATCGTGCAAATATTACGGGTGTAGCGGTTTTTCACACTTCGGTTTGTATTAGTTCTGTGATCACAGTTCTTTGTCACTATTAGGGGTGCACAGATTAGGAAATTACCAATACTGATCATTTTTTACCACTGTAATGTTTACCACTGTTTGTGTTAGTTAATATAATTCTAATAGGTGATATTTTCAAAGACCCTTTTACCATTTACCATTTTTGTAAGTTTTTTGTAAGTCATATGCAGTAACAAAATGGACCAATTCAACTAATATTTTGTAAACATACTTCTATAAACATACATATATTATATAACATACGGACAACAGACATGAATTTAATAATTTGTTACTATCAAAAATCAATGTAGTAACCAATAAATGTATGAAGGTTCAGCATCAAAATATTAAAATTCAGAACGGTGCCAGTGAGAAAGCTTTTTAGACAGTAACTCTTTAACAGTAACCATATCTGTCTGTCAAGTGGTTGCTAGGTGCTCACTAGGGTGTTGGTTGGATGTTCTGTTTGCAAGGCTGTTTGCAACTAGTTGTTCAGTTGTACACTACCTGTATTTTTAGGGAGTTAATTCGGTTGTAGAATGCGGTTGTCACTACCATGAATTACTGAACTGTGTGTGAACAGAACAGGATTAAGCACTAAAAGGTGAACTGACATCCAAATTTAGCTGCAGTGTGTACATGGCCATAGACACATATACCATGTCAGTCCTTGATTTCTAGTGGATAATTTTAACATTTCTTACACAAGATATACTTTACTGGCTGATGCATTTTTAATGCTCTTGATACAGATGCACTTTGCATATGACATGACATGACATGTGGAATGAGTGTGTTGGCAGGGATTTGATTGATGCCCAAGCCATCTGAGGGGAAAAAAAAGTTGCCAAGGTGCCAAAAGGGGTGGGGGGGCTCATGAAACCAACTGCAAAACTGAGGAGGAAAATTCCCCTACTCAAAAAATAACAGCACAGGATGCAGACAGGGAGCAAATGCGGTGATCACAAATAGCCCAAGCTCAGCCTTTCTGCGTCAAATGGGCTATCAGCAAGTCAGAGGCAGGGAGGATTCAGAGGTGTGAAGTCATTTCCAGGAAGGTGCTGTAACTTTAGCGTTAATGCAATTTGAATAGACAGGGACGGGTACAGGGAAGGTAGATTATGTACCAGTGCCTATAAAGATGGTGAAATGATACGCTGATAGACACAAGCTAAAACACTATTGATGTACACAGAACAAAGGTGTCTGTAAAACAGGGTTTATCACCATTTAGAGAAATTTCAATTCCTGAATTTTAATTGAATTTGAATTAATTTACCAAAGACAATGCAGATTCGAATCTTAATGCAAGGAAGTGGACTTAAAATGAACTGAAATTCAAATAAATACAAATGACAGTAATTTGTAATTAGAAAAGCAAGGTTGGCTTGGGAAACACTTATTTGAAAGTGTGAATGTTTATAGGCCTTATGGAGAGAGAGCGATAGAATGACGGATAAATGTGTTTTACCAGCTGTTGATGTCCAGCTGTGTGTCGTTCTCTCAGGATCTCTTCAGTCCTCTGTAGAACACCGTACTCTGCCTTCAACTCAGCAATCTCCTGACGTTTCTTCTTATACGTGCTGCTCTTGCCACGCATCTTGGCCACATATCGCTTAAACTGAAACACAGGCAAAAAAATCAAAACCTTAAGACATAAAAAAAAAGACAATAAAAATGCAAGGAAAAACAACAGTAAAAAAAAGACTATAATAAAAATAAAAAACAATAAGGAAAAGGGGCAATGAGGAAAAATATTTAAAAAAAAAGAATAATAAAAAACTAACTAAAAATCCAGGAAAATAGGTAAATAATAGTGGTTCAACGGATCACAAAACTCACGGTTCGGATCATATCACTGTTGTTAAGTCATGGATCGGATCATTTTTCAGATCAGCACAAAAAAAAAAAAAAAAAAACAACAAAAAAAATTGGGGGGTGGGAGGTAACTTTGCATTTATTACTTAGCCCACTTTAACTACTCTGATACCACAGCAGAAACTACTAGCCTAACTAATACATTATTAAAGGCAAGTGAACAGACTGTAAAAAGAACAAATACTGTACATCAATTACAAGCATAGATAAATACAACATAAAGTTACATATATAGTATATATAATATATACAAGTATAAGGTCTAACTGTAGTATTAATTTTCATGTACAGAAATGTTTACGAGAATACTTGCCGAGAGGGGTATTTTGAATGACATAATGCATGTATGTGTCCATCCAAATGCATTGAGGACGCGAAAGAGAAATCAATTTGGAGTTAGCGAGCAATCTGAAACACGCCTCTGTCTGCGCGCGAGCCTTGTATGTATGTGGGTCTGTGTGCACAGAAAACAGTGTAGCTTGTGATAACGAATTAAATCCTCTTTTGCCTCTTCTAGCTCTGGAATAGTTTAATATCTATTTAATGTGTAAACTAGCAAGACAAAACACGTGCAAATGATAATCTTTCACTCTATTGCGGTTAAACTTGCAATTGATCCGCGAATCACATGCGTGCCAAACCATAGGGCTTGGTCCGTACGGATCACGGATCAACAACGATCCGTTTAACCACTAGTAAATAGAAGAAAAAAAATCCTGGAAAAAATCTCAAATAATTAGTCAAATAATATTTTTTTTCTTTATCAAGATGTGAAGCAAAAATTTATATGAATGTACAAGGAATAACCATTAAATGTTTTCCACAATTTTTAATTTCTCTTTTTCCTTTACTAGTTATTTTTAAATGGTCCTGTGGTGTGACAAATGCATTTTTAAAAACATAAGCACTCATGGAGTTTCTCAATTAATCATAGTTTATTTTTAGGTAACTGAATCTGCAGTTATAATTATTATCAAATGCTGTCTGAATAAGTTTTACATAAAGTATAGTATGTCACACAGTAGGATAGTCCCAAAAGTTAAATGTTAAAAAAAAAAAGTTAAATATGAAATATTAAAATAAGTAAATGCTCATGAATTATCAATTTTGGACAGTGAATACTTGTATGTATACTATAACACAGACAGTCAATAAGAAAAAATAAGGAACTCCAATTTCATACAACAGGGTCAGAAGAATCTGCTGTGCAAAGAGAAAATGTGACACTCGATATTTCAGATAGGATCAACACATCACGAACACAATGAGCCCTGGTTGAGTGACTGTGTCTCACTAATGACTGCAAACAGAGTAAAGCCGTCGTCTCACCCGGGAAAATGATATTCACACACACCACCCAAGGTTCATGTGCATGTACGGGCTAAGGGATGCAATGAGACAAAGTCAGGGGAACATTGTGGCCTTGGCTCAGTCTCTGGTAAGGTGAGAGGAAGGTGAGAATCTCTAGGAGAAAACAGCTCTGAGGAATGAGGGGGTGTGAAGAAGGGGCAAACCAGGGTGCCACTGGAACATCTCAGTGGATCACAACAAAAGAAACCTGAGCCCGCAGGCATGCAGCCAGAGGGGACAAAAAAACATCTTCATCTGGCAGCTCACTCGCTCAGGCTATTCTTCTGTCAGTGCTGCCAATGGCTATAAATGTTGAGAGGCACCAGAGAGCAAACTCAGAAATCACACAATGTGCCGTATGTCACTTGGGGCACGCAGAGATTGTGTGTGTGAGTTTATGCTTTGTGTATTTTGGGACAGCAAGGGCAGACAAGGTTGGAGCAATTTGGGAGGGGAGCAGCAATAATGCTGTGCTGTGTTCTCGAGTTCCATCATCACTAACGATCAAAGTAGCAACACATGAGCATTTAAATGCATTATTGCAGGTTCAATACAAGTTAAGCTGAAACGACAGCCTTTGTTGCTTAAAACTGATTACCACAAAAATGATTTCACTTCACCCCTCGTTTTCTTTACAAAAAGGTTATGAAGAGGCTCTTACAATGGAAGTATATAGGATTTAAAACAAGAAATGTGAAGCTTATCATATTAATTATTCTGTTAAGTTTTAGGGTTTTAGGCTGCGTTCACACTAGACTTTGAGCATGCAAAATTTCTTTACACACAGCAAGGTTTGTGAATGTCACGCTCTGTTGCTTCTTTTAAAAAGCATACTATAAATTCAACATATAACATCACGTATACATATACATATTCTTTCAATGTATCATTCTTTTATTGATCGCATCTTCAAGTGATTCGCAAGTCAGAGTTGAATGTTACAAAGTTTAAGTTTGGAGAACTCTAAACTGCGAAAACGCATGGCAACGGAACTGTAAAATTGGATAAAATTGATTTTCACAGTAAAATCATGTTAACATGCATACTGTTTCCGTCTTGTGAATATACGATTTAAACAGTGTATATTTTAACATTTACAGATTGGCTCCATTCACTTCCATTGTACTGTAAAGCCAAAAGTATACTTCACTTGTCCGCATGCAGCCCAGTTTCTGTGTCCGTACACAGCAAATGTACAAGTGATTTGAACGCTTTTTGAATGATTTTGAACATGCTGAACAAACCACATGCTGAACGTGTACTTTGAAAGGCTTGCACACTCAACTGTAATTGAGAAATAAGTATACCTGAGCCTTTAGGCCCATCGGCGGACTGTGCTGATGACGAATATTACGTAATGTGAACTGTCTGTGAGGCTTATCACACGGACAAGGGAATTATAAAGGTACTGTATTAAAATGCCTCACTTTAACCTAGATTGTCAATTGAGTTGAATCTGTATTGAACCCAGAATAGAGGGTGTGGATATGAAGAACTGGAAAACACAAGATGGAACTACAGATCTATCTATCTAGTTAATGTGTCATAGATTGGGTCATAGATGTTTAATTAATCTGGGTCATAGATGGGTCTCCCACTGGTCCAGTGGTCCTTGTATATTGTGCCACAAGTTTACCATACTTGGATATTGTCTATTTTAGCGGATCAGCCTTGCACATCTACAGACACACACTCCTTCTATAGTTTCAGCTATCCATCACTTGGCTGCTGCTGTTCACAGTTGGATGAGCCATGGACAGAAGTAAGTGTTATCGTGGGGAGGCAGATAAAATCGCAGGAAGTCTAGAATCGGGGGAGGGATGGCGGCTATTTTAGCCAGGGTGCCGCTCTATCTGCTCAGCCTGCCAATATCTCTGCCGAAGGGCAGGCGGGGAATGGAACGTCTGCTTGTTAAAAAAAAATGCAGACAGACAGCAAAAAGTGAGGACAGGATAGTTCACAGGTCTCAGAAACAGACACAGGCCTGTTCATCACTGACAGTTACTTTGGGAAATATCCTGGCTCCGAGGCCAGTGTGAGAAAGTTCGAGCCAGCTGACGTAACTGTCACCTGCCCTATTGGAGCAGTGCTGCTTAAAGGGGTAATTCACTGTTTGCAAGATAGGCTTTTAATAAAACTTGTCTATGCAATAGAAACAAGTATTTTTTAAAGAAGCCATATTATGCCTCTTTATAATTTCTTGATTTTGTTTTTGGGGTCTACTAGAATTATTCTGGAATTATTTAAATGAGGAATATTGTGACGTGTTCGTTTCCAGAAGAAAACTCAAGACTATAATGGAGGCGTTTCAGGGAGTTCAGAAACAGTGCTTACTGATATAGAGAATAACTCCCTTTGGAGTGACTTTGTGCTTTGTAACTTTGCAGACCTTTTTCATGCTCAAACAACAACATTACACACTAAAGAAAGTTGAAAATGTTAAAATGCATAATAATAGATCCTCTTTTAATCAGTGCTACATGACTACAGTATTTTGCCAAAAACTTGGCTAATACAGAAGTTTTAATATAATAAATATTGTAATATTTCTATATAGAACAAGATGAGTTTGTGAGTAAACCCTGAAACACTTGCAGTGGCGCTGTGGTTGGTGACTGTGTGTGTTCAGTACCTCATCTCCACGGATCAGCTCCGCTCCACCTCGCTCTCGTGCCTGACTGCTCTTCATGTTCAGTTCTCTTTCCACAGCTGCCAGCTCCTCACGGGCCTCCTGCAACTCCTCCACCTTGGTTTCCTTTTTATGGACTATAATTGCAGCCTAAAAGCACAAATTCATTGCATTTTACATTTATTTATTCTTTATAAATATTCTATATAAATATATATTCATAAAAAAAGTTACAACGAAAAAAAAATAAGATTCTGCACTATTTCTAGATCATTAATAAAATAAGCAAATTCGCCATATTGATGCTGATAAAGAAATGAAATTTGTCAAAAAGAAATTCAATAACAATGCAAAATAGAAGAATTCTCAGTAGTGGCGTCAGGAGTCATTAACACAGAATGCGTTTTTTGCATTCCACTGCAGTGCTTTTACATCGTTTTAACATCATAGATGTGTTTGACTGTTGCGCTCACATATGGAATGGCGTTCTAAAAGTGCAGCGCTCAAATAAAAAAGCTTAACTTTAAAAAGAAAAAATTCCACTGCTCTGCGTTTCATTCTATGTGAATTGCCCCATAGACCTTCAGAAACCACTGTGTGTAGGAAGATCAGTTGCCTGGGAGGGACAAAGGTCAATTACACAGTCTAGTTGTTATACAAAAGTATTTGACTAACCAATCAGAATCAAGTATTCTGGAGTGCCATGTAATAGGCTATGATAATAGACATCTGGCAATTACATATGAAACACATGCACACTGTTGTATTAGAAAATCAGAGAACATCAAACATTCTTTCAAGTTCAAAGACTCGCAGGACAAGTGCATCATCTCTCCATACGGATATGAAGGCCAGAGTTCACATGGTCACCTATACCCTGTGTTTCCATTCTGGGCACATTGGGCTTAAAAGGCTTAAGGGGCAAACACTAAATCACACATTACTCAACCCTGCATGAATAAAGATAGCCTGCAAAACAAATAAAGATAGCCTGCAAAACAAAGTTCGAGCAGAAATGATCTCCCTGCCCAAAATATACGTGACCCATCAGGTAAATTGTGAAGAACAACACCTTTTTAAGCTTTCAAAGTGACATAGGTGAGAAAAGAGAAAAAGAGAGATGACATCTAACCTGCTGTCTGAACAGAGAGAGTTTATCATCCATTGGGTCATTACGCATCATCTTCTTTTCGATCAGATGGTTGATCTCTGCGTTGGTTTCTCTGATCTAATAAACAAGACTCATTTCATTACCATATACACTACCATTCAAAAGTTTGGAGTCAAAGAGATTTTTTTTTAAGAAAAATACTTGTATTCACCAAGGACACAATAAAATGACAGTTAAGAGACATTTATTTTGCAAAGTTTTTCTAATGCAAACAAATGTTATTTTGATTTTCTATTAATCAAGAATGCTGAAATATTGATAATAATATCAGTTATATCAATAAAAAAAATGTTTCTTGAGCACTAAATCAGCATATTAGAATGATTTCTGTATGATCATGTGACAGTGTAACAGAAATAAATAGCATTATAATATATTAAAATAGGAAATTATATTACATTGTAATTACATTTCAAAAGATTACTGTTTTTACTTGGCGAACATAAGAGACTTCTTCCAAAAACATTACAAAAATTCTACCAAGTCCAAACTTTTAATGTAACAGTACTCAACAGTGTCTGTTAAAGTTTGAACTTTAGCATTAAGATTCAAATCCATGCGCACAGGCTGACCTTGTCCTCCAGCTCCCTCAGCTCTGCTTGTCCCATAGCAGGCTCAGACGCCACCTTCTGTAGGTACTGCACCACCTTTCTCATGTTATCCAACTCTTTGGGCAGCTTCTCAGACACCATGTAGGAGTTGAACTTGATGTCCTCCTCAAGTCTCTTCATGAGGCCTGTGGATTAGGATCACATGTATGTATTCTAAAGTGATCTCACTCTTTGTCACAACGCTTGTCTATCGCAGTGAGAGTGTAACAAGATTCAGTGAACGTCAAAGAAACTGTTGTGGAATTCTGAAACTTGCGATGTGAGACCACAAGAAATAGTCACAAAGTAACAAATAGAAACACTCTGAATAAACGATTGAAAAAGAAATAAAAGTAGCCTAAAAGGGGTCACAAAACAAGGTACAAATGACAAAAGGTTAAAGGGTTAATTCACCCATTAATTCATTCTTATAGCTTACGCCATTTTTATGTAGAGCAACAATTCTTTTTTTCAGATCCTCAGAGAGTACTTTGCCATGAGGTGCCATGTTGAACTTCCAGTGACCAGTATGAGAGAGTGAGAGCGATAACACCAAATTTAACACACCTGCTCCCCATTCACACCTGAGACCTTGTAACACTAACAAGTCACATGAGAACAGGGAGAGAAAATGGCTATTTTTATGGGTATTTTTACTTAGGGATGTACTACTTTTGTGGCCAGCGGTTTAGACATTAATGGCAGTTATTTTGAGGGGACAGTAAATTTAAGCTGTACACTCACTACTTTACATTGTAGCAAAGTGTCATTTCTTCAGTGTTGTCACATGAAAAGATATAATAAAATATTTACAAAAATGTGAGGGGTGTACTCACTTCTGTGAGATACTGTATATACATTTAATTAGTATGTGTGTGCGCTAGGAATGTAACCCATGATCCAGCACCAGCTCTAACCACAAGAACTCTCTGAGTCATTCTGGGACACTGTCCTCAAGTATAACAACTTACTCTCTGGCTTTTCGTCTGCGGCTGCCTGCTGCAAGTCTTTGAGCTGGATCTGAGATCTCTGCAGTCTCTGCTCTGCCTGAAAGAGCTACACCAGAGACAAAACACAGTCTCTCAGAATGTCTAGTAGACAGTGATTGCTTGGAGCTCCAATGAGTTTATTCAGACATATTCAGACCGTCTCTACCTGGTTTTTCTGCTCCTGTTTCTGATGAGCAAGAGACTCTTCTCTTTCTTTTTCCACTCTTAACTGTCTGGCCAGCTCCAGCATGCGCTGGTGGTTTGACACTGCCTCCACCTAGTGGACCAGAAGAACATCACAAAATCCAGAATCAGCACTGCCTTTTCACATTTTCTATGCAATGGATTTAAATATGGTAAAAAAAAAAAAAAAAACATTTTTATTACTCACTTTTATTACTAGCTGAAAGCAATACCAAATTAGATATTAGAAATAAAAATTAAAAATTAAATTAGATAAATATGTATTAATAGTTTATATTAATAAATATTTATGCAAACCAAATTCTGTGGGGGCAGATTCTATGATGGTCATCCTGCTAACAGGCATTATATGGGGTTTCCTGTCCTGTTATGCCATCTTTTCACTATCTGAGGTTTCACTAAATGAGGTCACTCATTTTCAATGTAGAGTAGGATGGGAGCTGGGTGGAGTTACAATTATATGTGTGTGTGGAATTTTCTGATCCAATTTGAGCTTCGGATGTGTTGAAATATCTGAACTTTTGTGGCTAGACCGGATGCGACAGCCACACCAGATGTGATGTATTCAAAATTAGTGAAGAACAAAGAGAGAATGACTAACATTTTTCCACTAAAATGTATTTCTTTAAACATTATTTCTGTAAAATGTCTGGTTATGAATAATTATGTCCAAAAAATAATTTTAAAATTCTTAAATAATTATTTACATTGATTAACCCTAGAAAATACTTTTTTTCTTTCAGAAGCACTTGTGGTCATTTGTTTTGTTTGGATTTATTCATACATTTGTTATTCTTTTATTTTATCATGGTGAATAAGCGAAAGGCAACGGCTGCTTCAGGCAATTGCCACTAGGGGGCATAATGGGACAATCGTACACAAATGTTTGAAGATAGTGGAAAGGCAGCTAGGTATGTTTGTTAAGCCTGACATCAGCAGCTCACTTTGATAGTTCTCTGTAAATGTGTATTTGCAGGTGTGATTCCAGGTGTGAATTTTATTTAGTTTCACAAACAGATTCTATTGGATTTTAGCTTCTTACCCTCTTTCTAAGACGCTCCACCCTTTTGATGAGTTGGTCCTTCTCCTCCTCCATTGCAACAATGTCCTGCAGCGACACATTATTATTGTATATATAATTCAAAATGCTACGTGACCAGATGGGACTTTGGCAACATTGGCTTTCTTACCCGCCGGATCTCAGCGGTGGAGAAACCTGAGCTCTTCAGCTGTTCACACTCTTTATGGATGTTCTTGAATCCCTCCACCAGCTCCTCATACTAAAAAAACAACAGAATTGTTTAGAAAATTTCTAAAGATTCTTAAATCAAGATGCACTTGAATGCAAAATGACATAAAATATGAAGTCTTGTTTTCTGTGAAATTGTTCAAAATGAAGTGAGTTTATGATTAAAACAAGAACAAATATCTGCCAATTGGCTCAGAAAGTTTACATAACTCACTAACAGATATTTGTTCTTGTTTTAAATATAAACTCACCTCATTCTGTTCAATTCTTGAATCCTTCAAATTCATGTGCCTCATAATCTTTAATCAAAATAAGTTCCCCTCCCTCTTGCAGCAACATCTCTTCTCTGATGATGTGTTTACTGGCACGAGGGTGAGACAACCTGTCACTCACATGAGACTGACCAATAGCAAACCACAACCATCCAATCAATTCACTATGGACAAAATCAAGACCCTCCCTAAATTCTTTCTTGTTCGAGAAGCTGTTTCACTCAGATCAATAGAGTCACAATAGAGAAGAAAAGACTATCGCAACTTCCATTTCATGCAACTTTGATATAAAATCATGAAAAAATACACAAAGAATCTACAGGAGGTACACAAACAGGGTACAAAAAGGCCAGGAAAAATAGGAAACAAAATTGAAGAGAATAGAATAGAATCTAAAAACAAATGGTTTTTTTTTAAGGCCAAGCCATATGTTCAGTAGGCATACCTGGTGGTAGGTCTCAGCAATGATATCATCTTGAAGAAACTCAGCAGGAACCTCTAGTTTGACGAGGAATCTGGCCAGATACGCTCTCTTCTTCAGCTCTGGAATCCTCTGTAACAGCCAGTGCAAGATGGGGTGCACCACAGGCTTACTGCCTGCCACCAAACCCTGACGAAAACTGCTTCTGTTGAGGAATGCACATTTCAAAGCTAACTGGATATTTGAAGTACTTAAATCAATTTCATATTTCTGTTTGAATAGTACAAAACGATCTCAGCACCAAGCTATAGTGCCCATATATACTGATCTAACACAAATATGTTCTTCAACGTTTTGCTAATGTTCCCATTAAGTTATGAAAACATTATTTCTGTTTTTAAAATGTTTTTTTCCTTGGTTCTTTGTGAATGTTAGAGAAAACATTCAGGGAATAAGTAATAAGTAGTAACTTTTAAAAAACATTAGACTAACGTCCAACTAAAATGTTTCAGAAAAAAAGTTCCATGAATGATCTATAAACAACATTTTTGTGCTAACATTTGATAATGTTATTATAACTTTGAACGAATGTTCTATTGACGTTACTGGAAGAGCGTTTGTTCATAACTTTGAGAGAACCTTGCCAAAATCTGAGAATGTTCCCTGTTAGCTAGGAAAACATTTAATACTGCATCATACACTACTACTGTCACATAGGATGTCCCATACAACTCACCTATTTATTTACAGTATATATTTTATATATATATATATATATATATATATATATACACACACACACAGTATCTCACAGAAGTGAGTACACCCCTCACATTTTTGTAAATATTTTATTATATCTTTTATGTGACAACACTGAAGAAATGACACTTTGCTACAATGTAAAGTAGTGAGTGTACAGTTTGTATAACAGTGTAAATGTGCTGTCCACTCAAAATAACTCAACACACAGCCATTAATGTCTAAACCGCTGGCCACAAAAGTAGTACACCCCTAAGTGAAAATGTTCAAATTGGGCCCAATTAGCCATTTTTTCTCCCCGGTGTCATGTGACTTGTTAGTGTTACAAGGTCTCAGGTGTGAATGGGGAGCAGGTGTGTTAAATTTGGTGTTATCGCTCTCACTCTCTCATACTGGTCACTGGAAGTTCAACATGCACCTCATGGCAAAGTACTCTCTGAGGATCTGAAAAAAAGAATTGTTGCTCTACATAAAGATAGCGTAGGCTATAAGAAGATTGCCAAGACCCTGAAACTGAGCTGCAGCATGGTGGCCAAGACCATACAGCGGTTTAACAGGACCGGTTCCACTCAGAACAGGCCTCACCATGGTTGACCAAAGAAGTTGAGTGCATGTGCTCAGCATCATATCCAGAGGTTGTGTTTGGGAAATAGACGTATGAGTGCTGCCAGCATTACTGCAGAGGTTGAAGGGGTGGGGGTGGGGGGGTCTGTCAGTGCTCAGACCATACGCCGCACAATGCATTAAACTGGTCTGCATGGCTGTCGTCCCAGAAGGAAGCCTCTTCTAAAGATGATGCACAAGAAAGCCCGCAAACAGTTTGCTGAAGACAAGCAGACTAAGGACATGGATTACTGGAACCATGTCCTGTGGTCTGATGAGACCAAGATAAACTTATTTGGTTCAGATGGTGTCAAGCAACCAGGTGAGGAGTACAAAGATAAGTGTGTCTTGCCTACAGTCAAGCATGGTGGTGGGACTGTCATGGTCTGGGGCTGCATGAGTGCTGCAGGCACTGGGGAGCTACAGTTCATTGAGGGAACCATAAATGAGCAGAGCATGATCCCCTCCCTTCGGAGACTGGGCCGCAGGGCAGTATTCCAACATGATAACGACCCCAAACACACCTCCAAGACGACCACTGGCTTGCTAAAGAAGCTGAGGGTACCTAAACCCTATTGAGCATCTGTGGGGCATCCTCGAACGGAAGGTGGAGGAGCACAAGGTCTCTAACATCCACCAGCTTTGTGATGTTGTCATGGAGGAGTGGAAGAGGACTCCAGTGGCAACCTGTGAAGCTCTGGTGAACTCCATGTCCAAGAAAGTTAAGGCAGTGCTGGAAAATAATGGTGGCCACACAAAATATTGACACTTTGGGCCCAATTTGGACATTTTCACTTAGGGATGTACTCACTTTTGTGGCCAGCGGTTTAGACATTAATGGCTGTGTGTTGTTATTTTGACGGAACAGAAAATATACACTATTATACAAGCTGTACACTCGCTACTTTATATTGTAGCAAAGTGTCATTTCTTCAGTGTTGTCACATGAAATATAAAAAAATAATAAAATATTGACAAAAATGTGAGGGGTGTACTCACTTTTGTGAGATACTGTGTGTGTGTGTGTATATATATATATATATATAAATAATGTACTATACCTATATATTTTTGTGCATTGTTACATACTCTATACAGTTTTTCATCATTTCTGTCTTACACTTCAGACATTCCTCCAGGCGGTTTGTATTTCAGCATCCCCAAAAGAGTAAACATCCTCTTGGCTGTCTGCTCAGGCATTTCCTCACGTATATCGATGGCTTGCTGAAACAAAAAAATACATGGATCAAGACAGATAAAGTGTTACAAACAGCTGATTAATGCGAACACATCACAAATAAACCTAACAGTCAGGTCTGTAAAGCACTCTAGTCTCTGAAATAGAAATGTAATGTAATCCGTAAAGAATACTGTTATGTATTAAATTAATATTATATTATATTATGATTTTTTTCAGTAACAGTAAACATTATTTTTTGACTCACCTTTGGATCAATTTCAGCCAGAACATCATTTAAAGTCTGCAGCAACTGCATTGGCTCCAGAGAATCGAAGGTAATGAGATTGAAGTTTTTCTTAAAAGGCTCCCTGTTCAGCTGTTCAACGATAAATTTGAGCTGTTCGCTCATCTTGAAGAGTTTGTGACTTAAACCCAACAAAAAAAAAAAACCCTGACTAGCTTGTGATTCGTTAAAAAAATATGACTTTTGAACTAGCTAATTGTCGAACTAATAATTTTATTATAGTTCTCGGAGCGCTGTCACAGAATGTCGTTTTTTATTTGACTTTAGCAAAATCAAAATGCTAACAAATACTTGTATGAACTGTATAACTGCGTGTACCGCTAACAGAAACAAATTCTGCCTAGGAACCGTTGTCACACAAGGCCTGGTTGCTAACAGGAAGTTGGTCATCTGAAGGGAGCACTTTTTTTTTTAAAGTAAAAGTCCCCATTAAAAGACTTTTAATGGTCTATGCATTTAAAAAAAAAAGAAGAAGAAGAAGAAGAAGAAGAAGTTGGGATTAGGAATGTTTGGAAAAAAAGATCATAATGGGAAATAAAATATAAGTAAAAATATATAAGAAGAAATTACTTATATAACACCTACTATTAATCTGCTTGAATGACAAGACATTTCGAATAATTATGTATTTTTATTTCCTTTTATTTAGTGTCTTATTTGTTTTTCAAAGACTTAACTTATAACCAAATATCTGGAATGACACGTTAAATAGTATATGAAAATATTTTCTTAAAATTTTTCTTCAGTGTTGTCAATTTTATTTTGCCATTTTATTTTACAAGAGCAAAACTGTACACTATATAGGCACTAGACTAAAGCTAACAAGAAACTAACTAGTAAAAACGAAATAATTAACTATTTTCCACATCTGGAATAGGACAAAAGAAGAAAGAAAACTATTCAAAAAAAAGATTTCAAAATGTTCTTTCCCAATTCATTTTCCTTTTTATCTGATTTTGTCTGATAATCCCACGCATTTTGGAACACACATCTTAGCAGTTCATCTATGAGTAACCGGTGCTGTGAGGTGGATTTCTGCTCTGCGCGTGGCCGTCCAGTTCTGTCTGAGGCGCGTGAATGCACGAGTATATACAAGGCATTATCTTCATTTCCAGTTTCATCGGCAAATTACAGAATGCGGAGGTGAAAACGGACGGTCTCGCCGATCGAGGTACAAATCCTTGACGGTATACACTGGTATCACACCAGTTAGTATTATTTTTATTATCTAAAAGCTGTTCCTGGGCGAAAATCACGCATGCATTCAAACAGAGGATTATCGCGGAGGAACTGCCTTGAAACCATGAGCTGCAGTTGGGGGACGGAGCTGTGGGTGAGTACAGCCGTGAGGCATGGAGGCGAATGCATCTGCAAGAAATTGAGGAATACAGTGCACAAAATGTTATCTCCTTTAGTTACATGCATATACCCATTAGTGATAGATAAATAGCCCACCGCACCGCCCATTTTACAGTATTGCAGACCGCAAATTCTAGCTACTGTTACAGGAATTTTTTATTTCACGATTTTAGCCCTGGATTTTTTTGCGTGCACGTCCAGATATTTGAATACAAGCTCCTAAAGCTCGTTTAATGCAGTTATTAGCCATCAGCGTTGACTAAATACCCTAGATGGCAATAATCCTGTGCTAATGCTGTCCCTAACCACAAGTGAATGAGGTTGGAGCAGGTGCACAGGTTATTCCCATGCATGTCTTTTCTTAGCTTTGATGTTGCAATGTGTCTGTAACAAAGTAACAGGGTTGTATTGTTGCACCACATGCTTGTCTTAATATTTTCTAACAATTTCTGGTCCTTGCTGGCTGTAGCATCATGGGACTTTAACCTAGTAACAACACCATAATGTAGGATAAAATATACAGGGTTGTGTAGCCTAGTGGTTAAAAATCAGGGTGCTAACCAAAAAAAGTTCAGAATTTGGGATTCAGTCCAGGACCCACTTAATCTCAAGTTGTTCAAATCTGTGTAGGAGAGACCAGGGAATTTGGGTTGGTTGTAACATCATCAGTTTAACCATTTAGAAATGAGTTACGGAGTGAAATCATCTTACATGGCCACCACCCTCCTCAGGTGACTGTAGAAGCTGTCTTTGTAATATATTACAGGGGTAATATTTTAAAAGGATTTACAGGACTAAAACCAAGCTAATGGATGTTAAATGTCAGAACTAGTATCATCTGAATCAGCAGGTTCTTGCTTAATTTAATTAAAAGCTATAACAATACTTTAATGCATTCATCCATTAATAGGTTATGACAACAGTGTTCCTTGTACTTGACAATAATTTAAGTTTAGGGACAAGTTATTGATTTCTAAACTACTTTAATTTGTGGCAGACAAATATAGAAATATATCAAAAGTTTAAGACATTGTTAATAAAAACACAGTTTTTAACAATGTTGCTGTGGATAAAAAATAAATCAGTTAAATGACTAATAAGTAATAGACTGGGCATTATTCTAATTGACTATTTAAATGCTTTAAAAGCTATACTATGGAGCTCAAAGGAGATTCAGATCAATATGTTTTGTAACAGTAACCTAGTGGTGAATAGGTTTCAAAACAAGTTAAATGCTCTGTGATGGATGAAGTTTGTACTGTGTATATAGTGATAAGCATTAGGCATGTTACAGCTGGAGGGCCAGCACTGCCGAATAATGGATCTGACACATTGCCAATGTCAGAGAATACTGCAAACTCATGAAATTATATGGGATGACTTTCTTTCTGAGGGTATTTTGATATCTCTCCTTTGGGTCCTCTTTCATAGTTATATCAAATCCATCAAAGCAAAATCTATACGTTTTATCTCCTAAAGTGTTCAGTTGGCACTGTACCTTCATTGCTATTTCATATTTTGTCACTGATATGAACGTGAGACACTCTAAATCTTAAGTCTTTCATATGTTAACTTTCATTCTGTTGTTTTACTGTTCTTTCCAGGATCAGTTTGATAATCTAGAGAAACACACTCAGTGGGGCATTGAGTTTTTGGAGCGCTACACCAAATTTGTGAAGGAACGGTCTGAAATCGAACTGAGCTATGCCAAACAGATCCGGTAAGAGATTAATTGTAACTCATATTTGTAGATATTATAATGATAGGGTGATGTTATCATCAATTAGTTGCTCAAACTGTATGTCAGTACAAGTCACATTTATTTATAAAGCGCTTATACAAAAAAATATTGTTTAAAAAGCAGCTTCACAGTAATAAACAGGAAAATAACAGTGTTATTAATGTTGCAAAATTCATCAGTTTTGAAATGACTTCAATTTTAGCTGTAAAGCTTCACAGAAGACAATAGTTTTTTATTATTCTGCTCATTCAGTTCAATAACAGTCAATGTTGCAAAGTTCATCAATTATGAAATGACTTCAGAAGCAGAATACAATAGTACCATTATTCAGCTCAATTCAGGTTTTTGTGTTCTCATCTGATAGCATCAGTACAGTCATATTGATAATATTTACTTAATACTAATACATATGTCAGTTTTGTAGGGATGAGCGGTGTAACCAAAATCTTATAACACAGTAATTATTTTATAATTATTTTTTTAGCTGGAAATTCTATAAAAAATGTAATGTATTCAATTACCATGTTTCATTCTCTATTTTTGGATATTGCAGAGAATTAAATATTATTTTTGATCCTCACAGATTGCTATATTACTGCATCAGCAAAGTACTGAACTGTCGAAATGTATCTGATATATTATATATTTTCTCAGGCATTCGGAATTTATTATTTAAGTCTGAATATGCCATATATCTGGATAGCATATGATTTACATTAAATGACAAATGTAGCATGCAAATGTTCATAAAAATGCTGTTATATGAGGCCAAGGTATTATGTCAGTGAGAAAAAAAATCATAAAACAGGTCACATGTCCGATGTGTATTACCATGGATACTGGGTTTCCACAGCTCTGACCCACATTTTTATTATCCACCACTGCACTGATACTGTAATATTTCTTCATGGCTGCATTTTGGAAGTTTATTAAGCAGCAGTTTCCACTGGAGATGTTGACCCTGAGGACGCTGGATGACTTACAGTAGCAGCATCATCTGTGCTCCTGCTTAAAGTTTATAATAAACCCCACAGCTGGAACTCACATTTGACCAGAAGCGCACCAAACAGGCCCTTTCTGTTTGCATGTTCTGATCTCATAAGAGAAAATCCTCTTTATGTAGCCGTTCGCTCAATCCGTGCATTGTTGTTATTTTTAAGAAGTGTGCCAGACTGTATTTAGTTCTCAAGAAAGAGTCTTTAATTCACAACATCTCCCAGAGGCTTTTTTTTTTGTTCAGATCGCAGCCATGGGTGAAAGATTTATTAAGCGCTAAGCACATGTTAGCTCATAAACGGCATCGACATGGATCTGCCTGACCGAGAAATAATAGTCCTTTAAAAACCGCTGGGTTGGGTTATTCTAATGAGGATTCATTTATGGCTTTGTTAACCTTTTTCCTATTTGCCGTCGCATATTGACGCATAGGGCGGCCCATTTAGGCAGATCGTAGGGAAACTAGCAGACAATAAAGCAACTGCATCGGTGTGGTCTTGTCAAGAAACTGCAAGATGGTGATCTGCCTAGCAACACGTCAGACTCCTGGGAGGTACCGTTGGGTGTGTGCGGAGAGAGGGAGAGATAGAGTGAAGGAAAGCTGCAGGAAAAAGCATTGAGGGGGCGGCACCATCAGCATGCGCTCTCACCATCATAATTGATTTTAAGCCATTTATAGGCCCTCTTGAAATTAATCACATAATATTCATGTATAAAGCAATGATTTTCTCGTTTTTACTGTGTCGTTTGACGGCGTTCTGTATTCAATTTTCCACTATGATCGACAAAGGTCAGCCTCATGAATCGGACGCCTTGTTCAGTGGGATGATACGATTATTCTGAGGGTGACAATATTAGCTTTTGTTTGCACCGCAGCCTCGCGTTGCACCACAAGCACCATTAGATCTTATTTGTCATTGACATGCACAATTTCATTCATTCAAATTACCGGGAGACAAAGGCACCTTTGAAAACAGTAAAATATCTTGGTTTGCCAAACCAAAACTGCTAAATTTACTGGGGGTTCTTTTTTATAACTGAGAGGATGTAATTAACTAATATTTTTTAAATGACTATTTAAAGGGTAACTTTTGTCCATTTGGTGGTTAAAAAAAACAAAACTGCATGTATTTTGTGGAAGAACATTGTTTTGGTTGTGCCTCGACTCATCGAATGAATATAGTTATCCTACTGCTCATAAAACATTCACTACTAGGCTTAAGAGATATAACCAGTTTAGGTGGAAAATGATCTCATGCTGACTAGACATGGTACGTCCTTGAAAATAAATTCCAGCACAGCCCCACAACAACCATAATGAAATGACCCTTCACAATAGATAATGCTTTACCATGAACTTTGTTAGAGAGCTACATATGGCAATTTATCTGTTCAATATGGCCCTGTTTCCACCTGGTATTAAGATGCGTTTTGGTTGATTGGATCACAAGTAGACGAGAGAGACACATACCCACTTACACCTGGTGTTTTAATCCGTCTCTCTGGTCTACGTTCTACGTTCTACCACTTCTTGTATGTGGTACATGCGGTACATGTGGTACATGCTACTTTTACAATATATCAAATCCCTCAGTTCTCACCATCTTCGAAAAGCCAAGCCATTGTTAATTCTTGGTTTATTACGAGCTCTGTTGTGTTGTCTTTTTGCCAGGAGACTCTCCTCTGTTCAGTGTTTGCTTAAAATGGGTGTGTCAAACTTTCTCGCTCATTGTGACAACTAACCTGTGCCACTCCCACACTGTACACGTGTCATAGTAGCCAGAGCGACTTTTTACTTTATTTACGGATATGACGGGACACGCACGGGCGAGTGACGTATGTACGCAATTTCCCGCAAAAACCATCACGCTTGGTTTAAAATATAAACACTTATAATAGGTTTATAATAGTGAATCAGGGTAAGACAAAACACGTTTTGGAACAAGGATCAATGAGGTATTGGCTAATTATTTAAAATTTGTTAATTTTGAACCAAAAAATTGACATAGTGTACCTTTAAAATGTGTAATTTATACACCACCAGCTTCATCTGCTATTGGTTGGACAAATAGATAGTCCCACTCTAAAACTCACACCATTGATTGAGCCAGTGTCAGGCTGGTTCAAACAAACAGAGTTAATTTACCGCGTGCTTATAGTTGTTTTATAGGAGGAAGTATTTTAACATTAAAAAATTGCATCTTTAAAAACCTGTCTTATGTCTTATTATAGGAATCTGTCCAAGAAGTATCAGCTGAAGAAGAACTCCAAAGATGAGGAGGAATACAAGTGAGTGAGAACAGTTTGGCATACATAAATCATAAACATGCATCAATATCCTAAACATAGCCATTTACTAATGATGTATCAGCTTTACTTACACAAAATGGTTAATTTCTTATATACTAGGGTTTAAAAGTTAGTCTGAAAAGCTTTTTTCTCTTATGCCCACAAATGCTGCATCTAGTTGATCAAAAATACAATATTTAATATATATTTAAAATAACTGTTTTCTATTTGAATATATTTTAAGATGTAATTTATTCCTGTGATGCAAAGCTGAATTTTCAGCATCATTCTTCCAGCCTTTAGTGTCACATGATCCTTAAGAAATCATTGCTGATTTGCTGCTCAAGAAACATTTCTTATTATTATCAGTGTTGAACATAATCGAATGCATCCTTGCAAACTTTTGACTGGTAGTGTATACACACAAATTAGTGTCCCTTTTATTTGAGCAATTTTGCATGTCCCAGTTGCTGTCATTAGATTGCATTATTCGGTTGCCCAAAAATTATTTGGACACTTAGCCAGACTTGCTTAAACGAAAAAGGGCTCATAAAACTGAAATTCAGACATTTTTAACGTGTTAGGGATCCATAAATGTTTACTTTTTGGGGGCCACTATGTATTTTGGCATCACTGGCCAGCATTGATATCAGCATCAATATTAGCCATTGAAAAACTAATTAAGTTGACAACTATTGTAGTCTTAATCATTAATGGGTCATTTCTAATTAAGGAAGATAAACTAATTATTTATAATGTCTCATTTTGCTTTTTTGTTATGTATTATAACATTTTCACATTTGCTGTCAGGTACACGTCATGTAGAGCATTTCTGATGACCTTAAACGAGCTGAGCGACTACGCGGGTCAACACGAGGTCATCGCCGAAAACCTGTCCTCTCAGATAATCGCCGAATTGACCCGCTACACTCAAGAACTGAAGGCTGAACGGAAATCGGTACGAACATGTTTTTTCTGTGCTTTCCTTGTCAGGACGGTCCCAAAAATCCTGCTTTCTAGAGATCATATAAAGAGATTACCTTCCCAAAAAGAAAATCAAATCCCTCAATAACATGAATCACCCCTTCAAGACATGTAAAGTAATTCATTCTCTGCGCTCCAGCACAGCGCCCACCTCTTACAAATCCAGGGTTAATCACGTAGGAATATGGTATTATTTTGTTTATGATTTCTCCCAGCTCTGTGGAATGAAGCCAGACCCAATGTGGGTCATGTATTCAGGTCAATGGAGTTTGAAAAGGTCGCCCTCCCCCAGCTCTTGGCCTCTCTTGTCTAAAGGTTCTCGCGCGGGTTCAGGAGGCCTCTGTCTGAGGCTGGTGGCTGGAAGTAATACGACAACAGAGTAAAACACCACCGCGCACAAGCTGAGGGAAGCTTCATTCCCTCTACTGTTCCTCTGACCTTAGTTAATGCATTTTGTCTGCCTTTTGTGCTCAAATGTCACGCTGAGAGAAAGTGGTCTTTATGTATTTTTCATAAAGAGAGTAGTGGTATGCCATGAGTGGGCAGACACAAGCGATCGCCTATGCCGGTTTGTCAGTGAATTTTTCGCTAATGAGAACCCCTAAATAAATGATTTGTGTTCCAGTGAGGAATTCTGCAGTTAATTAACATTTATTGTACATGAGTACGTCTTTGCTGCCGTAATTGAATTCTTTATGGAATGATAAGGGGTTTGGATTCAGCAATAGCTCTGGAATATAATCTTTCTAACAGCTGCTGTCTGGCTTGATTGTCTCATATTTCATTTAATCAGCTTAGTTTCCAATTAAATGTCTTTTCAGCATAATATTTTAAAAGGACATGTTGGACTGTGAATTGTCATGACTGTGTAAGAACTGAAAAAGAATTTCTTAACCTGAAGTGGAATTCCTCCTTAATTGTGGTAAAAAGTTAGTGTCTTTCATGGATTGTTTCTGGTATAAACATTCAAATGTTCAATGACAATGTTCAAAAAATATTAATAATAATTTCCGCCAAGTAATAAAGTTCATTAATCTACTTGTATTTTAAAGGAATAAAAAGTAGATTACCCAAAATTGAATATTTTGGAATTGAGTGCACAAGTGGTATGGACTACTGTTTTTGGCCAACATACAATTTGTAATGAAAAGAACTGCTCTGCCTTACATCTCCTTTTGAGTTTCATGAAAAAAATGAACATAATGGGGTAAATTATGATAAAATGAGCTATTAATCTAATTAAATCATAAAAAATGTAATTTCTTTTCTATAAAAAAATGTCGCTATCCTAATGTTATGTACCCTTTTTTATTAACCTCCAATTCTACAGACTCTATTCCAACTTTGTTTTAATGTGCCATTTTTGTTTTTACAGAAATGTAGCAGTGAGTTTTGCACAGTTTCTTTGCATTTTCTTCAGATAATGTAGAAAATCTAGTTTTGACTATTTGTAACTACCGTTTAAAAGTTTGGGGTCAGTAAACATTTTTTAAATATTTTAAAAAATATTTTACTTAATCAAGAATGCATTAAATTGATCAAAAGTGACAGTAAAGATGTTTATAATGTTACAAAAGATTTCTATACATTTTATTCATCAAAGAATCCTTAAAAAATCCTGGTTTCCATAAAAATATTAAGCATGTGGATCATGTGACATTGAAGAGTGGAGTAATGGCTGCTGAAAATTCAGCTTTGCATCACAGGAATACATTACATTGTAAAATATATTAAAATAAAACAGTTATTTTAAAGTTTTACTGCATTTTTGATGGAATGAATGCAGCCTTTGGTTAGCATAAGAGACTTCTTTCACAAAAATCTTACCAACCCTAAACTTTTGAATGGTAGAATACTAAATACTAGTATTCTACGAATGGTAGAATACTAAATCTGAATTATATTTCTTGTCTTTTCTTTCCTAAAGCATTTCCATGATGGCCGCAGGGCGCAGCAGCACATTGAGAATTCCTGGAAGCAGCTGGAATCGGTGAGTCAGTTTAACTGAATAGAACATAGTGTGAATATTCAAATTTCTTCTGATACTGGCCTCTCTTTCATCACCTGTCTGAGATATGAGCTAGAACTGGGCCACTTTGTACAATAAATGACGGATAAAATGAAAATGAAAAAATGAAATAAAGCCACACGTGTCTGTAAAAGGTGTCTCTTTTAAAATAAACAACCTACTGCTACAGGTTTTAATACAAAAAAGTAAAACTATTGGTAAATATAGAGTAACAACTAAAAGTACTACAAGCTGAACTACATTTTTTTAGTCAATTGACAGTAGCATACTTTTTTGTAAAAAGTTTTGTCTGCTCTTTCAGAGTAAGAGAAGATTTGAAAGAGACTGTAAGGAAGCTGATCGCGCCCAGCATTACTTCGACAAGGTGGATGCCGACATTAACGTGACTAAAGCAGATGTGGAAAAGGTATGGATCACGTGTGTGTGTGTGAAGGAGAAGAGACTGATCCTATCATAAACCCCTCATTCTCCATGACTGCTTTCATCCTTTTCTGTGAGTCTGTGTGGATGATCCCTCTTTGGAACAAGGTGGTGGTGACGGACGCTGATATAACCAATGTCAAGTTTCTACCTCACACCTTATACCTCACCTGCTCCTACCTTACAGTACCTTCTCTGTACTGCAGAAAATACCCATTTTGCTCAAAGAAAAGTTGGACAGTATGCACAATAAGTCTGTGACCAAATTGGTACCTTGGTTTCAAATTGTTTTTTTTATTTGGCATTGGGCAGATATTTAAAGAAGATATATAGATTTTGTTCTCTAATTCAGACAAATCAAATAATTTCATATTCAATGCCAGGTTTCAAAAACGTAAACAGTTTGCTTTTCTACTGTACACAGAAATATGTAGACAAAATTATAAACTGGAGCTTTTGTATGAACACTAGGGCTGGACAATATATATTGTAAATTTAGTATACATATTCACCATGATTATAATTGTGAATTTAATTAATTAAAGTAAGCATCGTCAATACTGAGATTTTATTAATGTACTTTTTTAAGGTCATTAATTTAGTTTCGCAATCTCTCACTAGCATGAGAGTGTTAGCACAGATATGTTTAATAGTGTCTCAGATTTAAATTGGCAAGTTTGATTCATTTTTGTGAATATTCCAAAAACTGTTTTAATCATTTGATTCAAAACCGTTTAAGTGACTTCTGTATAAACAAATAATGTGAAAAATAATTAAATAATTTGATATATTACTCTCGCTAAAATTCACTGTTTTAAATCAAAAATAATAATTAAATTATAATAATATTTAAAAAAAATAAAAATGCATATTTCTGAATTACCAGCATTAGGAAAATTGGTAACACTTTACAATAAGGTTCCATTTGTTCATTTGTTTACATTAGTTAACATGAACAAACACTGAAAAATATTTCTAAAGTATTTATTGATCTTAGTTAATGTTAATTTCATTATTTACTAATACATTATTAAAATCAAAAGTTGTGTCTTAATGTTATTTGGACCTCAGATAACATGAACTAACAATGAACAGTTGTATTTTTATTAATTAACGTTAACAAAGATGAATAAATATTATAAAAAATGTATTGCTCATTGATAATTAATGTTAGATAATGCATTAACTAATGAGACCTCATTGTAAAGTGTTACTGGAAAATGTATATAATTTAAATGTTCAATAATGGGAATAATAAGCTAAAACACCACAAAAATTAAGGTAGTTTTAATGATAAGAAAAAAACAACAACTAATGTGGCAGTGGCCTGTTTGTTATCAATATAAGGCTAAATGAACAGATTTGGATTTTGTTTAGCCCATGTATAGATGTCTTCTTCAGTAACTTCTGTTATTAGTGTGTCTGTGACACTAATCGACTCTGTCTTTGTTTTTTAACATGTCTTAAAGCGGTGTTCTCTCAAGGTAGGTTTGAACCAAGAGTCGTCTTTGTCGGTGAGGAGTTTGTTAACTTGTTCGGTGTATTACCCATATCAGCAAAGAGTGTTTGTCGTAATTTTCGTTGTTTTTTCGTTTTTAGCTTTTGTTACGTTCACGTCTATGCTTGCAGCGAATCTTTCCTGTATTCACCTTGTACTAATGTACAGAATAAGACTTGTCATGGAAGACTGATGTTAAAATGCATTTCGATTGCGAAAATGGGCTACGTTGTAAGGGTTACACAAAATCAATAGCTATTACTGTCAACCACAAAAAGTCCTGAGTTTGAGAGTCTGTGCACACTGTCTGGTTCATGTACATGATGTTGTATATTTACAGTGGCCACTAAAAGCATTTAGACACTTTAAAAGAAACGAATTTAATTGCATTATTTGCAGTATTAAATCAAGTAGCACAAACACACGTCTTTAATCAAATGAAGTTTGTTGTGTTTCAAATGATAAAGCTATAGATATGTTGTGACACTTTGTGGTTGCAAAATTTTAATGGAACATCTGGAACAGTGCTGAATTACACCTGTGGTTATGTTGCTAGTACACATGTGAGAACTTAGGGAGACATTTAAATTAATTGAAAATCCACAAAAACGCCAGTGGGTTTAAAGACACTGAGCAAAAACGGCAAGTTTAGTGAAGTTATTTCTGAGAAAAGCTTTACATTTTTTTGCATATGCAACTTGTATTTATATTTTGTGTTTAATGCAAATGACATTCACAAATTTGTGACTTAAGTATCCAAATGCTTTTTTGGTCTGCTGTATGTGTTTAGTTAGTATGCATGATGAATGGATGTCTGGTGCGAATAATTTGGACCATTTTCACATTTTGTTTGGAACATTCATTGTCATTGTAGTGTGTGTGTGTGTGTGTGTGTGTGTGTGTGTATATGTGTGTGTGTTTGTGTGTTTATTTTCTCATACACTGTCAGTACACCATCGTGTTACTCTTGTCTTCTTCATCATTAGCATACTATTTCTGGAGTATATTGTTTTATATATAGTGGAGTGCCCAACCTACATTAGGCAATTTGTGCAGTATACAAGCAGAGCACACTCAGTGACATATCCCACAATACAATGCATTTAACTTGACCTTCCATTTCCAATTTCAAATGATCCTGAAGGAATATCAACTGCATCTTTTTTGACTCATTATTTAATCAAGACTAACATGGGTTAAGACATTTATACTCAAAATGGGTACGGAAACCCAAAGTATACTTCCCTTTTTTTATGCATACGCAAGAGTCGGCGTACAGTGTGTGTGACGCGAATTTCGTCATTGGAAGAGTACACGCGCACACCGCCGGATTTTTGTAACCGTTGCACATGCGTGTTTATTTTTTTATTTATTTTTTTGCAGTAATTACTTTATCCACAAGGTGGCAACCATGCCTTGGGGGCATCGATTCACAAGGTAGCTGAAGATAAAGTACAGAACAGACCATACAAGCTACAGCGACAATGGAGGCCTATATAGACAAGAGATTGTGCGAAGATGTTAGAAAGTACCCTCATTTGTACAACTCTAGCATGAAAGAATACAAAGATGTTTACATGGGTTGTAACTCGTGGCGCTGAACGCCTGTGTATGCATACGAGTCAAATGAAGTATACTTTGCAAGGCTGTGCGTTCAGCTGTGCGCATACGCTCACGTACTCATAAAAAAAAAGAAGTATACTTCGGGCTTAAAGGGACATGGTGGTGGGAGAACACAAAACATTTGCGAGAGAATGCAAAAGCATTGACGTATTTTTATTCCCACCCATGTCCCTTTAGGGGCTCTGTAAAATGGCATTAAAATTTAGAGTAACAGTTTAATTTCAAATTATACTGTAACTATTTCAGCACCACTAGATGAATGAAATGTGCAAATTGATGAGGTCGTGTAGCAAACTGTTGTTTGAAACATTTATCATTTGTATAATGCATTAAAATAATAATAATAATATACTACTAATAATAAAATAAGTAAAATGGGATTAAAATTCAGAGTAACAGTTTAATTTCAAATTATACTGTAACTATTTCAACACCACTAGATGAATGAAATGTGCAAATTGATGAGGTCGTGTAGCAAACTGTTGTTTGAAACATTTATCATTTGTATAATGCATTAAAATAAATAATAATAATAATATACTACTATTAATAATAATAAAATAAGTAAAAACTAAAATTGTCTATTTTGCTTTCTGAACACTGGTCAAAAATTAGACTGAGATTGAGATTATTCACAAATTATGTTAGTTTATTGACTGATTTTTTATTTCACAGTATAGATGCATCTTTTATATTTAAAAATATATAAGTGCCTCACAGTTAAAGTTTAATCATAGACAGTATATCACCATTTTGAGATTAAAACATAATTTTGACAACTTTGTCTGCTTAAAGTCACCATGAAATCAAAATGGACAGTTCTTATTTATTTGCAGTGACATCTCTTCTCTGATGAGTTGTAAATATTGTGTAAAGTAAATCATTCCATTGAGATACAAGTATGAGATGTAAATAGTCTACTAAAAATCATTCTCCTAGTCCTATCAGTTAAACCCCATATAAAAAAACTATGACCCACAAAGCTGCTGAATGAATTACTGATAAACATAGCTTTTGTGTTATTTTTCGTGAGTACGTCATTTTATTATATTTCTGTGATGTTCGCATTGTTTGTTCTCTCTCACTCTCGCACAGAGCGCTTGGTTAGTTGTGTAGATCACTGGCTTTATTGATCTGAAGTTGACATCTGACTGCACCTTTATATCTTTCTGTAATCTGCTAATTGACTCTCACTGTTTGTTTACTTGTCATGTCACAAAGGTGATCGTTTTATTTGTCAGTCCTTGCCCTTTACGTTCTGACCTCATCCTTGTGGAAAGGATCTTAATGACTTTTTTCTCTCTGTCTTTTGTGCTATCTGTCTTTCTAGGCAAAACAGCAAGCTCAGATGAGGCATCAGGTAGCAGAAGACAGTAAAAACGAGTACCTGACATACCTGCAGAAGTTCAACAAGGACCAACACGAGCACTACTACACCCTTATACCACATATCTTTCAAGTAAGAGTCTTTCTTGATCATAAATGAAACATTATATTAAAATATTCTAATGTTGATAAAAGAAAAATATGCTATTAAGCTTTACTTTTATGTCTGATATGCATCAGTTGGACCATGAACTTCTCAATGTAATATTGTGTGGTTCAATTGAGTTTTCTCTTTTGCAGAGGATACAAGAGATGGAGGAGAGGCGAGTGGGCAGGGTGAGGGAGAGCATGCGGGTGTACACTGAAGTCGAGCGCAAAGTATTACCCATCGTCAGCAAGTGTCTGGACGGCATGACCAAGGCAGCTGAATCCATCGAACCTAAAATGGTACGTTAATTACTATGGCTCCTTTATGCTAAAAATGCACCGTGGTTCCGGATTACATAGTCATCTGTTGATCAGCCTATTGCCAGAAAATCTTATTCAATGAAAATCTTTTATTTAGGCCATAAAAATACCTTTTTAGAAGTGTGGTGGAGAATCGAGAACTGGTTCTTGTTCAGAATTGATTCCATTAAAACACACAATGCCCAATCAATGTCTAATGACTCTTTTAGATCGGTTCTTTTAATGAATCAGTCAAAAAGATCAGTCTAGCACTACTGCACTACTAATTCAGTTTCTAAGAATCTTTATACAACAGTTCGTTCTGGTTTTCGAATCTGTGCAGTATTCCCCCAGTATCAGCACTGGAACCGGACTGGAAAATACTTTTTACAAATATTGCTGTTGTTGACTACAGAATGTAGTTTTAAGAGCTTTTTTTAGGTGAGAATGTAGTTATTTAGACCTCAGATATGTAACTCGTATATAAACACAGCGCCTATTTTACGATTTGTTTAGACGCTTTCGTCAGCAGCCGTTCAGCGCTCATGTACCCGCAGAGAACAGCTTCATTGCAGCCAGGCCTTCGGGAATTTGTCGCTGGCTCTTATGTAGATAGTGGTTAAACATGAGATATAATTCATTTGGAGGATATCAAATGGGCAATCTTTGGTCTTATTAATCTATTACTTGTTCCAGAGCAAAACAATTTGGGTTGAGGGGGAAATTAAGTTTCATATCTTTTTATTTAGGCTATATTTAACTTAAATCCTGTACTAGAGTGCTGCTCTTGTACGTTTGACTGAATTGCTTGCTTGTGTTTATTTCCTATTGTCTTTATAATGGCTATTGTTGTTAATTTATATATTGTTGTTCAATAAGTATTATTTTATATAAATAATATGCCGTATTTGGTATTGAGAAAGGGTCCGTTAGTGATCGTGATATGGACTTCAGTGAGAGTTACATTATTACACCATTAGACTCTTTATGTGAGTCAGAATAAGGAAGATGTTTTAGCACTGTGGGAAATCCCCACAACTTTTAAAAGGACAAAGACAAAGATATTCTCAGTGGACATTCAAACAGATTTTTTTATAATGGATATAGTATTACGGACATCGACCTGAAGATTAAATGCTATATCAGATGCAGGTAATACACTTGTTTAGTCAATCGCTTCTCTCATAATACCATAATACTCTACATAATACTATAAGCTTCAATGAAGCGACTCAGCGTTCCTTCGTTTCTAGTTCTAATGTGATGTTTTAGAATTGGTAATGGAGGCTTGGGCTCAACTGCTAAACTGTCAACTTGAGATTTGAATCCGTGGCGGAAGGAAGTAGTTCTGCACAAAAGAGGGTTTTTAAATTCAGTCCATTGTTGTTTCTTATTTATTTACTCACTTGTGCTGTCGAACTTTGTGGCTATGGCTTTATATCAGCATGCTGTGATTACCTATGGACAAATCATGGCCGTGCTAATATAAAGCACTATCGCATGGCTACTTGTGTGATATTGCTTATATAATCAATAATAATGGCAAGACTATAAGGTCCTATTAGTTAACATTAGTTAATACATTAACATTGAGCAATACATATATTACAGTTTTTATTAATCTTTTTTAACATTACTTAATTAAAATATTACTTTTTATTGTTACAGTAATTTATATTAGCTCAGGTCCATAAAAAATACAGTTTTTGAAGTAAATGGTGAAATAACTTTAAGATTAATAAATGCCCTAGAAAGTATTTTTTTGTTAGTTCATGCTAACAAAATGGAACCTTATTGTGTGTTAGCATAATAATTTTATTTGTTCAGGACACTACCCTTCAAAATATGGGGTCAGTATGATTTTTCTTGAAAGAAGTCTCTTATTCTCACCAAGGCTGCGTTTATTTGATCAAAATACAGTAAAAACAGTAATATTGTGAAATATTAATCCAATTTAAAATAACATTTTTCTTTTTGAATATATTTTAAATTCCTCTAACGGCAAAGCTAGCTAAATTTTCAGCATAATTACTCCAGTCTTCAGTGTCACATGATTCTTCAGAAAATGTTTTAATATGCTGATTTGGTGCTGAATAAAAAGTATTAATTGCTAAAAGAAAAAATCTCCAAACTTTTAAAAAAAAGTTTGCATAAAAAATTCAGCTCAAAGTGCTTCACAATTCAGACTATAAAAATTAAATAAAAACAGATGTATAAAAACACCACAAAAAATTAAAAAAGGAGGAAATAATGGCAACTAATAATTAATATTCAATGACTTATTGATGCACCGCATCACAGGTAAGACTATGATTTGTAGAAGCAGCACATAGGAGTTTTCCAGCTGCGAGGTGAAAACACTTTTCTAAATTAAGCCAGCAGATGAATAATATAGCACTTCAAAATGCTGACTGGATTTCTGTGATTATCGCTGGCCCACTTACAAGCTAACGAGTGGTGATCGTAATGGAGCATCGTCGCCCAGGTTACCATCAATAATTTACAGCTGCGGGGGAATCGCTGGCAGCTAACGGCTGATGTGCTTGTTGTCTGTCTCATCTGCTAAATCCCGTCCCAGTGCTCATGTGGTCTTTGCCGCCCTGTCCAAATATGGCAGATGGGAAGTCGAATTTCCAGTGCAGCACTAATTGACTCATACGAGCTAGGTTTTGCAGCAGATTTGAAGTGGCTTAACAACAAAGACTTAAGCCTCTCTGTGGCTTTTGGGCTGTGTGTGTGCATGTACAGTATGTGTGTGTCTTTTCAGAGATAGTGTGCTGGCCATATGAAGCAGCCCTACATTAACTCAATCTCCTATAGAAGTCATTTGTTCATGTGGTAGGGTTATGGATGCCGTATATATGCTAAAAATAGTCTCTTGGTCTGACCTGAACTGCAATAGAGGGATTAGATCGAGGGGATTTACAGCAGTCTTATTTCTATGGTGGATGTGCATTTCATAGTCTGTAGTACATAATTGTTGTGATTATGGGTTGGATTAACCTGTAGCTCACAGTGGAGAAGTCTGTATTCCCATAGAAAATCATCCATGATATTGTTTCCTACAGGATAGACAATGATAATTTTATTTTAATAAATATTTTGAATATAATATTATTTACTTAATTATTTATATTTATTTATAAAATGATTTACAATTATTTACAGCAACCCTATGATGTGAGTATGTATCTTTAAGGGGTTAGTGAAATTTCTGTCATTAATTTCTGTCGTTCTACACTCGTAAGACTTCCTTTATCTTTGGAACACAAATTAAGATATTTTTTGTAAAATCTGATGGCTCAGTAAGACCTGCATTGCCAGCAAGATAATTTACAAAAACACTTTCAGATGCCCAGAAAGCTACTAAAGACGCATTTATAACAGTTCATGTGACAACAGTGGTTGAACCTTAATGTTATAAAGCAACGAGAATACTTCTTGTGTGCCAAAAAAACTAAATAAAGTGAAATCACATGACTTTGACAGTTTGATACACACTCCGAACCACTGATTCGAAACAAAAGATTCGTAAAGCTTCGAAGCTTCATGAAGCAGTGTTTTGAAATCGCCCATCACTAGATGCAAAACATTATTTTGTTTTTTTGGCGCACAAAAAGTATTCTCGTTGCTTCATAACATTAAGGTTGAACCACTGTAGTCACATGAACTGTTTCAAATACGTCTTTAGTACCTTTCTGGGCATTTGAAAGTTAACTATCTTGTGGTCAATGGAGGCCTCACTGAGCCATCGGATTTAATCAAAAATATCTTAATTTGTGTTCCAAAGATGATCAAAAGTCTTATGGGTTTGGAATGACATGAGGGTGAATAATTAATGATAGAATTTTCAATGAGTTTTTGTGTTAAATAATCATGATCACAATATTGACCAAAATAACAAAGTAACTGTTAATTACTGACATTTTTATTCCTGTTTTTAATCTCAGGACAGTAAGCAAGTTGTAGAATCATACAAGTCTGGCTTTGAGCCGCCGGGTGATGTGGAGTTTGAGGACTACAGTGTGTCAATGAAGAGGGCAGTGTCAGAATCAAGCTTCCTGAATGCTCGCGGAGAGAGCAGACGCCGGAGCAGGAGCAAACTGTGGCCTTTACTCAAGAGAAATAAGGTATGGCATCAGACAGATCAGTGGATCATAAACACATGCTAAAATCATTATTTTAATCATTAAAAAATTAGCAAATAAAAGAACAGAAAACTACACTGCACATTTATGGCCCATTGAGATGCAGTTTTATTCAAGTAGTTTTACTGCTATTAAGGAGTGTTTGCAGTGGCTGTTTCATGCAACTAGATCATGCAGTTTGTTATAATAGAATCTTATTCTGATGATTAAAGTCGGCACGAAACAGAAGTTGCAATAGTCTTTACTTCCTTGTTGTGACGTATATCTGAGTGAAATGAGAAAAATGTAGGGCGGGACTTGATTTTGTCCATTGAGAATTGATTGGACGGTTGTGGTTTGCTATTGGTCAATCTCATGTGAGTGACAGGTTGTCCTGCCCTCACAACAGTAAACACATCATCAGAGAAAAGAAGAAAAGAGATGTCACTGCAAGAGGGAGGGAAACTTATTTTCATTAAAGATTAAATAAATTCTGCAATATTCCATAAAAAATAATAAATTGGTGACTTTAAGCAGATTCATTATCTGTTTTAGGCATTAGAAAAATGATTGTTTTGATAGTTTTGCAAACTTGAGAATATACTGGATTACATGCAACACCTTTAGTAAAGTTTTTTGTCACCACATGAGAAGCTCTGGACATTGGCTTTGGTCTTGAATATTTCTCTCTCTTCATCTTCTCTCTTCCTGTCTTTCTCCATTCCATTTCTCAATGTGCTCCATCACACCCTCATCTGTAGCTTATGTCTTTGTTAGCATCGCCCCGCCAGCCCCCTCCCCCTCCCCCCCACCTCCCCGTCTCCGGACGGCCTCCTCAACGGCCCCCAGTCCCCACAGCAGCCCAAGGAGCCCCTGAGCCAGCGCCTCAATGACTTCATGAGCACCAAACACAAAATGCACTGCCTGCGGAGCCTGAAACGTGGGGTAAGTTCACGAGCCGCCACGTCACCTGTGTGTTTGTTTCCCGTGGATCTGATTGGACGACTCCTAACATAAAGCACCATCAGCTCAGTTTCTAAAGTAATGTGTGGATGTGTGATCTGTGTCTCGTTCTCATGCTTTTTATCAATGCCATCCTAAACATATCTGTCTTAACAGCAACATAAAACTTCATGTTTTCTCTCTTTGTGTATTAACCGTTTCCCCTAACACACTTTTGTTTTTTGTCTTAACATTCACAGCTTTCTCTAAAGCTGGTAAGTCTGACTTGACATTAAAATGTGCTAAAAAATCCTCGAGACTTTTCATTATAAACATTTATTTTATATATTATGTATTTTCATTTTGGCTACACATTGAATTTTCAATGCTTGAAGTAAAGTAAGTTATGAAAATTAAGTCACATTGTAGCTTATTCTGTCCAAGAACTGCCCACTTAAGACAATACAGGCCATTTAACTGGCAAGTAATCAATGTATGAATCTGTTTGTGTTTGGTTTGTTATTTTTCCACTCATAACTTTCTGTATCTTTTCACAGGGAACAGGCCAGGAGGACTACAGTCATTTGCCTCCTGAGCAGAGGAGGAAGAAACTACAAGCCAAGCTCAATGACATCAACAAGGACATCCAGAAAGAGATGGATCAGAGGTAAATCATCCAGTATCTGCCATGCTAGTAGTAGTAACAGCCTTTCTGTAAAATACCTCATCATCATGGACCAAATTGTTTAAACCATTCCGTTCAAAAGTATGTTTTTTTTTTTTTTTAAGAAAATTATACTTTTGTTCAGTAATGATGCAATAAGTTGATCAAAAGTGACAATAAAGACATTTATAATGTTACAAAATATTTCAATTTTAAATAAATACTGTTCTTTTGAACTTTCTGTTCATCAAAAAATCCTGGAAAAAAAGTATTAAGCAGCACAACTGTTTTCATCATTGATATTAAAAAGAAATGTTTCTTGAGCAGCAAATCAGCATATTAGAATGATTTCTGAAGGATCATGTGACACTGAAGACTGGAGTAATGATGCTGAAAATTCAGCTTTGCATTACTGGAATAAATTGTGTTTTAAAATATATTCATATAGAAAACAGTTATTTTAAATAAATAAATGCAGCCTTGGTAAGCAGAAGAGACTATCAAAAACATTAAAAAAATTTAAAAAAAAAACCTTTTGAACGAACAATCGTAAATAATGTAATGTTGATGTAACAAAATGTAACATAAAAGTTCACAGGCTCATTGTTTCTACTAACTCTTCTTATAATTGTTTGTAGGGACGCCCTGACTAAAATGAAAGACGTCTACATTAAGAATCCTCACTTGGGGGATCCAGACAGTATAGATCCACGGTTAGAAGAAATCACACAAAGCTTGGAAAAATTGCAACTTGAGGCACAGAAATTTGAGGTGAGACCCTAACAAATTCGGCAAGGTACCTTTAAATGTCAATAGTATTAGTGAATATTTATACTGTGATTTATGTGTATTTTTGTCTCATGCTCTGTGTATAGTAAAATATTGTATTTTATATTGTTTACTACCTGTATTTGAGTATGTAGACTGTGTACATTGTAAATTTTAAATATTTGTAATACTGTATATGTGTTTGTGTATATACTTGTCTTCTATACATTCATGCTGCAGAAATTTCACCACCTGTACACTTGTGTTCATGGTGTTGTGACAAAGTGATTTGATTTGATTAGAATGATTGTTACATTAATTATTATTAACTATTACAAATAAATAGAAAGATCTGTTGTTTGTGTGTTCTCAGGGCTGGCTGACGGAGGTGGAGAGGAAGTTACTTGAAAAGGGATCAGAGTCTCAGAGAAGACAGAGCAGTCATTTTGACTCGCAGGGCAACACGCCTCTTACAAACAACTACGGTCAAAACCGAGAGAGGTACTTCAGTCCCTAGACAGCAGGGTCTGCCAAACATGATGCACTGAATGAGATATGTCACATGTAATGAGAGTTAATTTTACTAAGAAAACATACTCTTAACTCTCATAACTCAAAACTTCTCCAAAAAGACTGTGGATGCATCTCTGAACTCTTTGACGTTTTCAAAAAAAACTTTACTTGCATTATATCAACTGGACTTTATATCAAAAATGATGCAATGCGGTTTAATTCTATTAATACTGATCTTATTTAGACACTACAGCAATCCTATAGGCGGGACTGTGAATTCAGTACAGCCTCACGTGAGGCATGCGATGGTGTAACATTAACTGGATGATCTGATTATAACGTCAAAGTTAATTTTGTCTGTTTTACGCATTGCATGTCTTCTGCACATAGTCCGGATGGCAGCTACACGGAAGACCCCAGCACAGAGACGACGATGCAGTTCAAATCACGCAGTACTGAGTTTGATGACGAATTTGATGACGAGGAACCTTTACCCACTATTGGAACATGCAAAGCACTTTATCCATTTGAAGGTAATGGAAAAAAATTAACTTGATCATCTCCCTGAAGCAAAAATGCCAGGAATTCATGATTGCTCTGTGGTTATGAAGCCCATTGTCAGTTTCTGGGATAATAAGTTTAAAGTAGTGTCAAACAAACAAACTTTTAATTTATATTTGTTTACAAAAATAATCTTATGCATTTAAGCATAGTGTCTAAACTTTTTACTGAATGTAATTTGACAAAACTTTATAACAATTTTATGATCGATAAATATACAATGTATACAAAATTGGATTGATAATTGGCAGAATGGAAAAAATAACAAATACAAAATTAAGCTAATATTTTAAATAGACAACAATAAAAATACAATTAAATTTAAGAATTAAAAATAAAACTAAACCATTAACTCAAATAAAAGACATTATAATAAAAACAAAATAAATAAGTATAACATTTAAAAATGAGTAAAACGCTTTTTTAGTCGTTTTGGATAAAAAATTAAAAAAATAAAACAAACTGAACAGTGAAATTGGTCATCGAATGATGCTGATATAGTAATAAAAAGAGTGTTATGAGTGAATGTTTTTTTATTTATTTTTTTATTAAGGTTGACATGCTTGTTTTTGAAACAAATAAACATTGTGTGTTTTTGTATCTGTAGGTCAGAACGAAGGAACCATATCCATGGCCGAGGGTGAGATGCTGTATGTAATCGAGGAGGATAAGGGTGACGGATGGACCCGTGTCCGCAAAAACGAGGACGAGGAGGGATACGTACCCACATCCTACATCAAACTCTTTTTGGACACGAATGCCAAAGGTGCTATGACATACATATAATCCCATGCCACAGAACACCCGGAAAGGGTCATTAGTGAACGCTGTTTAACTGTACATACAGTAGAAGATCATGAAAATGTCCTCATTGAACAGAGGAAGCAGACAGCAGAGCAATTCCTGTTTGTACATGTTCAAGATGCCATGTGTCATTTCTCAGTTTTGGTCTCAGACTTTATTTCTGCATCCATAAAGGTAAATTAGGCAATAAAGACACAGCTGCTGTGAAATTTTATATATCTGATAGAATGGCATATTATGTTCATATTTAGCATTATAGCTTGGCATTATGGTGGTTTTCTGCTATAACCAAGATATTTAGATACTCATTCATGTTCATATTTTTTTAATGATCTACATGCAATCAAATACTTTTAGATTAGCAGCGAAATGATTATGGAATGACATTTGTTTGGAAAAACAAACATTCTGAAACATTCTGGCAATAAAAACAATTTACTAATATTTTGACCTTAAAACTACAGAATAAGTAGCAATCCTGCATTTTAACTCTAGTCAAAGTGTGTTTTTAATTGTAATCATTTTTTAAGACGTCGAAATATCTGACTTGAGAGAATCTTTTGCATGAGAGATGGAATAGAATATTTTCTCAGGTATGTTTACGTTGGTGTACATCCTTGTACCTCAAATCCTGAATATACAGGATTTTTTTCTTTCCCCAATGGCAAATCACATTCAATTTAAAGGAATAGTTCACCCAAAAATGAAAATTACCCCATGATTTACTCACTCTCAAGCCATCCTAGGTGTATATGACTATCTTCTTTCAGACGAACACAATCGGAGATATATTTAAAAATATCCTTGCTCCTCCAAGCTTTATAATGGTAGTGAATGGGGTGCCTGTTTTGAAGCCCAAAAAATGCATCCATCCATAATAAAAGTAATCCATACGGCTTCAAAGGGGTTAATAAAGGCCTTCTGAAGCAAAGCAATGGGTTTTTGTAAATATCCATATTTAAAACTTTAGTAACTATAATAACTAACTTTTGACAGACGGTGGAAGAGTATCCTCTGATCCGACGCACAACGTATTGATGAACGCGGAAGCACAGAGGATAGAGCAAAACAAAACACCGGTCATGAATTAGAAGTCTAAAACGATCATTTTTAAAGAGAAATATCAGAGGATTTCGATATAAGAGAAGAGGAGCTTGAGTTTGTTGCACAGCCCTATTTGTTTGAACCGTGAGAGGTGTCAAAGCTTATGTTACTCCTATATCCTACAGTATGTCATACATCACGTCAGGGGTTACTCATTTGGTGCAAGTCGACTTGCGCAGTATGCGTACGGTCGTCTGCTGGAAGCTAGTTATTTGAATTTATAAAGTTTTAAATATGGATATTTTTCTCACAAAAACACATTGTTTCACTTCAGAAGGCCTTTATTAACCACCTAGAGCTGTATGGATTACTTTTATTATGGATAGATGCATTTTTTTTGTTTCAAAATGTGCCCTTCCCCACCCTTCACAACCATATTATAAAGCTTGGAGGAGCAAGGATATTTTTAAATATATCTGCGATTGTGTTCCTCTGAAAGAAGATAGTCATATAAACCTAGGACGCCTTAAAGGAGAGTAAATCATGGGATAATTTTCATTTTTGGGTGAACTATCCCCTAAATGCATATCATTAAGTGTGAAGAGCTCAAGTAACTAATGCATGTATCTTCGAGACTTTTGCTAGCTTTGCATTTACTGCTGTACAAAAAAGATCAGCTTTAGAAGTGAAAAATATACTGATGAACCCATAGTTAACACGATGCCTTTCAGTGTAGTGAGCGTTGAAGCAATAATTCAAAAGATGCATGTTATTCGTACATTGACCAGCATGGAAAACGAACAGAACATGAAGTTTCCAGAAGGTCATCGCAGTGTGTGTTAGGAATATTTACAGCAGGAATACCGCTCTGTGTGCATGCTATAAATCAGGCAGGCTATTTATTGCTGCTTAACAGATTCATAATTTGTCCATAGCTTTATCAGCAGCTGTTAAATATGCTTAATAGTGTCGCAAGCTAAATATATGAACAGTTTTGTATCGTTTTATACCGTCTCTGTCTTTAATTCACATATCATAGTGGAGCTGTACTCTGAAGTTGAGCTTCTGTGGTTTACTGAACGTTTTTAACCCATCATTTCATTGCTGTCTGTGAATCAACGATTGTACAGGAATATCATAGTTCAATTCTTATGCAACATCTCTAACATGTCTTGTGTGATTTTTTTTTGTTTTTTTTTTTTTGTTTCTTTTTTGCTTTTTGTTTCTGTTCCTTTCTTTGCAGATCCCTAAAAGTGTTTGGCTGGCACAGGAGTGGCAGGGCAAGCGTCCTTGCGTGAAACGTCCTCCTCTTGTAACTGTAGTCAGAGATGTGGGACAATGTGGGACTAACTGAAAGGATATTCCATTTTTAACGCAACCACTTTCACTGAACCGTCTCGTCTGCCATAATGCAAACCGATCTTTTTCATGACTAGCGTGCTGATTATTTGCTAAAGCTTGCTTCTCGTATGGACCTAGAATATTTAGCCTTGTGCCGTAGCTGCTTGCCGTCAGAGCAGAGCCTTTAGGTTTGTTTGCAGAGGCACAGAGTAAGTGCCGTGTCTTGTTATTGCCTGGCTTGCTTCAGAGCCGAGAGGAGCTTTCTCATGAAGACATTAGACTTAATGAATATTTGTCAGTGCAGACTGTTCAGTTGTGTGAAAACTATAAAAATGTGGGGGATAAATGGGACTCATTTTTTTTACATTATAGGCATAGCATTGTTTTGTTTTTTTTTGTTTTTTTTTCTCGGTTATTACAGTGTTTGCAAGGTGGCACTGTATTTATATCCTTCTTTTTTCTTCTTCTGCCACAATTTTGTGCAGTTAATTTAGTTGAAATTATAAGAATTTTAAGATTAAGACCCTTTAAATTGAACATTTTCTTTCATATGATGTTGATGACTGTGATGACTACTGAAATCAAAAGGTTTGGGGTCAGTAAGAATATATATATATATATATATAATTTTTTTTGAAAGAAAGAAATACTTCTGTATTTAGCAAGCATTTAAATTAATCAAAAGTGACAGTGAAGACATAATGTTACAAATGATTTCTATTTCAAATAAATGCTTTCTATTCAAAGAATCCTGAAAAAAATTACAATTTCAACATTGATAAGAAATATTTTATGAGCAGCAAATCAGCATATTAGAAGGATTTCTGAAGCATTGTTTTGTTTTTTTGTCAAATAATGCAGCCTTGGTGAGCATAAGAGATTTATTTTTAAAAACATCTTACTGACCCCAAACTTTAGGGGTCTTTAAACCGACTTATGATAGAATGTTTTTTTCAAATTTAAAGGGGTCATGACATGGATTTTTTTTATTATTATTTTAATATGTTACTTAAGGTTTACTTATATTGATAAAGTTTTGTGCACAGAAAACAAATATATATGCAAAAAAAAAGGATTATTTTGAACCTTCATTCTGACTCTGTCTGAAATTATTTGTTTTTAAGGGGCGGCTCCTTTAAGGCTTGTCAGTAAACGGCCACTGTTATGATTGCATAGGAAACAGCCACTCACTATTGCATGTCATTGTTTTGAAAACATCCATATAAAACCATCATTTACATTTGCTTTTGACATGATGCAACACTCATATCCAGTGTAAGCAAATGTCAGCCGTCAAGTGACTGAATGCCAATAGGCGGGGCAAAATACTTGCAAGATGTTTTACTAGTACAAAGACTTCTTATATGTCAAAACATCAAGGTTTGATTTCAGATGTCATGACCCCTTTAACAGACCGTGAATGTCATTGTAATATATGCATACTGAATTGTTTCTTTTCTAGCTGTATTATTATTAATCTCTCTCTGTTTGTAACTTCAAGCTATCATTTTAGCTTAAAACTGTTGTTTTGCTGCCTTGCAAGCACTGGTGTTTCCATCAGGAAATGCGAATATGGTTGTTATTATTATTATTACTACTATTATTATTATGAATGCATAATCATCCCCTACATTTTGTGTGAGGTGCTGTTGTAGATGAATAGTTCTCTATGGCAGGTGAAGTGGTAAGCATCTTTTCTGGTTCTTTACTCTTTCCTCCCAGAGAAGAAAGAAGTGTCACCTCACTCACTCACTCACTCATTCACACTTTCTTCCTGCGATGTGCACACACACGCCACAGCTGCTCCCTTCTTTCTCTCGCTCTCTTTCTCACCTCCTCCTCTGTTTCTCTCACTGTTGCTGTCTCAAACTCTCTCTGTTTCGCCTCCTCTTTGTCTTTGTTCTTTTCATATTTTTCTGCATCTGTAGCCCTGTTTTGATGGGCTAGTTTTACCAGAGGTGGCCTGGTCAGGTAAATTAGTGTTTCAGAGATTTTTTTAATTCCGTCCGAATCAAACATTACCATAATAAAGAGCAAATTGCCTATGTTTATCGGCTAACTTGGGAAGTCTAATTTCATCTGGTCTGCAATTTACGGTATATTATTGTTTCACAACTACCCCAACTAAAGGCCCGTTCACACCAAGAAGTTTTGTCATCTGCCGCTTTAAATGCTCTGAAAGTGATTCCAATGATATCGTTCCTCTGTCTTCGTTATTATCGTTATGGTTGTGGTGTGGACTATTATTTTATATTTTAAACGATTTTTAGAACTATCTTTATTGTTATATAGTTATCGTCCTTGGTGTGAACAGGCCTTAAAGGATTAGTTCACTTCTGAATGAAAATTTCCTGATAATTTACTCACCCCTATGTCATCTAAGATGTTCATGTCTTTCTTTCTTCAGTCGCAAAGAAATGAAGGTTTTTGATGAAAACATTCCATGATTATTATCCTTATAGTGGACTTCAATGTCACTGTTGAAGGTCCAAATGTCAGTTTCAGTGCAGCTTCAAAGGGCTTTAAACGATACCAGACAAGGAATAGGGTTTTATCTAGCGAAACGATCAGGGTTTCAAAGTGCAAGTTTTTAAAAACGATACCATTATCGTCTCTGTGTAAACTACAAAACCGCAAAATTGTGAAAGCAGTGATGTCATGCACATGCTTAATACGTATTCAGTCTATAGGGGAGTAGTGTTTCTTTACAAAGTGACCTCACCAACTACTGGCCTGACATGCATAATACAGCGTTTTTAGTCGTTTTCAGAGATCCGTGTAAACGGTGTTTGTTTTGACAACTTACGTACAGACAACAAAGGAAAAACTTTTCCATTTTTAGTACATCGTTTTCATGTCAACACATCCTAAAAAATTCTTTTCTTGTTAAACGTACTCCAATAATCTTTGTTTTCTTTCGAAAAAACTGGTCTGAAATGCTGGCAACACAGGCAAATGTATAAAAAAAGTCTCACTGTTCTATATTGGAATGTCACTCAGCCAATCAGATTAGAGGACTGGAACTAACTTTTACATAAATAGTTGGATTCCATCTGAATCAGTACATGAAATCCCAGATGTCCTCTATTAATAATTGTAACTTTAATTGGCATTAAGAAAAGTGATCAGCCTCTTTTTCTTTCTTCTTTTTCTGCTCTTTTCCTTTCATTCTCTCTTTCTCTCTCTCTCTCTCTCTCTCTCTCTCTGTCAGCGCAGTGGATGTGGCTGTGTATGGTGTAGCTGTAGTGGTGCAGTCCAGTAGATGTTGATGGTGGTCCTCAGCTGGTGCTGTGTTTCGACGCATGCATGCTTGCCCTGTCTCTGTGTGTGTGCCAGTCTTAGGGGGTCCAAGTCTCCATAAAGTTCAAGCCTTTGACTTATGGTTGAACTTAAGCTTTTTGAATTGTGTTTGTGCCTGTTTTTTTTCTTCTCTACTTTATCTTGAGTGTTTTATTTCTTTTGGAAAAGATATGCATGGTCTTGTCTCTACACATCCCCCTAAGTTATTCTTTTGAATTGTTTACACCGTTTTAGATTCTTATTTGAGTCTCTCTTAATGATTGATATCCAGGGTCCAAGATTAACAGTCACCAAGCGCCACATGCATGTAAAAACTGGCTTTGCTGAGTAAATGTTATTTGCTAGTTGGCTGGTAACTACGAAGAATAATAAATGGTTAAGTCGATAAAACTTGCTGGTTTTATCTGATAAAAGTGAATCAAATGTGATTCAAAGACATATAAAATATGTAACACCATTAATAAGATTTCTAGTGTTATATTTCTTGCACCAAAACAAAATCACAACGGGTTTTTGTTCTTTTACACAACGACCTGCACTTTCTTCTGACGATATAAAACGAAAGAAAAAAAGCTTAATAATACCATTGTCATAGGAACCAAACTGTGTTTTAAATAAAATATTGCAAAATATGAGAAATATTTCTGGCTGGTTTTTGTTAATTTTGGACCCCGTCAATATCATTTTGATTTCATTTTTGATGTTAAACGCAAGTATTTACCTCATTCAGAATAGATTTGGGCTGCTCCTCAATAATAGGTTCTGAACATGACGAATATTGTCATATCCATTCATGAAGAAACACTACTGCAGAGCTGAAATGTCTGTGTTTTTCTGTATATTGTGCTTTTGAACTTGCTGGATCCCTTCCTTCGAAGACCTCATAAACATAAAACTGCCAAATAAAGTGTGAAAGGCTTGTGACTTTTTTGCAAATGCTAACCAGTATAGTAGACAATGAGTTGAGTTTTATTTCAGTTATCAAATCATTCATATTGTAAAAGTCAAAATTGTATGTCTGTCGAACTGCGCAGTTTTTATGTAGAAGTTTAACAAATTAAAGGTCATTTTAAAATGTTTCTATTTGTCCTGTTTATCATCGAACTAAATGATTGTGTAATGTTGTGTAGATCAGCTGGATTTAGTTCTGGACCTTGATTTTACATCCAGTATTGTTTTTTGTAACAAAATGAACCTGGTATTTAAAGGCACAATATGTAGTTTATCGCCGCTAGAGGTCGCTTATTCAAAACAAAGGCGTAGCTTGATGACGCCTTCATTTCGCGGACTCGTGTGGTGTTGTCTTCACGTCTACAGCCGGTGGAAAAGAATCCGACGGGACTCGTAAACTGTTAAACCGATGGGACTTCGTAAGAAATCGTATTAATGGATGAACTAATGTAATAAAGATTTATTAACATTACTGTAGTATGAAGCAGGGTGTGGCTTAAAGCCGTTGGAGAGCAACGAGGCCGCTGGATTGCTAATGAGAGACGAGCGTGACACACATCTCGAGAGCAGTGGAGCTTTTATTATGCCGCAGACGACCGTTTCCACTTCTTCCGGTCATATGTATGTGGGGTAACTAATTTTTATCAAATTAGATACATTTATGTGTTGAAAGTTGTTATAATGCTACTCTGTTTGCTCGGCGGCTGCTATGAGACACTTGCTGCACACTGCAGTAAACTAGATTGATATTACGCATGGTAAAACATGGTTCTCGCTGTAAATCAAGAAAACAAGATTTAAACAATAAGACTTACTGTGTCCAGCTATATAACAATGATTAGTCTTCTGTCGATGAATGTATCCAAACAGTTGCTCACCTGTCTAATAAAACACATAATATATTAAGGTGTCTTTGGTGTTTCCATGGTTTCTACAAAATAAAACCAGAAATCAAAGGTCACGCAGGTATGATGTCATTGATAGGTGATGCACGGACATGGTCCGTGTCCTGGTTAAAATTGCTTATTTCTCTGGATTTAAACATTCTTGGAAACATTTGGGATAATGTAAGTACACAAGATGAAAAAATATTTAACAATGTTCTAGTGGTTTTTGGATATTTTAATCCAAAAATCTTAAATATTTATGCTGGTTTTGCATCAATTACTGCATGTCATTCAAACTATTTATGTCCCTAATTTAGCTAAATTATACTTCTACTGTATGGTATGTTGATTCAACCTCATATATATATATATATATATATATACACACACACACATATAGAAACTTAAACCTAACGAAAATGAAAAATGTTGATTTGACTAAAATGACAAACTAAAATTAAAAAATTAAAGCTAAAAAGAAATATATAAAAAACTAAAATGCCAAAGGCACATAAAATTACTAGAACTTAAAAATGAAAAAGTATAAAAATAAAAGCCAATTTGAATATTAATAAATACTATAATAGTATATAAATAATACTTAATAACACTAGAATTAGAATTATTTTTAGCCTGCTGTCTGCAATCCTTTTAGAATAGACCTGCCATCCATTTTCAGGTCACGACCCCACCAATTGAGAACCACTGATGAAAATGTTTGACCACCAGGGGGCATCAGATCCCAAATCAAGCCCCCCTTCAGCCTGACAGTACTACAATACAAGTGCTTGTTTTGCTAAAGTCCAAGTACATAAAAAATGCTACAACCAAAACATGACGAATGGGTGCCACAATACGATCAATAGTTACTCACGTATGAGCAAGAACAAAGATGTTGTGACACAACAAAGAGAATTTTTTTTTTTTTTTTCTGTTCGGATGGAGTTAGATTACTGCACCAGTGCAAAGGTTCAAAAATAGCACACACGTCTTTATCCAGTATTGTGACAGTGCTGGGAGTAAAACCAAAGATGGGCCTAAACTGAGTAATAGAAGTTTTAAAAGTCTACTAGTTGATTTGGTAACATAACGGCCATTAATCGCCATTACATAAAATCTCGGGAGCAGCCTCTTCTCAGAACTCTCAAGACACCCTCATGCACCATGTAACAGGTCATATCCTCGATTGTCCAGTGCAGGAACGTGCAGCGCTGAGCTGTGTTTTGCCTGTCTGCTCTAACAGGAACTCAGCGCTTCAGATGAATGGCTTCCTCCTACTCCTAAAAACATACCCAGCGGTCTAGATCTCAAAGTTGAAGAGGCTTTAGAGGGGAAAAGGGGGTGCAATTGGTTCAGCAGGTGAGGACTGGGAATGCCAGATAAAGAACAGAATTTCTTGCATCACTTCCGCTGTTTGTTCTTCTTTCTATTTCCAAGCGATGGAATGCTTTGCAATTCAGGAGGCAAGGAATTCAAAACAAGTTCATTAAGTTTGAATAGCGTCTTCTTTTTAAAGCTGTGTTTAACCACCCCACCCTAATATCACAAAGGCCTTTCCACAATACACATCCGTCAGCCTCCAAGAACTGATTTCCTGCCTCAAAACTCTTTTTCATCTGAAGCGGACTGTTTTTTAAACGAGTAATAACAGATGTTGGTACCATGTTTGCTTTTGCTTAAGTGTCGTTTGCGGGATATGTTCACATCTACTAATCTACTAATCTACAACATCTACAAATAGGTGTGTTGGGCAACAGGAAGCAGCACTGCCAAGGCATAGAGTTATTGAGGATAAATATCCTACTCAGCGCCCCCTGCTGTTGTGGAGGAAAAAGAACTATTTTGTAATGGAAAACTTACATACTGCCTACTTCTTTTTTCTTTTCTTTTTTCTTTTTACAAATAGTATATGAAAGTGTTGTTAGCTGAAACTATTTAAATAGTTATTTGTTAATTGAAATAAAGATGAAATAAAATAAATATTAGAAGGAAAACAAAATGAGAAATGTTGCTTTGGCTGAAATAAGTTAAACAAAAATTACTCAAACAGACAATTACTAAAACAATAAGAAATATTTAAACTAAAACTAAAATGAAAACTGAAAATATAAAAATAAAAGCTAATTCAAAATATTAATAAATACTGTAAATAATACTAAAATAAGACTGATGTGAAACAGTGTGCATTATTGGACGATAAACATTCTAAACACCAAGGTGTAGAGATAATGTCAAAAATCTGAAAGAACAATTTGCCGGTGTTGTTATAATGTGGTTATTTCAATTTATAAGTCAAATAAGCTGTGTGTAAACACAACTTGACAATATTTGGACATTTCGCTCTACAACATCAACGAAATCACGAATTTTTGAATTTTATGTTTATGTTATAAAACATAAGTAACTAGATAAGAATGTTTGGGGCATGAGTGTGTGCAGTTTATGTTGTAGAACAATACGTCCAAGTATCATAGAGTTGTTTACCATAGACCTTTTTTACCACAGAATTTTATTCATAAATTGAAAAACTTATAGTTGGTAACATGGGTTTTTCAATTTCGTCAAACTGAGAAAAAACTTCAGTTTTCAAGATTTTCCTCAGTTTGAAGAACATTTTAAAAATCTATAGAACATTTTTCTAAGAACCTTTTTTTGCGATGGAAAGTTTCCATGGATGTTAAAGGTTCTTTAACCATCGATGCCAATAAAGAACCTTTACTTTTAAGAGTGTGGTATCTGCAAACAAATGCTTCAGGAGCTTTTCTCTGAACTAACTTAACTTTTCTGTGTCATGTTGGATGTTTAATCAGCTGGTGGATGTAAGAAGTCAGTTCTCCTCAGGTTCACAGGACCTTAACATTTTTCATTAATTTTTGACAACTACAAAGTGTTCAAATTAATTTTGTCTTAGTTTTTAACAGTACATCGATTGTTTTATGTTAAAACAACCCAACAAACTTACTTTTGTGAAATGTTTTGCTTTAATGGTTTGATATTTTGTTATCTAATGCCTGACATCTATTTTAAGCCTATTAAGTGTCCACATACTTTGTGTGCCCGCCTAAGTAATGTTAAAAGAGTTTCTGGAATAATGTTTGACCATGCCCACGGAAGTGTTTCATAACAGCAATTCTAGAACGACGTGGAATTTACTTTCGATGAAATATAAGGAACACGGCATTGTGCTTAAGGTCTTTAAGTGAAACACTGATTTTCTCCCGCCACTTTGGTTTTGGCACTATTTTGTCTTTCTAAAATCTGTCACTCACTGCTGACGCAGATCCTTTTCCTGAGCTGGTGAGATTTTTATTGTTCGGATGAAGCAGGCCCTGCTATCTTCATCCACCAGCAGCTTCCTGTTTCCTCCAACACTGGAAATGCTGCATTTCTCTCCCCCTCCTCATGCTAACCTTCAGGCATAAATTAAAACATGTTGGCCTCTTGTTTTTCCTTTATTTTCAATGGTTTTCTGTGTTAATATGTTGTGATATATTTTATTAAACAGATCGTTATTATGGTCCTGGCTTCTGATTGAGTCATTTTGTCATTCTGTCAGGGACTATATAAAATCAGTTTATTTATGCAAGGAAAAGGCGTTTCCATCATGAGAAACGACCCGTGTTGACTGAAGCGTTTCGCTAACATCTCATCCATGTATGTTGTGTTGCATAAAATAAAGTGATTTACAGCACTATAAAGACTTTACAGACAAAATAAAACCTATACAAACCGTTATTTTACCGAAGAAATGCACCAATTCGGCGGCGTTGAGAACGGCTCTCTCCTGACGAGGATTCAAAAAGCCCGCGCTTTGTTTAACTCTGAAGTTGGGTTGTTGCGTCGGAGGGTGTATTGTTTTAACTGTCAGTGAGATTGACCCAGCTACTAGCACAACGACTGGGTAACACAAAAACTAAGGTTATTAACCTGAACCCAACATTTGGGTAGAAAAATAACCCAGCGTTTTTTTAGAGTGAAGATAAGTCCTGACATAAAACTGTTGACATACAACAAGGAAAAGTAAAAAAACAGCATATGAACAGGAATGTTGTTCCAGGATCTTACTTGGCAAAATCACAGTGACTGCTAAAACATATGCACATCCCTGTTGAAAAAAACAGCATATGCTGGTAAGGTAGGTTTTGAAGCTGGTATGCTGGTTTATGCTGGTCCTAAGCTGGTCCAGGAATGCATCCAAAAATGTAGACCTATTCCTACCCCTAAACTTAACCATAACCATAACTTGTCCCTAAAATCAGAGGGTGAATAACACTGATGTAGAAACACCCTGGTTGTAAGCCTAAACTTGACATAAACAGTAAACTTGTCCCTCAAATCTGACTGGTTTATTGGAATGTTGTTCCAGGGTAAACAAAGATGTTGATCCAGGAATGTGTTAAACTTGGTGAAATCATGTTTACCATGCTTTTGGAGCAGTTTTTCCCATTTCAACAGCCCCAGGCAGAACTACAAGAAACCTGCTTATGTAAAATATATAGTTAGAAGATGTAGTAATTCTAAAAACAGAGTCATTTGCTTAAGTGTGCATAACCTCCCACTTCAAAAGAATGAAAACTTCTTCTCAGGGTTCACTGACAGACTCCAGCGGTTCTAGGAGGATGGAGCTTGTTCTTTACAGCAGTTTTATCAGTTCCAAACACACACAGGAATTCCGGTTTGGGGAATGACCATCCTGATTCCTCATTTCCACAGGAAGGTTAAATAAAAAGAACCACTTACATGACAAAGGCATTGCATTTCTCACATGTCTGGACAGAGGTGTAGACTACAATGACTGCGTTAGTAAAGTCCTGCTTCTGGACCACAAACATTCATCTATGGACCTCCTCATATCTCAGATTCACCAGCTGGATCAGAACATATTTGGAAACAGATCCATAATTTTCAGGTAGAGTTTTGAACAAACAATTTTCCAAAGGATTTTGGGTCACACACAAACAATATGTCATTGCTTTTTGGAGCTGCTTTAAAGTTATTGTTGCTATTTTTGTCCATTACAGTATGCAATATAGACGTAAAGTACTGCAGTATGTTTCAGTTGAACATTTCAGGCAACTGGCTTTACTCCTAAAGTTGTGCTAATGCATTGATCTATGTAATGCATCACCTGACTTTACTTCATATTTGTTTGAAATTTTTGAAAAAGTACTATAGATTAATACAAGAATTAGGCCTATAGAATATTTTAAAGTGTTTTATTCTACTAAAATATTGTTATACATTTTAACAACATTTTGGATTTTAATCACACTATGTCAGCTGATCGCATTATATAAAATTGCGCCCTCTGTTGGCAAATCTTAATATTAAATAGGGCGTTGAAGTGTTAAATTATATGTATTTATGTCCATATTAGAGTAGGTCAGTGCTCTAAACAATGTTATTTCTGATAGAGAAGCCTCTAGTCTAACAATACTGCTTTGTTTAAAGTATTACATCATGTTTTTCTACTCCTTCATTGCAGCCATGGATGGATTTAACCTCTCAGAATCTGAGTAAGAGCGCTAAAGAGGACCAATGAAGACTAAGATGTTACTTCTGAAGTCAGCAAAAGGTAAAGTCTGCATAAATCACGAATATGTTTAAATTCGACATGTTTGAAACCATATAAACAGTTTAATTTGACAATGTCATGCCTTGATGAGAAGAAAGAAGCCCTTTTAACTGCTTCACAGTCCATTATTACTTTTGGTACGCGCTAGGCCAGACTCAAACTCGTACCGTGAGTAATAATGCACCGTGGCAGTGTATTTGTCAGCGTGGAGAAACTCAAGCCAGGTTTGGAAGCAAATGAATAAAAAGGAAACCTTTTCATATGAATGTTTGCATAAATGAACACTTTACACCTGCGTAAAAACTCAACCATGCCCACACCTTCTTCTCTTTGGCATTATAAGACTGAACTTGATGATGGACATATACTGTATTGTTTTAATTTTAGGTATGAAGTAAATCGGATGACACTCTGGATGACAACTCAAAATGTTCATAAAGGGTATGTATGCAGCATTACACTTTTGTATGCAGCATTAATATTCAGTTTATTAAGCAGTAGGAACATCTGAGCATCAATAGTATATTTACTGTTATTTTCTATGTAAAAAACCTACTAATCTACTAAATGTAAATGTGTTGAAGGGTGATTTAGAAGTGGCTGCATGATCAAATAATTAATTAATTTGGTAAAAAAAAAAAAAAAAGATAGTTGAATCGGTTATTCTTTTGATTTTTTTCTAGGTTGAGAGGCACGTGGACGTCTGACAACCTTTTGCTAACTTCATCGTGAATTATAATCTTTTTGCTTTTGTAATAAAAACAGATTCTGTCATCACAGTGTAACATGCAATTGACCCTTCAAAAAGACCCGCCCCCCTTAGTTACTGTTGCTTTGTTGCACTGCTGTCACGCCACATGCAGTGAAAAATACATCGCGGAGCAAAGAGGACACTGACAACACGTCGACAGACAAGACAGAGCAGGTTACTTATGATATTAAACAAAGTCCCAGCTTTCAAGTTGTGTAATTTGTTAAGAAATTCGAAAAATAAAAACCGTTTTGTGGCTCTTTAATGTATCGTGACAGATTGATGTAGCGCCTCAGCTCAAGCGGCTCGTGAACCAATCATTTCTTCCTACTAGTTAATTTATAGCATCAAATAAACATGAATGAACATGAAAAGGAATGTTGTTTCAAACGCGGAAAGACGTCAATACACACCATTTTTCTAGTTTAAGTCATCGAGGTTACTGACTCCTGACTGCTTTGTCGGACAAAATGGCGGATTCGGCGTTATGATTGGTTAGATCGCTAGTCAATCAAACTCCCGGCAAAGGGTCAATTGATGCAAATACAAAAATGGCAATGTGTAAACGTTTAAAATGTTTTATTAAAAAAAAAGTATACAAAAATGGATTTTGTTTTCATCAATATTTAGAGCATTTAATGTTCTGTCAAAGTTTGAATGCAATAAAAAAAGAAACATTTCTCATTTTTGGGAAAAAGTTTGTCTTGGAGTATTTTTTATGAAAAATTAAGTTACCTTAGATATGTTTTAAACACTATAATGATACCATCATTGGTAGCCTATAAGGTTAATCTTGGACATCTGAATGGATTTGCTGAAGTCAATCAGTTTTCATTAACTTTTAGAATAATGTAAAAATGTAGCTAGCTTGTAATTTCACTCAGTAGAAAAGTGTTTAAAAAAAATATCGTAGCCTACTTACAAGAGTTTTTCTTCATAAAATGTTCTTTTTTTTCTATCTTTGAAAAACAATTTTGTGTGTGTGTGTGGGGGGGGGGACCAAATAAACACGCATGACGTCACCTAGTTACAGTGTTGCTAGCAACCAACCGCTCGCAGGGAATGTAAAGTGTGAGCATCGATACAAACGGAAACATGGACGATCACTCCGCAGAAGAAGGGACAAGGATGGAGCCTGAAGTCTTATCTAATGACACATTTGAAATAAAGACAAGTGATGTGTACAAAGTGGATGAAAACTTGCCAACTCGCTTTAATTATCCGGAGTGTTTCATAGGATACAGGTGAGAAGAGTCATGTAGCCGCAGTGCATCATGTGTGACCTAAATCTGAACTAAATAAATGTATTCGTTCGTTCGTTCATTCATATAAATACATGTATATGGATTCACTTGATAGTTTTTTAAGATCTTTAGTGGCATAGTGTCCAGTCCTGCTGCAGAATGTAGCTCCAATACACCTGCTTGAAAGGAAATTTCTAGTAATCCTGAAGACCTTGATTAGCCGTTTCAGGTGTTTAAATAGGGTTGAAGCTAAACTCTACAGGAGATAGATAGATAGATGATAGATAGATAGATAGATAGATATCATATGCACACTATCATTGGTCCATCTTCATAACACTTTAGTTTAGGGTCCAGTTCTCACTATTATGCATGCATATTACTAGGATATTGGCTTATAAAGCACATATAAATGCCTTGTTCTGCATCACATTATTCTACATCCCTTAATCCTAAACAATACCTAAACTTAACAACTACCTTACTATTAATAATCAGTAATTAGGAGTTTATTGAGGCAAAAGTTAATAGTTATTTAATAGTGAGAATTGGACCCTAAACTAAAGTGTGACCAAATTATTATACTAGTAACAATTATCCTAATAAACCTCATTATACTTTTCAGCCAAAAAATGATCAGCCCTCTGTACCAAACAACAAATCAAACATATGGAAGCAAAAAACCAACAGTTCATGAAATGCCGGTAAGTACACAGCACAAACTGCCCTATTAATAAGATTATTCACACAGTATTTACACCCACTGTTTGTTTTTCAGACAACCTTTAAAGGAAGTCGTCGGAAGTTTTCAGAGCATCTTCTGAAAAGTGGCATGTACAGAGAAAACGGCTTCAACACCGTGCTGGACAAGAGCCGACTCACTGGACCCAATACGACGACTGCGTTCCACGACAGAATCAATTTTCATTGCTTATACCACACAGATGGGAAATCTCAGTAAAATACAGTCATCTTTGTAGGGGTTTGATTTTTTATTTTAAATGCTCACAGAATTTTCATTTTGGGTGAATTATCCTTTTAATTGTATAAGAATTGATCCATTTCGTTTATAGCCCACTGTGTGATGGATTCCAAGACACTTCCTGTTTGATTATTAAAAAACACACAACTAAGTCAAGAATGTCAATATAGTTTATTTTATTTGGTGTAATAGAGTGAAATTCCACAGTAGACCTGAACATAAACATAAATGTCCAGGGAAAATTCTCTCAGTGTGTGACTCTCTCACACAGTGGAAGCCATCAAAATATAATCCACGAGTTTTAGAAGCACTTTGAACCAATACGTGGAGGTAAAGCGGACTAATGTACAATCAAGCGTGTTAAAAACGTAATGCAGTGGGGTTGAAATAAGACAAACCGTGACAACAGCAGTTCCAATCACTCAAACCAACCAGCATCGACCTGAATTGTGAAGTGTCCCTTTGGAAACTCATTTGTGGTTGCTGTCGCTACACTGAGGATACGGGCGCATTAAGGGTTTTGGTGTTGTTGACTTTTTCCCTGTTTTTCCTTGGAGCTGTAAGTAGCAAATATATTGTCCAGAGGGCTGGATTGTCAAGTCCACAAACCTCCAACATTATTTGTAAAGTAAAAGGCACTTCAAAATGTTGTAACAAAATCCAGTGTATTGTCTTACATCGTATAACACACATGATCAGAAATGAAGGAATGCAAAGATAGTATAAACCTTAAAGAGAGTGACGTTTTAAAACAGTTTTGCTTCAGGCTTATAAAAAGAAAGTAACAAAAAGCTGGTTTGTAGCACACGACAGGTTTAAGGTTTTCATGGAGCGAAGAGAGAGAGACACTCGTGGCGAGGCGTTTCTGTAGCGTTGCAGAAACTGAAAAAATTGCATAGGCAAGAAAACATGGTTCTGAAATCACACAGAGGGAAACAAAAATGCAAATATATATATATATAAAAAAACAATAAGATTCTATCCACACGGACAGAAAGTTGAACTTCTTTGAAGTGAAAAAGACAAATATACGCGTGGGAAACTTAAAAGCAAATGGGACTTCCAAGTCAGCAGCAGTTTTGGTGCAGGGCGGCGCCCCGGTGGAATGGTGAAGCTGTGCGGTGAGCCGAAGCAGAGGAACTCTACAGCTCAGTGTCCTGATACTTTTGTGTGGTGGTATAATAGCCGCGCTTGGTCTGATCCGCCAGCTGCTGTCGAAACTCATCCCCGGGCTCCTCGCCAAGGCCGAGCGGGCGGCTCTCTGTGTATGGCAGCTTGCAAGGAGGCGTCTGGGGCTCTGGTCGCGCACTGGAGCTAGACGCAAAGCAAAAGGAGCAAGATCAGTGAAAGACTGAGCAGAGTTTTTCACACTAAAAGGGATAGTTCACCTAAAAATCTGTCATTTACTCATCCTCAAGTTGTTCCAAACCTGTATGAATTTCTTTCTTCTGCTGAACACAGAAGAAGATATTTTGGAGAATATGGGTAACCAAACAGTTAATGGGCCCCACTGACTTCCATAGTATGGAAAAAATTACCATGGAAGTCAGTGGGGCCCATTAACTTGGATTAAACTGCTTGATTCATATGGATTTATTTTATGATGAACAAAAGTCTTAAGGGTGAACTGTCCCTTTAAGGTGAGGTTACATTTACCATTGTTCAGAGAATTTCATGTGAGGGTGTAGGATTTCCCCATGCAGATTTCACAATGAGTTTGAGTTGGTCATGCAAATTCGCAATTTTGACCAACAAAAATCTGCTTGGTTTGAAAGTATGTGAGCTGTGCTTCATACATCGCTACACTATTAACAAATACAATAGACCTTTTTCACTAATGTGACCACACCTACAGACCAAAACCAGACTCTTACCCGATAGGCTGTGGCCTGCTGTGGTCCAGTTTCTGAGACTTCATGGGGACGGCATAGATGTCTGGAAGTTTCTGAGCAATCTCCAACTGAAAATAGACAATATGAAGGCATCAGAATTGCTTACTTGAATATTTTAATTTGATGACATGTAGGTCAAATTTCTGGAATTATTCTAGATAGATGCCAAGCTACTGGATGACGAGTGCAAGAGACACTTTAATAGCCACAGCAGTAAAACGCAAGTGATTTGGCAAAGCAACGGTAGACAAAATAGGACAGAAAAAGTGTTTAATACATACATGTTCCTACAGTATGCCAACCTAGCATTAGAGGAAAAATGATGAAAAAAGTGTAATTTCGTTGTTCTGTACTTCATGCAAAGCCTAAAGATGATAATAAAAAAAATTACCCTGGCATTCTGGGCCTCTTGGATCTCCAGAACTCTCTGTGTCCGGGCAAAGTGATCCATCTGCTCGAAGGCCTTCACTTTGCCCCGGAAAGACCTCTGAGAAGGATCGTCAGGACTGTCCACCAAGGGTTCACTGTCCCGTACCGGAGGGCTGTTTATGAGGCCTCTGGAGCTGCGGGACGCGAAGGTAGGTTTGAGTGCTGGTGGGGGAGGCAGGGGCTTGTTTTTTGCCGGAGATTCCTGGATGCGCGGGTGCTCGCTGCTTGCGGGGCTGCTTGAACGAGAGTCGTAGTTTCGAGAGGGGTCGTACTGCCCCCGCGACACCTCGACTTGAGACAGCATTTTTACCTGAAACACATTTGAATATGTGTTAGAGAACAGCACTACTGAATGAAACCGAAGTGCTTCACAACACTACACCATGGGTTAACCTCTTCCTAAAAGATAGTTCACCCACAAATTGAAATGATCCTGTGGTTAATTCACCCTCAAGCCATCCTAGGTGTAAATCTTCTTTCAGACGAACACAATCTGAGTTATATTAAAAAATATCCTGGATTTTCCAAGCTTTATAATGGCAGGGAATGGGGTTCAAGATTTTGAAGGCCAAAAAATAGCATCTATCAATCATAAAAGCAATCCATACGGCTCTGAGGGCGTTAATAAAGACCTTCTGAAGTGAAGCGATGGGTTTTTGTAAGAAAAATATCCATATTTACAACTTTATAAACTATAATAACCAGCTTCCAGCAAACATCCATACGCAAGTAGACTTATGGCAGAAGCATAACCTCTGACGCGACACATGACTATTGACAAACACGGAAGCGCAGAGAATAGAGCAAAACAAAACACCGGTCATGAATTAGAATTTTTTTTGATTTTTTAGTAGAAATAATGGAGGATTTCAAAATAAGAGAATAGGAGCTTGAGGTCGTTGCCTGGCGCTGTTTGTTTGAACCACGAGAGGCTTCTACTCTCACCTATTCCTACGTCATACATTGCATCAGAGGTTCTGCTTCCACCGTAAGTGAACATGCATACGGATGTTTGCTGGAAGCTGGTTATTATAATTTATAAAGTTTTAAATATGGATATTTTTCTTACAAAAACCCATCGCTTCGCTTCAGAAGGCCTTTATTGTGGATGGATGCACTTTTTTGGGCTTCAAAATTGTGAGCGCCATTCACTGCCATTATAAAGCTTGGAAGAGCCAGGATATTTTTTAACATATCTCTGATCGCGTTTGTCTGAAAAAAGATAGTCATATACACCTAGGATGGCTTGAGGGTGAGTAAATAATAGGATCATTTTCATTTTTTGGTGAACTATCCCTTTAAGGCCAATTCACACCACACCAGATGGCAACAGACACAGTGTCGGGTTTTGTCAGATCGGAGCTTGTTTTTGCTGAATGAATATGCTGAATCAGAGTTAGAATGTCTGAGAAGTGACGTGCTGTAATCTGGTGACTGTCGGCGTTGGTCTGTCGGTGCAGTAAGAATTGGCCTTAAAACTACAGGTAAAGGCCAGTTATAGCACTGGATTGAACTGATTTACTGCATCTACTCAGGGTCGTCACTGTTGTATTTTCACATTGAGATCCACGATTCCAAACACAGAACCTACTAAAGCAGCACTACTAGTAAAATCTCGAACATTAACTAATTGTGCCAGTTTTTCTAACACTGACAAAACACTAAAACTACAATGAACACATTACAATAAGGTTTAATTCTTTCACATGAGTTAATACATTAGGTACCATGAACTAATTACTGTTATTTGAAACAATTAAAAATAATTTACATTCATTTAAATAAAGCTGAAATAAAATAAAATATAAACATTAGATGAAAAAAATACTAAAACGGAAAAAAAATTAAAAGATAAATAGAAATATTTAAAAAACATCAAAAACTAATTAAAATGACAAAAGCTCATGACAAAATTAATAAAACTGAAAGTAAAATTAAAACCAAACATATAAAAATTAAAAACTAATTCAAAATATTAATAAAGAATAGAGTAGTATATGAATAATCCTAAATAACCCTGCCACAAACTAATAAATATTAATACACTTTTAACATATAAATCAATAGTTAATGTATTATGAAAAAAACTAACCTAGATAAAAAAAAAATGCTGTAAAAACTATATTTTAATTAACTTACGTTATGAAGTTGAACCTTATTGTAAATGGTTATCAAACTACTTTACCACCAATTACCATCTTTGTTTTTTACATCAAGGTTACAGTATACATGTCTGGCACTAGATGCTGACAGTTGCTTTCAAGTAATCTACACTAGTTATTTCACCAATCATTTGGCACAACACCGATCACAGCTCTACAGCGTACCACAATGTGCCATTGAGCTGCTGCGAGATGATTCTGAACTGCTGGAAAAATGGTTGCGCCAAATCAGGCTGTTCTTCTGCATGAATGTGGGTTCAGTCAGGGAAAGAGTTGTGTTAGAGTGAGTTTATCATCTTTACTGCAAAGTTTTGAGTCTCTATATTTAGACACTTAAAAATGCCACTGCATTACATAATAAAAATATCTATTTAAAGGGTGGCATAAGTGTCCAAAAATAACTTGACACTAGTCTAATATCTTGTTGATGATAAATGGTGTTTTTAAGAAAGGAAAGCCATTGGGGAGCATGACATGAGCTCACCTTCACGGGATCAGGCAGGAAGGTGGACATAAAGGGGGGACTAGCCTCAGTCAGCATCTCTCTGCTGCCCACTCTGCGGATACGACCTCGAATCTCTGGGCTGGACTTCCTGAGGATCTGAAAGGGGGGAAAGAATTCAGATAACATACGTTCATCCATCCGTAAGATTCCCACATTATTTTGGCCAATTATTTCCATGACTTTTCCAGTCCTTTATAAGTACTAAAGATATATTTTTTTTAATCTTTAGTACTACACAAAGAACAATTTTAAGTTTTTAAATGTATAAGGTGATTTTTTTATTATTTAAAAAAAAAAAAACATATTAAAACATAATTTCCGTAATATTACAAAAAAATCCCTGCAATATTAGTTTAGTATTATTTATATACTGTTATAGTATTTATTAATATTTTGCATCAGTTTTCACTGTAATTTTTGTTTAAGTTTTTGTACCTCTGTTGTCCCTTAGTCATTTTTATTATATATATATATATATATTTAGTTTTAGTCATTTTAGTACTTCAACTTATTTCAGTTAGTTGCAAAGACATTTCTAATTTTAGTTTAAAAATTTAAAGTTCAAGTTTTTCCATCTAATAATTATATTTTATTTCAGCTTCATTTCAATTAACAATTAAGTTTTAGTTAACAACACTGACTTTAGTTAATGATACTTCCAGGTTTTTCATAAGCTTAATAATGATGTAAATTTGCTAGAATAATCATAATTTAAGTTAAACATTTAATGTACAGTAAACATTTAGTGATGTGTAATGTTGTAGTTCCAACATCTAACAGAAGGGGGCAGAAGAGTATGCTTTTTGCATTTACAGATGCACTTGCTTTTTTTCCACCCGAAAACATTAATTCCACGTGATTTGCCATGTAAACTCATTGCCTTGCATTTAATGCATGCATAACAAGTGTGTGCTGGTGTCTTATTCTCAATATGAAAATATATTTCCCTGCTGACTCAACCTCTGCTGTCTTTCTTCTAACACACAGCTGACTTTGTGCTGATCTAGGCAACTGTGAGGGATGCCTTCGCATCAAGCATGTTTAAGTGTGTAGATGTCAATGTATTTGCATGCAGTTCACCATCACTGTGAGGGATGAATGTGTCCATATGTGTCTTCAGACATGATAAATAGCCAACAATGTTTTGGAATTAGTATGCATGCATGTGTATGCTCACATCCCCTGATATTTCCAGGGGCCACTATGTTAAGACTGTGTCTTAAGAACTAGTTTGAATAAGCAGCAGTTAACAGAGGGAAAAATCAGTCTTACTTTTCCAATTTAAATTAGACCGATCTACCTTTTTATGTACAGTAACTGACCTTAAAAATTTAGGACTAGTCTTAAAGAAAACAATTAGGACTAGTCTAAGTGGTTTACGCATTTTCCCATGACCATGGGAACACTGTAGATATGTTAAACATGCGTGCATGTGCTAACCTCCTCTGGCATGACTGGCTCAGAGGAGCGGCTAATGGCCGACACCCGCTGGCGGTCGAGCGGCTCGTCCGCTTCGTTATCTGTGTAAGTCCCGCCCTCATCTGCCGTGTCTTCGTAGTCGCTGGTCAGCCGGCTGTCCATGCTGAGATAGTCAGCGCTCATCGCCGAGAGATACGACATGCGGTCGTCATGAACATCAAGGTCCCCCTCCGTCCCGTCCAGCTAAAAGAGACACATGATGGATCTTGTGTACAGAGAGGAGTGAAAACAAAAGAAAACACAAAAACAAAACAGAACGAAAGCTGTAGAGCACCACTGAAGAATGATGAACAGTAAAAGCACAGAAAAACAGAAGGAATGACTACCATGATTTTCAGAAAAGGAAGACATGCATTAGTAGGTGAACTATGGGATTAAGTATAAGGAAAACATTGAGGAATACTGGGAAAGATAAAGTGGGAAAATGTGAATGAGTCTTAAAGTAAAGAGATGCTGTAAAATGTTGCATTAAAGTTAACATGAAACCATAATGGATTTTTTACTGCACAGCCCTGGTTTTAATGTACTGCACACGATTCATCTTATGTTAACATTTTAGATAAAAAAATATAATACTAAAATAGTATTTTACATATTTTTTTAAATATTAAAGGGGTCATGAACAGAGAAATCAAATTATCCTTGATCTTTTGACATGTAAGAGGTCACTATACTATAAAAATAAGTTTCAGAATTCAAAACTTAAAAATGCTTTTATTTAAACCAAGTAGTACACAGTAGTAGTGCGACGAAAGACCGCCTCTGCAGTAGAAGATCAACGCCTACTTCTTCATAGCCTCTCTAGCCCCACCCATTGATTCGCACATGTCATGTCGTAGTAAATACAAGAGAGACACAAAAACAGGTTTACTCCAACATTTGAAGGGCCAAGTCGTGGAAAAACAGTCTTTACGTTGCCATCCTTGTGATCCTAACATTAAGAAAGCATGGATGAACTTTATTTTTAACGAAGTTCCAGTCAGATCGCATCAGTAAGACACGGTTTGTGTTTGCTTAATTTTACTGCGGATTTGTTTTTAAACAAGTTCACACACAGCTTGACACAGGCTTTTCAGAGGGACTGTAAATTAAAGATGATGCAGTGCCAACTACATTGGATCGGACACACAAAGTGTAACAATGTTTTACAATGTGTCACTATTGCTTTGTCTGTTACAGATCGCTTGATATATACTGAGTATTTATACTGTAGCTCCGCAGTCAAACTGAATAGTTGTGATTTGCTGTTCTTTCCTTTGCTTCGACATTTAAAGGGTTAGTTCACCCAAAAATGAAACTTCTGTCATTAATTACTCACCCTCGTGTCATTCCACATCCGTAAGCCTTTGTTCATCTTCAGAACACAAATGAAGATCTTTCTGAAGAGGTTTCTGTCCCTCCATAGTGATCCAACACAATTACCACTTTTGAAGCCCCAGAAAGGTAGTAAAGACATCATTAAAGTAATCCAGTGGTTTAACCTCAATATTTTGAAGCAACGCAAGTGCTTTGTTTGCACAAAAAACAGTTTACCACTTTATTTACGAAAATATTGATTCATGAGAGCATCACGACGCATGTTGTGTTTAGTTTCACGTGTGAATGTTGAGAGCATCACACGAGAGCTGACGTTGAGTGAACACGCTTTGGATAATATTTTTCTGTAAATAAAAGTGGTAAATTATGTTTTTTTGTGCAAACAAAGCAAAAAATTGAGGTTAAACCACTGGAGCCATATGGAATACTTTAATGATGTCTTTACTACCTTTTCTGGGGCTTCAAAAGTGGTAGTTGTGTTGGATCACTATGGAGGGACAGAAACCTCTCAGATTTCAATAAAAATATTTTAATTTGTGTTCCGAAGATGAATGAAGGTCTTACAGATGTGAAACGACGCGAAGGTGAGTAATTAATGACAGAATTTTCATTTTTGGGTGAACTAACCCTTTAATGTGTCAATTTGGGGGATTCCCGGATGCAGAAGAAAGCATGTAGAGAATGCTGCTTTTCGCTGTAATCCTGAATAAAAGCTTCAGTGAGCAACATCTTCTGTTTTGTCATCAGTACAATTTAATTTTATTTTATTTAAAACACGACACTGCAAATGACAATGCATACATTTTTCACTTTATCGAAAAGGATTAACTATGAATAGCCTATAAGAACGACAGTGTGACAAACAATGGTACATTCATTCATAATCCCATTTACATGAAACACCGGAAGTCATCCATTGTCAATTATAACTGTGGTAACTCCAAGTACTTACTTATTTTAATAGGCAAAACTGTTAGCCAATCATAACAGTGGATGTTTACTTCCAAGTCTTGAATGCAGCACGCCCATCAAAACGGAGTGTTTGAAAGAGAGGGTCAAAAACAGGATAGAAAATAGCTTATTACTTCTAAATAAGTTTTTTTTTATTTATTTTTTTTATGTAAAAATCTTGATAACATTATGAGTGGACCTCAGAGAATATAATAAAAATTTTTTAAAAATGCAGATCATGACCCTTTAAATATTTTAAATAGAAATCTTTAGTTTTCTTTTGTCTCAATGTAAACGTGGTGCATTTTAAAAAAATAATTTAACTACTATTTTTTTGATGGCAGAAGCAAAATAGGTTGTAAACAGTGTTTCATGTTGACTTTAAGAGAAGGTTTTGTTTCAGAGTGGATAGAAGGTGGTGGAGAACTATATCGTCCATTGTTTTTACCTTCCCCTCTGAGACCCACACAGCGTGGGTCTGCTGGTCTCGTATGGTCTCCTTCAAACTGCCATACCAGGCATCATTAGCCGAGTTCAGATCGATAACAGCTAACAGACAGATGGAGGAGGGAGAGAGAGAGAGAGAGAGAGAGAGAGAGAGTTAATCAAAACATTTCGATTTGGGTCAACTGTTCTCTAGGATCTGTTTATCTCACTGTGTTTCCATCAGCTACTTTCAATCATTTGGTGATTTGGAATCTGTGTCAATGTCAGTTTTCATTGATAATATGCTAATCACAATATTTGATAGCTACATAGCTACTCTTTACTGTACTTCCCCTGAATTCAGTATTTATTTATTTCAATAAACAGAATTATATTATAATCTGCTTGTTCGAGCTAAACTCGCCTCTCACCTTTCAGAGAGAATGTCATACATATGATTTTTATATGAGGTGTCTGGACCCCCAGGACTGACCGGTAAACAGGTGTGAGCAGGTTTTCCTGAGCTTCAGAGCCTGATCGTAGAGTTTGCGGGCACTGCGGTTAGAGCTGGGGATGACTCTCTGTCTCATCGCCTTCACCCCATGTTTGCTATCCGGGCTGAAGAAGATAACTATGGGGTACCACTGCGTGTAGTTCAGGGTGTCCACAGCTTTAGGGGTGACGTCCAGGAGAGCGTGTTTGTCCTGCATCAATGACAAAATGGGTCAATGTGGGTTAAATGTACAGTACAAAGCTTAAAGATACATTCATATAAATAACTCTGACTGAAGTTTTGATTATTAATTTGTGTGTGCATACACTATTACCTGTTCGATGATCTGTCGAATCGTGTTGAGACGAACCACCCCGGAGGATTTTTCCGACCCTGCATCTTTGGGTTCTGTTTCTGATGTGCCATTGGACAAAAACAACAAGTATAATCAAACGACAAATACTTACTCAATATGTACAATTAAATAAATTATTATTTTTTATTTAATGGTAGCTAAAGCGCTAATTTTCACTTAAGGTGATGTCACACTAGACTTTATTATTCATTCATATCCATACAAAGGTTATGCTCATGAAAAGCGGGTACACAAGAATATGACCAACACACAATCTAAATTTAACTTAGACTGAAAATAAATCAAACTCATTTTCACATGTGTGCAAGTTTAAAAGGATGTAAACTTTAATAAGGCTGAATTATTAATATAAGTTTGTATTATTTATATTATGATATTTATTTATTTAAATAATATTTAATATATTTTTAATTTAACATATAAATGTATCATCATTAAATTAATAATTTATTATTATTCCAAACAGAAATTCAAAGCATGACATCATATCAGGTTGCTAATATTCATTACGGGGTCTGAAATAATACTTAAAATCTAGTGTGACAATCCTGTTATTGATGGCATTGCAGAGACTGACATGAACTCACTGGCAATTACAAACTCATCTGGAAGCTCCGCTTTCAGTTTTTCGCTGGCAGCATCAGCGATTGGTCCAAACAGCACAACCGGCCTTCGGAATCCCGCTATGGGAGGAACACAAGGCTTACAATAAGGATTTCACAGCCGAGGTAATCTGTTTTAGCCTGACTAAAATACAGAATGGTTTCTGTTAAGGGTAATAAACAGTCCATTAGCTATGTAAATAGGGTTTAGAGAGGATTAAAGAAGAGTCTTGATTGATGATTCAAAACAGCCTTATTCAAATTCTTGACATTGGTTTTTGCCACATAAATCATGATGATTTTACTGGGTAATTTTTCTTGAACAGTGTGTAGGGAGCAATCTCTCTCAGTGATGAGCCCATTTTTCAAAAGTATTAAAAATTTCTTAGCTGCAGAGACTTACATTAGCGGTATTAGGCTGGTCGGCTCAGAGAAGTGAATAATGTTGTGTGTAAGATTAAAGTAAATTTGTCTTATCGTCTTATTATAGAAAGTTTATTGTGTAAACCATACAGGTACCATGATAAGTAAATTATGATGTTCGCCATTCATTGCATCAGTTTTCCATGCTTATTTATTACCTTTATACTTTCTCTTTTTCTGGCTACATTCTGATTTATAAGATCCCTACGCAGTGTTCACTACAAACTTGTTATTTATAGTTATATTAAAAATAAAAATATTATTATTGTATATTATACACACACACATACACACCTTCTCTCAGCACCACCCTCTCATAGGCAGGGAATCGTGTGGCGACGGCAGCAGAACTTTCCTCTCGGCTCTTCCGCAGGTCTTTCTTCTTGGCCGCCCTCTGACCACGTAGTCTCCAGAAGTCGGCTCTGTCACTTCCTGAGCCCTTATGTGTGTTCTGGACATTTGCCATCTGCTCCGCTCTGATCGGAAAAGGAGCAAGTGTTATGAGTAGAAAAAGAAAGAAATACATAATTGGAAGCAAAGTCTGATCTCTGGTTTTGTCCTATATACAAAAAATAAATAAAAATAAATAATAATAATAATAATAATTTGCTATAGTTTGCACTATTTCAGGTTTAAAGACTTAAACACTAGTAATCTTAGGCATATTTTGACATATATACTTTTAATCTCAGGGAAAAATTGCCCATCCTTCTCCGTTCTCACCTGCTCTTGTTGGGAATGATGCCCTTCTCCAGCAGTTGGTTGTCTTTGCCCAAGCGGATGGCCAGCCAGTTTCCCAGCTTGCCGTCATATAAGGTGTCCACCACCTTGAGGATCTCGCCCCGCGAGAAGGCGAGACACTGAGGCAGCTCCTTCTCATACTCAAAATGGGTCCGGATGAAAAACGAGTCCCCTCGACCGGATACCAAGATGTCTTCGTAAACTAAGACACAACACAGAGACATAATTTTCCAAACAACTCCATGTTTTGGGATTATTTGCAGGTGAGACTTATAAAAATAAACAAATAAATAAATATATAAAAAAAACAAACAACAGATAAATAAATGAAAAATTACAATAAAAAAATTAAAAGGTGCTGTAAATAAAAAAATAAAAATAAAAAGGTTCTGTAAAAATAAAAATACAGAAATTGATATATAATAAATGGATAAATAAATAGATAAAATATAAAATAAATAAATCAAAAGGTTCTGTAAAAACAAAACACACATTAATAAACAAATAAACTAATAAATAAAAATACATAAATAGATAAACATAAAATTTGAATAGGAAAAAATAAATAAATTAATTAATTAACAAATTGTAAGTGATTTTCAGTATATCAATCTCTCACGCTCTCCAAAATAATGGTGTAAATGAATTCTGTTCTTTGTGAATTTTAAATGGGTGATTCAGTGTCATTCAAGGATAAAATTTACAGAGGTCAGATTTCCTCTGGTGGTGCCGTCACCCTCTTGATTAAAGCTCTGACACCACATCTGTCTCGGCTCAGACCAAATGAGCTTCAACCCCTGACAGTGCCAGTCCTCGCTTTCCCATGAGACATCCACACCGAGGAGAGATGAAGTGAGAGAAGTAAAGTTCCTCTACTGGGATTGAACCAATAAGCATTCAGCAAAGGGGTTTATTTACTTCCTCACATAACAGGCAAGAGAAAGCACAGCTCACAAACATGAAAATTAAGATTTTTGCATGTTTGTACACGTGTGAGCATGACCACACTTGACACAACAGTCCCTGGAAGAGCCAAAACTGGCTACAACTGGTTTTGTACTGATGAGCAACAAGCCAAGGCCTCTCGACAGGCTCTGTGTGTATAGGGGGAAGGGAAGAATGAAGAGAGAGTGCTTCAGGGCCTGTTCACACATAGAGTAATGTATTAATGGTTGCTAGATCTGCTGTGGGATGCTGTAATTTAGGGTCCAAAAAAGTACTAAAATATAATTTGGAAAATATTATTATTTTTAAAAGGTAATAAAAAAATAATAAAATAAAATAAAATAAATAAAAAAGGTACATAGGTAAAGATTTGTACCAGCACACCAAGTACTTTAGCCCAGCTCCAGTGACGACTGTCGACCAGGGTTATTATCTTTAACTAAAGCTAAAACTAAAACTACTGAAAATATTTCTGTTCATTGAAATGAAGCTGAAATAAAATAAGATATTAATATTAGTTGGAAAAACTAAACAAAAAATTATAAAGGTTACCCTGGCAATAAACTGAAATAAGTTTAAGTTGAAGCACTAAAATTAATATAATAATAATAATCAAAAATAAAAATAAAATTTAAATAAAATTATACATAAAAAGCAATATTAAAAAACAATAACAAATAAAATGAAAAAAGCACAAAAATTAAACTAAAATTAAAATAAACTCAAAATTCTAAATATTAACGAAACAACAATAAAACTAAAATAACACTGCTTTGGATAGGAAGATGGGGGTGTTTCAATGCTCATGTGTTCTCGGAGGTGAAGTGAGGGGCGGTTTTGTGTGTTTAACGTATGTGGTGTGAGCGAGGCTCGTGTTCTCTTGCTCTCACCCTCGGTTTTATTCTGTGCCAAAATGGTCACGACCTCACCCCGCGGGATCTCCAGCAGGAACAGCACGGCCTCCTCTCGCACAATGCCCCGAAAGTCAACGTTATTCACCTTTAGGGAGAGACAGATAACACACACGCACACACACACAGTTGGAAAGGAAATGTGACAAATGCAAATCAAATTCAAAGCATGTTCTCTTCTCCTAGGGATCTTGGAAAACTGTACATGTATATATACACCTAATGTTAACTTAAAGCTCTCTCCCCAATCCACCCCGGCTATTTCTGAAAACTACCATATAATAAGCATAATAAGGTTAGCTAATCATAAGAGATGTCATTTACATACATAAGATTTAAAGATACAGTAATAAAACAGCTTGTTTTATTCAAAGGGTCGAAGAGAGCATGGAAAATGGTCATGAATAATTCAATTACAATTGTTTTTTGAACATTCTAAGTGAACCTCAGGGGGGAAAAAACCTAAAACTAAAATTGATGTTTTCTTACCTTCATAATCTGATCCCCTACACGGAGACCTTCTTCTTCAGCCGGACTGCCCTCCTGCACTCCTGCTATGAATATTCCCACATCATTTCCTCCAGCTAACCTCAGTCCAACACTCTCTCCTTTCTGAAAGCTCACCATCACTGTGTTGGGCCTAAAAAAAGAGAGCGAGAGTTAGAAATTTGCTAAAAATAATAATTTAACATCAGTTTCATTATGAAAAAAACTGCAAGTATAGACAGACGGCAAATTTACTTTAATCATACCTGCCAATACACAAATGTTCAAAGGATGCATTAAACTGATCAAAAGTGACAGTAAAAACATTTACAGGTGCTGGTCATATAATTAGAATATCATCAAAAAGTTGATTTATTTCACTAATTCCATTCAAAAAGTGAAACTTATATATTATATTCATTCATTACACACAGACTGATATATTTCAAATGTTTATTTCTTTTAATTTTGATGATTGTAACTGACAACTAAGGAAAATCCCAAATTCAGTATCTCAGAAAATTAGAATATTGTGAAAAGGTTCAATATTGAAGACATCTGGTGCCACACTCTAATCAGCTAATTAACTCAAAACACCTGCAAAGGCCTTTAAATGGTCTCTCAGTCTAGTTCTGTAGGCTACACAATCATGGGGAAGACTGCTGACTTGACAGTTGTCCAAAAGACGACCATTGACATCTTGCACAAGGAGGCAAGACACAAAAGGTCATTGCAAAAGAGGCTGACTGTTCACAGAGCTCTGTGTCCAAGCACATTAATAGAGAGGCGAAGGGAAGGAAAAGATGTGGTAGAAAAAAGTGTACAAGCAATAGGGATAACCGCACCCTGGAGAGGATTGTGAAACAAAACCCATTCAAAAATGTGGGGGAGATTCACAAAGAGTGGACTGCAGCTGGAGTCAGTGCTTCAAGAACCACTACGCACAGACGTGTACAAGACATGGGTTTCAGCTGTCGCATTCCTTGAACTCTTGAACAACAGACAGCGTCAGAAGCGTCTCGCCTGGGCTAAAGACAAAACGGACTGGACTGCTGCTGAGTGGTCCAAAGTTATGTTCTCTGATGAAAGTAAATTTTGCATTTCCTTTGGAAATCAGGGTTCCAGAGTCTGGAGGAAGAGAGGAGAGGCACACAATCCACGTTGCTTGAGGTCCAGTGTAAAGTTTCCACAGTCAGTGATGGTTTGGGGTGCCACGTCATCTGCTGGTGTTGGTCCACTGTGTTTTCTGAGGTCCAAGGTCAACGCAGCCATATACCAGGAAGTTTTAGAGCACTTTATGCTTCCTGCTGCTGACCAACTTTATGGAGATGCAGATTTCATTTTCCAACAGGACTTGGAAAAGCTACCAGTACCTGGTTTAAGGACCATGGTATCCCTGTTCTTAATTGGCCAGCAAACTCGCCTGACCTTAACCCCATAGAAAATCTATGGGGTATTGTGAAGAGGAAGATGCGATATGCCAGACCCAACAATGCAGAAGAGCTGAAGGCCACTATCTGGGCTCTTATAACACCTGAGCAGTGCCACAGACTGATCGACTCCATGCCACGCCGCATTGCTGCAGTAATTCAGGCAAAAGGAGCCCCAACTAAGTATTGAGTGCTGTACATGCTCATACTTTTCATGTTCATACTTTTCAGTTGGCCAAGATTTCTAAAAATCCTTTCTTTGTATTGGTCTTAAGTAATATTCTAATTTTCTGAGATACTGAATTTGGGATTTTCCTTAGTTGTCAGTTATAATCATCAAAATGAAAAGAAATAAACATTTGAAATATATCAGTCTGTGTGTAATGAATGAATATAATATACAAGTTTCACTTTTTGAATGGAATTAGTGAAATAAATCAACTTTTTGATGATATTCTAATTACATGACCAGCACCTGTATAATGTGCATTGTGTTCCCTTTCTGACTCAAAATATTCATTTTAATTAGTTTAATTTGAGATGGTACAGTCATACTTTGTCTGATAGAAATGTTAATATAAAAAAATGTACTTTCCAAAATGCAACAGGTACCCATTTAATAGAACAACTCCCAAATAAGATGTTAAGAGAAAAACATACTGAGGCTTAAAAATAGTCAAATTTCTATTCATCTTTTCCAAACACACCAAACACCAAAGGCACTGTCATTGTCTTGTTTTCGCCTGCTGTCCAGCTGAAAGCACCTGTGCTCAGGTAAAACAAACTCTGGTCTCTAGTCTTAAAGCAAAGCGGCTCTGTAAGCAAGTGCAGGACACAAAAATAACCTTTCCCAGTGGATACGGGCAGCAGCAGACTGCCTCTTCCTCATGAATATGGAGGAGCTGACAGAGAGGATGATTAAAAGAAAGAGAAAGAGAGAGACTGCAGAGGTATCCACTCTGTCTGTGAGGCTGTGATGCAGATGACCCCCCATCTTGGTTTTATTTTCAGTGCTCTGTCTTCCTGTTCGCTCTTCCACCAGTGTGACAGTTTAAAGTTCACCTCAAAATTAAAGAGTCCATATTATGCTCTGTAACAAAGTCTTGATTTTGTTTTTGGAGTCTTCTAGAATAGTCTTTCAAGCTTGAATGTTCAAAAAATAATAATTTTTCACATATTTTACATTGTTGCAGCACCTCTCTTCCCAGTCTGTCAGTAACACACTGTTTAGTTCCGGTCTCTATGAAGCTCCTTCTGCAATGTGCTCTGATTGGTTGGCTGGACCAGTGTGCTGGGATTGGTGAACCGCTTCCAGCGTGTTTCTGAAATGTGACCCTTGTGAGTTTCAACACGCTACTAAGGCAACTCAACCAGGCCTCAGCCCTTTTTTACGTATGCCTTGCGCAGGAATTATTTAAATGAGGAATATTGTGACATGTTCATTCCCGGACGAAAACACAAGACTACAATCAAGGCGTTTCAGTTCAGAAACAGTGCTTACTGATATAGAGAATATCTCCCTTTGGAGTGACTTTGTGCTTTGTAACTTTGCAGACCTTTTTCATGCTCAAACAACAACATTACATACTAGAGAAAGTTACATAATTAGTCCTAATAAGTCCTCTTTAATAATCAATCATTATTTAATACAGTAATTTTTTATTCATCCTGTTGCGTTTGGAATAGATCAGAAACATAACAGTGAGAAAATAAAAGAATGTTGTTATTGTTTTTTTTTTTTTGGTGAACTGTTACTTTAAAAAAACAGATATACAGACCAACAAGTGAGCGTTGGTCTGTATAATGTGTAGGGCTGTGCGATTAATCGAAACTGAGTTTCGATTTCGGCTTCCAACAATTACAAAATAATATGATAATTGAAACAAAACAATTATTGTGCCTGATTCTGTTTCTTTTATTTACAGCGGTGCACTTTCACTCCTCAAAGCCCAAACTTAACGTGTAAATCAGTAAAATCATGTACTGTGCCTTTAGTAAAAAGGGATGTGCCTGATATTAAAAAGAGTCTTCAAAAGCAGCATACTACGGAGCTTTTCCTCAGGTGGCTTTCTGTGTGCGCCCTCCGACACAAAGCAGAACACAGAGTAGCAAACTGAACTTTGAGCTTTGTGTGTGTGCCTAAATGGTCATATACACACTACAATTTCAAAATGCTGGGGTAGGCGATTATTAACGTAAACCCAGTCGGTTTTGTCTTATGTGAACATAAACAGTTGGAAGATAATAGGATGTGTATCAGTATATTGGATCCACGCATCCTGCTGCCATCTGTGTCTTAATGTTAATCAAAGAACAAAAGACAAGTTGTATTTTTATTTTTATATTTGTATAGTTTTCTCTATTGTATTTATCCTATTGTTTTTTTATTTTTTATTTTTATTGTATTACTGATTGTTTACTTATTTTCAATATTTTTTTGAAGACTATTTTACTTGGATTAGGTAGCCTATTCTGCTGTGGTACTGTAATTTGTATAGAGAATTGCAAAATTTCACTGGTTTTTAAAATTTAGATTTCACAGAAAGCTATAGTTAAATAAATGACTCATCTTTTGGTCATATGGCACACTCATAAAAGTGTTAAATAATCATGATTACAATATTGACCAAAATAATCGTGATTATGATTTTACTAATGTGTATGTGTGTGTGTGTGTAAGATGAGTGTGTGGTGATTGAAATGCAGCCCTGTCTACAGATCTACACTCTTCCCCCAGTGAGTCCTCGATTTAGTTAGTGAATAAGATCTTAGTTCAGTGAATAAGATCATGCGTGAGGAGGGTTGAACCTGTGGGTTATTCACAGCATCCACTCACCCGTAAATGGCCTCGTCCTCTGGGCTCGGTCTCAGCAGGATCTTGGGTGTCGTCCTTAATGCTGCTGCACATTGAATAAAAAATAATTCAGCATCAGTTCCATTCTGAAACCACTGCAAGCAGACAGAATCCAAATTTAAATCATAAATACACCACTGTTCAAAAGTTTGTGGTCAGTGACATTGTTTTGAAAGAAATTAATACTTTTATTCAGCAAGGATGCATTCAGTTGATCAAAACTGACAGTAAAGACATTTATAATGTTACAAAATATTTCTATTTCAGATAATTGCTATTCTATTGAACTTAATATTCATTATCCTGAAAAATATATCACAGTTGCTCCAAAAATATTAAGCAGCACAAGTGTTCTCAACATTGATGATAATAAGAAGATTCAGCTTTGCCATCACAGGAATGAATTACCGTTTAAAGTATATTCAAATAGAAAATAAATATTTTAAATTGTAATAATATTTTTGTTTTTACTGTATTTTTGATCAAATAAATGCAGTCATGATGAGCATAAGATACTTCTTTCAAAAATATTAAAACATCTTACTGATCCCAAACATTGAAAAATTTTGCATAAATGTTATGTAAAATAAATAAATATATAAATAAATAAATCTGTTCTTATGACAATGTAGCCATTTTTTTCTTTGCATACCGTTGACAGTTTTAGTGACAGATTTAGTTAACCTAAATAAACTTCTTATGGTAAATGTTCCACTGAGGTAAAAGTCAGAAGTCATGACAGATGTTTTCTTCAGACAGATGTTTTAGTGATTTTGAATCACTAACATCAGTGAGGGTCAAACCATCCTTTTTAACCTACTGTATGTAATGTTGCAGTTTCTGGTCAACATCTGTCTGGTTTATTTAGTCAGCAAAGCCAATTATACTCTCATTTGGCAACTGACAAGTATTGCCAATCCTCTGCCAGAGGGTATCAAACCATAATTCATCATAATTGTTCCTACGTGGTGGCTCTTCTTCCTGTGGTTCTGCTCTCTCCTCCTGGGTTGGAAGCAGCACCTCTGGAGTTTTATAAGGAGAGGATGTTACAGCGGGCTTTGCAAGTCTGCTTTGAGGGTCCTCCCTAAAAATAAATACAACAAGATAAACTGCAGTTTTGATCTGACAGTTTCTGACTGAGAACATACATGCTTGACTAACATTAGACAACCAGAAATTGCTCCTAAAGGTGTGAAAGGTGTGTTTGTGCTTTGTCTTTAAAATAAGTGCCACTTAGTTTGATGTTTTATTATTTGATAACTGCTTTTTGAGCATATACATGAAAAGCTGTGCTCACCTGGCATTCTCTCGTGCAGCGTCATTAGAAGAGTGTGAGGAGAGGTCAGATTGACGTGACCTTTGGTCATCTTGAGGTGAGTAGGAATGGTAGGACTCCATCTCAGAAATATCTGAAAGAAACACAAGTCTACAATGAGAAGCAAAGGACTTTTTTCCTATTAGTTCAGGAAAGAGACGAGGCCCAGAGGAGACAGAATTAAATGGACCCACAACCACAGAGAACAGACCACCATGTTACTGTCGACTTGGTGTTAATTTGCCAAGATCTGCCCCGTTATAACAATCATTTCTGTTTTATACTGTGATTTTGACCACAGGATATTCATGCCTTTTTGACCCAAATCATGGTGATTTACAATGTCTACGTGACTCAAATGCCCAGAATTTCATGAAGCTGTCATGAAGAGCCTAATAGCAGTGTTATACAGAGGCAGAAGGTATGTCGGACAGTTGTGATTAATCTTTAGGAACAGAACACCCTGAGAAAGACAGAGAAAAAGGACAGACAGGAAGTGACATCTACAGCAACTGCCTTGGAGAGCAGAGATATGTGCAAAAGCAGCTAGTGCTTGCATACATTAAAACTACATTGATAGTTAAAGGAACAGCTCACCAAAACAAAAAAAAGAAAAGAAAAAAAAGGAAATTGTCATCATTTACTCAACCTCATGTCATTCCAAACCTGTATGACTGACTTTCTTCAGTGAAAAAATGATTTTGATGACTTTGAAGAAATCTTTACTGATTCATTTTTGAGCAATTTAAGTGATTGTCCACCCAAAAATGAAAATTCTGTCATCATTTACTCACCCTTATGTTGGTCCAAACCTGTATGAATTTCTTTCTTCTGCTGAACTAAAAAGAAGACATTTTGAAGAATGCTGGTATCCAGTTGACGGTAGCCATTGACTTCCATAGTAGGAGAAAAAAATACTATGGAAGTCAATGGCTATCGTCAACTGTCTGGTTACCAACATTCTTCAAAATATCTTCTTTTGTGTTCAACAGAAGAAAGAAACTCATACAGGTTTGGAACAACATAAGGGTGAGTAAATGATGACAGAATTCTCATTTTTGGGTGAACTATCCTTTTAACTTAAAGGGTTGTTTCACCCAAAAATGAAATTTCTGTCATTAATTACTCACCCTCATGTTATCCCACACCCTTAAGACCTTCGTTCATCTTCAGAACACAAATTAAGTTATTTTTGATCAAATCCAATGGCTCAGTGAGGCCTGCATTGCCAGCAAGATCAATAACACTTTCAGTGCCCAGAAAGCTACTAAAGATATATTTAAAACAGTTCATGTGACTACAGTGGTTCAACCTTAATGTTATGAACAGTTTTAAATATGTTTTTAGTAACTTTCTGGGCATCTGAAAGTGTTAATTATCTTGTTCACAATGCAGGCCTCACTGAGCCATCGGAATTTATCAAAAATATCTTAATTGTGTTCTGAAGATAAACGAAGGTCTTACGGGAGTGGAACGACATGAGGGTGAGTAATTAATGACAGAATTTTCATTTTTGGGTGAACTATCCCTTTAAGAATCATTGCAATCGAATTATTAAGTCAGTAAAACAACTGAGAACCTGATCAGTCCGATTCGTGAATGAATCATGTTGTACAATACTAGTTCAATCAGTTCATCTTGAAAGAACTGGTTCAAAAGAATGACTTACTAATGAATCAGATGGATTCGGTTCTCAAGTTCAACTCAGTTGAGTCAATGATTCGGTTGATTCAGCATTTCTCAAACTAACAGATTATCATTAAATAACAACTTAAGTCTTGATCTGAATCATAGGAACTACTATTAATGGCTCATGGTCACAGTAGTTGTAAAGAAAATATCTGATAGAACATTTTTCTAAATAGTACAATTTGTGCGACACATAAAGAAAGTAAGTCTCATGGGTTTTGTATCAACATGAGGGTGAACTATTCCTTTAATTTCTCATTCCAGAGCTCTACTTTGTCCAGGGTAGTTGAGAATTATTTGATTACAAGTAAAACCAATAAGACGCAGAGCAAGGAAAATGAAGCATCGCCCTGAAAGAGAAAGCAGGAGAGAAGTAGTGACGGCCGGGGAGGAAGAAAAGAGTTACTGTGTGGTCTGCTGGTGCTCTAAGTGCATGTCCAGTGCATTAACAGAACTCCTGCTCTTCTGAGCGCCACTGGTGGGCGGTACGCCATGCCTGTCCTGCAAATCTACAACACACTCCATCCATAACAGAGCAAAAGGACACTGCCGCCCACCTGCTTCAGAGCTCAGGGGGGTTAATGCTTAGAGCTAACAGAGTAAACAGAGACAAATATGCTCCCAGCACTGGCTGTAGATACAGTATAATGCACAAAATTGGTAACATTTTTGACTCAGGAAGGGCAGAAATCTGCAAGTGATACAGATGTTTGATACTGCAGTGGGGTCGAAAAGACCACAATGAAATCTGGGATGCAACATTTCATATAAACATTAAAATAAATGGAATGTTTAAGATTTAAAAAAAATTGAAAACCACCCTATATATATATATATATATATATATATATATATATATATATATATATATATATATATATATATATATATATATATATATATATATATATATATGTGATAATCTGCAGTATTTAAAAAATAACTAAAAAAAAAAAAGAAAAAGAAAAATAAATTGTACTTTATATATACACAAATTGTCTTTGATTCAAATTAAATTCAATCCGACTGCAGATTTCAAATGTATATGTAGCCTAAAATCTGCAGGAAGATTAAAACATGTTTACATGCCTGTTAAATTTTTTTCTCAACTCAATTTCTGAGCATGCTGTTCAAGATAGGCATTAAGCGTCACATTATCATAAGAACAAGAAGCTTGCGAGTTGTCAGCTGATTAAAGAAGAAAGCTGATTCAGCTCATCACCTCAGTGTGCATCTGGCTTTTATAACATATCTAAAATTATCCCAAAAAAGCTTTCTTCTTATGTTACTAAATTTATTTAAAAGGAAAATCAGAAACAGGATCCCAATATCTTACTAATTTATTCAGCTCAAGATCAAATTGAATCTTTTTTTCAAACTGTTCTGTACTTGAGGGATTTTCATTCAGATGGGCTATCGGTCAGATTATTTACGGATTATTAGACTGCATGTAAAAACGGTTTCTGGAGAACATCAGGGAGGATCAGGGAGCTGGTGTTTTCCAGGCTGTGGGGGAGAGAGCCGTGTTTCCATCTGTTGGGTGGGGATGAAATTACAGTCTGTCTCTTATGAGGGGGAGGACAAACCACAGAGTAGAGACAGCTGCTCTACACTCCCTGACTACAACCCAAAACAGCACGGACAGGACCTCTGCTTCGGCTACAACTATCATTGATTTAGTGTGCAGCGCTACTGTGACAACACACGCAGAGTAACAGAGAGAATGACAGAGAGCATACACACATGCAAAGGCTAGAACCTAGGGCTGGGCGATATCGTTTTAAAAAAAAGGATCATTTACTGATATTTGATATTGCAATATTAGTGTATTTAAGGTTCCAGATGTTAACGTTAGTTAACACTGACTAACAACAAAAGCATTTATTAATCTTAGTTAATGTTAATTTTAATATTTACTAAAACATAATTAAAAACAAATGTATCTGTTAATATTATTTAATGGCTAACATGAACTTACAATGAATTTGTTTTTATTAACAAAAATGATTAAATAACTAACAAAACTACATTCCGTGACATAACAAAAGCAGTATTTGGAAAAAAAAAAAAAATGGTGGATTTGCTCGACCATCATGACAGGCGCCGCAAACGGAGTGATACAAACGGTGAAACGGTTTATCGATACTGGGGGAATATCGCACATCTGGAAAAGGCTCTCAGCCAATCAGATTTGAGAACCAGAATGAACTGTTGTATAAATACATAAATAAGTAAAATAATAAGTTTTACATTGTGTGTGTGTGGGTTTATATATATATATATATATATATTATATATATATATATATATATATACATACATACACACACACACATAAACTTTATATAATAATAATACTAAAGATATTTAGTAGTATTTATATTATTTATAATATTAAATATATAGTATAAAATAATATAAAATTATACAGATTATATTTTAAAAGTAAAATTAATGGTCAATAATATATATTATTAATAATATTAAAACAAATTATAAACAATAAAAATATTGTTAACATATGTGTGTGTGTGTATATATACACACAGTGGGTATGGAAAGTATTCAGACCCCCTTAAATTTTTCACTCTTTGTTATATTGCAGCCATTTGCTAAAATCATTTAAGTTTTTTAAATCATTTTTTTCCCTCATTAATGTACACACAGCACCCCATATTGACATTTTGACATTTTTGCAGATTTATTAAAAAAGAAAAACTGAAATATCACATGGTCCTAAGTATTCAGACCCTTTGCTGTGACACTCATATATTTAACTCAGGTGCTGTCCATTTCTTCTGATCATCCTTGAGATGGTTCTGTACCTTCATTTGAGTCCAGCTGTGTTTGATTATACTGATTGGACTTGATTAGGAAAGCCACACACCTGTCTATATAAGACCTTACAGCTCACAGTGCATGTCAGAGCAAATGAGAATCATGAGGTCAAAGGAACTGCCTGAAGAGACAGAATTGTGGCAAGGCACAGATCTGGCCAAGGCATTTCTGCTGCACAACCTGACAGAACTGGAGAGGATCTGCAAGGAGGAATGGCAGAGGATCCCCAAATCCAGGTGTGAAAAACTTGTTGCATCTTTCCCAAAAAGACTCATGGCTGTATTAGATCAAAAGGGTGCTTCTACTAAATACTGAGCAAAGGGTCTGAATACTTAGGACCATGTGATATTTCAGTTTTTCTTTTTTAATAAATCTGCAAAAATGTCAACAATTCTGTGTTTTTCTGTCAATATGGGGTGCTGTGTGTACATTAATGAGGAAAAAAATGAACTTCAATGATTTTAGCAAATGGCTGCAATATAACAAAGAGTAGGGGGAAAAATTTAAGGGGGTCTGAATACTTTCCGTACCCACTGCAATATATATATATATATGTATGTATAAATATATATATATATATATATATAGGATATTTCTTATATCGCCCAGACTCACTAGTAACTGAGAAAAATCAAATGGCACTTGCACTGTTCTTGAACACAGTGTGTTAAAAGACAACATGAAATGTTATAACCAAACCTTTTTTTAATGTAATAACTTCCTCCTCCATTCAAATTCCACAGCACACAGTCACGTCCCACCCAACATTTAATTTCCCATTGAAGATACGGTTTTACATAGAATTATGCTGCATTACAGAAGTCAAATGCGTTGTGAATTCCGTTGTCGTCATGTTGTCTTTAAACACAATTACCTGAATTTACATAGAACAATGAAACACATGCAGGGGTGACATCCAATTACATACAAAACTAATTGAAGATAAAGACACAGGGGACAGTGCTGATTTACAACAGTAAGCCTCAAGCATCACGGTTCAATGTATTCAAGCATGCTACACTACAAAGTCACAGCTTCTTGAATACAATGAACAATAAAAATGAGGAAATAGCTGAAAGCCGGCTATCACATCATCTAGTCAAAATGAAAAGTAGAGTACAATGGTGCATAAGAGGCAATGAAGAGTATATGCTGCATTTTTATGGCAGGGTGTAAATCACATCTCCAACCGGCACGAAGCACCATACACGATGCCTACAGTGACTCATTTTCCACTAGCGATGAATGCAAACATAAAATGGAAATGCATTTAGCTGTTCCGCCCTGCCCCACTTAAAAAGAGGATGCTTTTTCTGTACTGAAATTTACTTCCACCTGCATTTAATACCTTGAGGATGGTAGATGTGAAAAAGCCATACGATATCCAGCTGCCCCACCCTAATAACAGCTGAAGAGTATGAAATAGCATCTGAGAGACTGTCATCCTTCCAGACACAGTTCCTCCTCCATGATTAAATAAGTCACCACCACACAAACATAACATTGAGTTGACTTATTTATTGATTAAAGAGGGTATTAAAAAAGGAGGTTAGCATAAAAACATAAGAGCACAGTGTGAAAGGTTTACAGGTTTGTTGAGGCACAGTCATGATTAAAGATTAAAGGCAACCAGACTTTATGTTGTCTCAGCGGTCCATCAGCTAAAAGTATGACATATCTGTATTATCTGTAAAAAGAGAACACAAAAATAGCATTTCTGTTGTAAGCAAACTGTTTGCTTTTTCTCAGGTAAGCGCATCTTTCTGGTGTTAAAATATTCATTGTGTTCAAGTGTAAACAATGGTGCCTATGTATCTGATAGCAAGGTTAAAATACCTGCTATTAACATCTATATATGTAGAAAAGGGGGGGGGGGGGGGGGGGGGGGGAGGGGGGATTATATATATAAATATATATATATATACAATAAATCTAAATGTATTTAAATGTAAATATTTATTTTTAATCCATTTAAATTATATAGAATTGTTTTATAATAAATTGATTTAAAGCTGCTGTCCAAAAGATTTGCCTTTTGGTTGCCATCTCTGTTTGAAACCTGCAATTGCAGTTTTATATGCGGAATTATTATCTTTACGTGGGTTGTGCATCAGCACAGCTCCTCAGCGTGGATGAATTAATGTTTGCTGTCAATCACCATACTGGTGTGGATGCGCTACTTCGGAATCACAGATTGTAGTCTTGAAGTATGACCAAAGTAGGAATTTTCACCGGAAAATGTCATCTGAACAAGTACGTACATGTCTGCCATATATTATAAAACATTATTACAAGCTTACTGTTGTGAATCGGGTAAGGAGATAGTTTTGAACACTGGCTGGTTATGTACTTGCTCAAAAACTGATTTTGGAACATTTTTAACCAAAAAAAGTTATGGACCGCAGCTTTAAATAATACAAATATTTTATATATATATATATATATATATATATATATATTTTATTTTTTTTTATTTTATATAAATAAAATTTTATATACATTTTATATGTATATGTATATATATCTGACAATACAGTCTTGTAATTTCTAAATGACTATGTGTTTCTGTTAAATATACTGTTCTATCAATCTATAACTATACAGCCATAGGAAGTTTTATAACCTGTGTCCCTATTGCATTAACCGTGTATCACCTCTGTAGAGGACCAGACTTATTAAATCCATGGCATATAGTTGAAATTATTCCAGTGGATGATAACCCTGCTCCGACACAGACGGTGACAAATTGGGTTTTGTGCTTCGACACTCATTTCGAGTCTATTAATAGTGATTCGCATAATTAACTGTAATTTATTACAGCCTCAGTGCCTGGCAAATGTGTACATGATATTACTAATCTGATTTATCAGAGCCAATTCATGCTATCTGCTTTTAATTAAAGTGTGTAGTTGGAGAGCAAACAGCCAGAGGGTGAGCACCACAGCTCAGGAAGCATAGTAATGGAGACTAGTCTATGGACAAATGCTGCGTAATAGAAGTAACTTACCGTCAGGCTCCGAGTCGCTGTCTGCCAGGGCAGGGATGCGCACCAGGATCTGCCGGTGGTCTCTTTGGACCACCAGTTGCAGCTTGCCTCGTGATTTTTCAATCAGCTTGCCGGCGTCACTCAGAGAGAGGTTCTCGGTCACCGTTCCGTTGATCTGGAAAAAACAAAAGATGTAACATTAATGGTTCAAGCATTTATAATGTTAGGTGCTACAGCACAAGTCTGATGTCAAAGGGTTTGATTCAACCACAGAGATCTGAATGCTATTTTGGTGGAGGTGTGCGAATAGTCGCCCCAATGATATATATACATATATTGACATGGCTGATAAATCAGCAGATATTTTCCATGATAAAAACAACCAATTAGCAATTATCCTTGCACGCCTGCAGGTAATGGATAGGAGAAAGGACCAAAACAGTCAAAAATCAAAAACAAAGAAGTCCCGCACACTATCAATGCTTACAAAAGTATCAAAATTGAGTATTAAGTTCTAATATTAAGTCACTGCTTGCGATTGGGTTTCAGTGATTGGTCATGAGTAGATTTTATATATTTTTGTGCTTTGAATAGTTTGTCTAGATATGCCTGATGAAGATCATGGGACTGAAACGTTGCAACAAATAAATACATTTTGATACTTCTGTAAGCAATGATATTGTGCGGGAGTTCCATGATAAAAACAAAACTCATAATTATTGTTTATTGATACTGTCACTACGTTTACTATTAATGCCTATTAACATCCGTCTCGGATGATCTGACCACTAGTTGACCATATCAGAGACCGTATAAGAAGACAAACCATTTTTATTATATTTTATGATTTCTCTAGTTTGATTTTATATCTTATTGTTATTATTTTACAGTTAATTAATATGTAAATATTAAATAAAATGAAGTTAAATATGTACTATAAAATAATTAAAAGGTTAATTTCATAAATTGCGTGTATATGTATATTATGTTTAAACTGTGTGAAATTATGAATTTGAACATTATATTAGCCATCAGCAACCATGTGCTATACTGTGCTTTTTTGTATTATTTATTTATATACTATTATAGTATTATGAATTAGCTTTTATTTGAACATTTTTTCATTTTAATTTCCAATTTATTTATGTGCTTTTGTCATTTTTATTAGTCTTTTTCAATACTTGAATATAGCTTTAAATTATTTCAGTTTTAGTTTTGCTAATTTAGTACTTCAACTAAAACATTTTATTTTATTATACATTTTTTAAGATTTTCATGTAATATTTATATTTCATCTCAACTTTATTACAATTATAAATGCTTTTTATTATATTTAGTTCTAGTTAACAATATCAGCAATGGCATATTAAACACAGAAAGCTACTGTGTTGTTCCAGCAATTTTATGACAATTTTATAGATTTAATGTGTGAAGATGTCTCTTGTGTGTCTGATAGGAACCTTGAGAATGATGTCGCCCTCTTGGAGATTTCCATCTCTGGCAGCGAGTCCAGTGCTGGTCATCTCTTTGATGAAGATCTGGCTGCCCAGCCGGAGGCCGTACTCTGCAACGAAACAGAATGAAACACTGATTCTGTGCAGCAACGCTAACATGAACCTAACAACCATGATGACCTTCACCCTTTTAAGTACACAGCAATCCCTCCAGCTCCCTCACAGGTCAAACACCACATACAATCAAACTGAAAATGTGGAATATTGATCTGATGGGCAGAATCAGAGCTCTGAATGCTCAAGAACTGCTAACAGAACTGAGTATGATGAAAATCTTTTGGTTTCAATATTGTTTTTTTTTTTGTGTTTTTTTTAAAAGTTCCCGTTTTCCAACCCAAGGAATAATCTGGTAATAAACAGACCCGCTTTGCCCTTCTGGGCTGAGGGTTACGAGCGGCTGGTGAGGAAATCGGAAGAGACGGGCCGCTTTATGTGAAGTCACAAGAATGTATCTCCTCTGAAATCTCCTGACAGGACCATCATAAATAAATCAGATTAAAATATCATCAAAATCCAATGAGGACAAAAAGTTTTAGGATGGATGTGTAAAGGAGGTCTACAGAAAACAGAATGAGAGTGAAATAAAGAAAATGGAGGATTACAACACTACAGAGAGAGAGAAAGCCAGCTGCCCTGTTCACATATGTGAAGCTTGGTCTTTTTATGTTGTGTATTTTTTCCACAGCATCTGACTATCGAACTATTGATGAAGTAAAATGTATTTTATGAGGTCCTGTTGAGACACCTGGAGATATCTGTGGGCTTTCGTGGCGTAGTTTTACAGTGGTTCCGTTCTTATCTGATCAACAGCTGGTTTAGTGTTCGTATTGGTCATCAGTCCTCCTCTAGTATCTCTCTCAACTGTGGAGTGCCACAGGGATCAATCCTCGGGCTGGTATTGTTTACCCTGTACATGCTACCTCTGGCAACATTTTTAATAAATACGGTGTATCCTTTCATCTATATGCTGATGACACTCAGATCTATTTTCCCTTAAAACATAATGATAAAAATGATTTACAACCACAGTTGGCCTGTTTAAAAGAACTTAAGCTTTGGCTTTCAAGTAATTTTCTAAATTTAAACGAAAATAAACTGAAATAATTTTTTGGGGTATAAGGAAAAAAGTGTGTTTGATGTTGGCCGTGGTTCTCTTGCCCCATATGAAACTCAATGCGGGCGTTCTGTTTGATCACAACCTATCAGTGATCAGTACTGTTGTAAAGTCATGCTTTTTTCATCTTCGTCAACTCTCTAAAGTGAAACCCTTTTTATCCCAGAGTAACTTCCAAATGGTGATTCATGCTTTCGTAACAACTCGTCTAGATTATTGTGACTCACTTTATTATGGTGTCTCACAGTCTTCTCTCTCCCATCTACAGCTAGTGCAAAACGCAGCCGCAAGACTCCTCACTGGGAACCGCAAGTATGAGCCGGTAACCCCTATTTTATCTGCACTGCACTGGCTACCTGTCAAATTTAGAATTGATTTTAAAATTGTATTATTTGTTTACAACAATTTGGCCCCTCAGACTGATCTGCTCTGTCCGTGCACTCCTTCTAAACTCTGAGATCCAGTGATCACTGTCTACTCATTGTGCCTAGATCTAGACTTAAAAAACGAAGTGATCGCGCTTTTGCGACAGCAGGTCCAAAACTTTGGAACAGTCTACCTCTTCACATTAGATTAGCTCCCTCTGTTTCCACCTTCAAAACTGCTCTAAAGACTTATTTATTCTCTTTGGCTTTCAATACTCCTTGATTACAGGTTTGATTATTGTCTTCTATTGGTGGGTGTTCCTTTATTGGTAGTTTTATTTATTTTAGTTTTATTCTTTTCTGTACAGCACTTCGGTCAGCCTTGGTTGTTGTTAAATGTGCTTTACAATTAAATATTGTATTGTATTGTAATTTCCGCCCAACTTTGTGCTGTTCCTAGCTGTGCTTTGCCTATTCTTTTAAGAGATAACAATGTTTGAAACAAACGGTTGAATTTTGTCTTTTTAGTTTGATCTTAATGTTTGTGCAGAACATTTTAGCATGGATTGTTTAGTGAACATGTCACAATATAATGGAGCTTTGGAAAAAGGCTGTTATTGAAGGATGGGGTATCAAACTATATCGGACCTTACAGAGCAACATGAAGACTACCATCCAAAAGTTTGGGTTTAGTAAGATTTCTTTAAAGAAGTCTCTTATGCTCACCAAGGATGTACTTATTTGGATGTACGTATTTGTATTTATTAAAAATACAAAAAAAAAAAATTACAATTTAAAAATATCTGTTTTCTATTTTAATATATTTTAAAATGTAATTTATTCTTGTGTTCAAAGCTGAATTTTCAGCATCATTACTCCAGTCTTCAGTGTCACATGATCCTTCAGAAATCATTCTAATATGTTGATTTGCTGCTCAAGAAACATTTATTATTATTATTATTATTATCAATGTTGAAAAAAGTTGTGCTGCTTCATATTTTTGTGGAAACCATGATACATTTTTTTCAGGATTCTTTGATGAATAAACAGTTTAAAAAAAAAAAACACCATTTAAGCTTTTTCGTAGTTTAATAATGCTGCTAAAATAATTATTATGAGTTTAATTGTGAGTATTGTGAGTTTAATTAAAATAATTGTGCATCCTTACATTTTTAATCTAAAATGAGAAAATGTGAACTTGCAGCAAATTTATAGCAATTTTTGCTGTAAACATTGATTCACATTGAGTATTTCCTTTAATAATGCCCATAAATTAAAAAATGGTTAATGGGATTGAGCTACTGAGAACTATTTTACACTTCACTGTCATGAAATCTAATTTACATGAATAGGGCAATAAGATTTACATCTAAATGATAATTAATTTACATGGAACCAAAGGTTCAGGAAAGGCTGCAAAAAACCTTGGACCTCAGTGGAAAGAAAATGGTAATGAAAATAAAGCAACACAAAATGAATGATATGATACAGATTTAAAATTTAAGTATGCAAAAAATTATCTAACTAAAATCACAATATGGTCTTTTTTGGCAGCTTTCTTAAACTACAAAAAAAGCTTTGTAAATATACTACTGTTTTAATGTTTGTGGTCAGCAAGATGTATAGACTTTTCTTTTTTTTTTCAGCAAGGATGACTTAAATTGATCAAACTGATCAACTGATCAATTGTTACAAAAGATTTCCCTTTCAAACTCTCTCTAAACTGTTTTTAATTATTTCAGTCACCTAACTCAATTATATTCAAAATAAGCAATTAGTGACAAGCTAATCTGGTGGTTCTCACCTTCATTGGGCCTGTTTTTCACCAGCATCACATTGATGGGCGGCTCGAGGGGCTCATAGTTATGACGGTCTCTTCCTCTGTCCCGTTCTCTGCTAGGTGACGGTGAGTGATCCTGCAGCCGGTCCCTGCTGTGACTCCTGATCATCTTGTCATCCGAACGAGTGTCATACCTCCGCGTGTCGTAGCCCTGGTCCCTCCCGTAGCTTCCAGCAGGGCTTCCTCCTCCCCCGCGGCCTCTACTGTGCTGCTTATGATAGGAAGGCTCCGGGCTGGATCCACGCTCCAGCGTCCGGCCCCGGCTGCCGTCCCTGCGGTAGCCGCTGTCAGAGCTGGGCGATCTCTCTGGGCTCCTGCCTCTACTCCGTTCCCGCCGAGAGTTGTAGTCCTGGCTGCGGTAATCTGGGTCCAGGTAGTCTATCCGGCTCTTGTCGAGGGTGTGGTCATGCTCTCGGTCACGGGGGTAGCCCAGGCCGCCATTTCCCCGAGGGTAATCAGAGTCTGGGTCACTGTGAACGCTGCGGTTGTCCTCGGGATAATAGCTGGATATGTTGTAATCACGGCTATCCACGCTCGGGGACGGGGGGCGCTTGAGGACAGACACCTTGCGAGGCCTCTTTACAGTCTATGGGGAGTGAAAGAATAAAATTAGCCCACTGTTACCAAAAGGACATAATCTACAGAGATTTATCTTACTATAGGGCTGCACGATACTGAAATCATAAATGCTTTTTTTCCCCCTCATTTATCTGCAATATATATTAATACAAATTTATAATACATAAAAAAATCTATATATTTTGGTAAGAATTAATTATTCTAGAATCATTGGGGTGATTTTGTAGGTGAGTGAATACGCATAGAAAATAATGAACAAATTACAAGCATAGATAAATATAATAGAACAAAGATATAAAATAAATTATTAGTGCTTTATATTTTTCAGGCAAGTCTAACAGTATTCAGGTACATAAACTGAATAATCAAATGTAAAATAACACTGCATACACTTCACTGTATAAATTCGTGTTCGTGTGCATCTGTGCGCGTGAACAGGAAACAGCCGCACATTCAGAATAGAGTTCTCTTTCGCGTCTGCGTGCACACAAATGGTTTAAAATCGCTGGAATGTTTAAACTGACAGGACCTAAAATGTGTGCAAATGATAAACTTTCATTGTATGATGGTCAAACTTTGCAATTAATCTGAGAATCAGGTGCATTTTGAACCATGGTGTCTGGTCCGTATGGATTAACGTTCCCTATAATAGACATCACATATCCTGCAATGTGACTATTGCGGATGCGCACATCGCGATATCGATGCTAAAACAATATATCGTGCAGCCCTATCTTACTATATGTTCATTACTTTAAGCAGGGATCGACTACAGTACTTTCAATTGAAGGCTGCATGTGAATTTATTTTAAAACAGAAACAGACCAGGGTTGGGGTAAAACAACTAAAATTGTCAAAAATGTGGGGGGTAAAAAAAACTTCTTTTTTTTTTTTAAATCTGTTATCTTTATAATAATTATAGAATATAAACTCAGCTTTTTTACATTGAAAAAAACATTGAAAATGTAAAAAAAAACAAAAAAACATTTAAAATATTTCAAATGTATCTGAGTAAAACATTTATGATCTTTATTTATTAATGAATGATTATACCCAACATTACTTTTGTATTTGATACTGATTCAATTTTATGTAACATCTGTAAAATGTATAATTATTTTATATTCATTTATTAATTATATTTATTAATAATTAATAATATAATTAATAATATAGTTATATTTATTAATCATTTATATTCATTAATATTCATATTAATTTTGAAACTGATGTATATGACATGAATGGATGGTTAGAAATGTAAAAGAAAAAACCTCAAGAAGACCCTGAAGATAAATTCTAGGAGGCAAACATCTGCCCCTTAATAATAAATAAAAAGTTAATATCGGACACTGCTAACCTATGTTAATAACCAAATTAAGTGAACTTATTTTAGTAGGCCTCTCATTAAGGTCAACTTGACAAATACTCACTATTTTGGCCACTTTCCCACATTTCCGAAGTGACTGCACAGCAAAAGAATGAGGCACATTATCCATGGTGATGGTGTTGACCTGTATCACACGGTCGTTCTCACTGTCCACAAGCAAAACAAAACAAACGTTAAGTCTAAAACATAATACAGACATTCTATTTAACAATATTACTGGGTTTAATTGTATCAGTATTTGACTGGAATGTGATATGTTGGCTGCAATATTATTGGTTAATATCATTTTACCCAGCCTTGATTACATCAGCAAAAAAATAAACTGTTTGTTGAAATGTATAAAGTTATTACATTGATAAATGATTATGAAAAACAACCTTTATTCTCCTTTAGAATAGCATACACTAATAAAACAAGCACAATTACACCAAGGACATTTATTAGGGCAGTAAGCTGGGTGAATTTTGATTTCATGTCATTTTAAAAAGCTCTATGTGAAAACTCAATACTTATTAAGCGACCTATGCTGGTGTAAAATAATGGTTTACCAATACGCTAAACACGTATGCATTAGTAAGGTGAGCGAAGCGTACAAGAGCAGTCCATCGGCCGGGCCTCCTGGCAGCACGTCAGACACAATGATGGACGTCTCTCCGCTCTCCACGTTTGGATTGTCCCGGCCGCCGGACACAGCAATTCCAAAGCCCATTTTAGAGTCCTGCAAAAGAAAGAGAAAAAAAATCACTTTCAGTGTGAAAGTACCACTAACGCATTTCCATAGTCATACATCACAGCTAGCCTGCCCAGGGCAGTACGGTTTAATATTGCTTCATAGAAGCATGCAAACGGCCAGCGTTGTTACACAATCACATCCGTGTGCTCATAACATAAATCTCTCATAAACGTTGACTGCGTGCCACCACAGGGCGGTTTTGCAGAAAGCCATTGCACGCCAAAGCTAATGGAGACATGGTTCCACCTCATTGCTTGGCCAAATAACAACCTGCTGTACCTACCTCAGAGGAGCGGTGAATAAATAGAGTCTAATGAGTGGGTATCGCTGGCATGATGCAATCTGCTCCAAATATATTCAGGCCCAATTAAAGCCGGAGATAAAACCTGACAGCACCGAGTGGAATCCGAGATTTTAGAGTGTGAAATTAAGGCACTTACTGACACTGACTCTAGGGGTAGGTGGTAACCAAAAGCTCATATTATGGTATTTATATATATGACAAGTCTAAGTCTTTTTTCCCCAAGGAGCACACGTTGGAGCACATTATAATAAACTTTAGGGGTGTAATTTATCAAAATAATCATAATAAATAAATGAGCAAAATTGTTTATTTTATCAGAATAATAATTATATCAATATTTTATATTAATTGTATTATGACGTATTAATGACGTAAATTTTTTTTGTCCAAAGGCCTTAATAAAATTAAAAAACAAAGATATGACATCCAAAGTATGTAAGGTAGTACAACTAGATCTGTTTTATTGAATTTAAAAGGTTTTAATTATATTTCACCACATATAAAAGTATTTTAAAGATTTTGAAGTGTCAAAAGGTCATTCGGTTACCCGTCCAAAGGCCAATACAGCCATTTCATTTGTGATTAAAATATCTTAAAATGTAGTAAATGGATATATTTTTTTATTCTGGCATGATTTTATAACATGATATATCCACATAGTGCAAAATGGTATTAAAATTATGTGTAGAAGTCGTTGCTTTGTTATGAGAAAAAATGTCATTCAGAGTAACCAATATAAAGGGACCATTTTGGATCAAGTCATGCGATCAATATCATGTGACAGGATGTGACATCATTCAGACACCTGCAAAGGACCACATGGTCATAAAGCAAAGTAACTACCTCTCTTTTAACTATTTGAAAAATTCATTTTTTCACTTGCTCATACGCATGTCCCGAAACATCAGGTCATTTGGTACAACCGCTATTTAAAAAAAAATTGTACTAAATATAAAATGTTTGATTGTCCTTTTGCTAGATGGCTAGATATAAGCCTGATAGCATTGTTTGAAAATATCGTCATTTGGTATAACCAAGTGTCATTCAGTAAAACCGAAATTTTGGTTAAACTGAATGACTTTTTTGGTGACAAATTGTGTCCATCTTGTAAAAAAAAAGAAGAAGACAAAAGCAGTGTTAATTGATTATAAAAACCACATTGTTAATACCTAATAAAACTTCAAAATTAATTATATCTCCATCATGTTTTTTTTTTACACTTTTAAAAACCTTATTCGTCAATGACCCATTAATACTTTTTTTTAAATATTTCAGCTACAAACTGTATTTAATAATTATTTAATCATTTATAGGCCTACTTCAAACTGTATATACACTAATACTAATACTTATTAAATAAGTAAACAGATTATTATGCCTAAAAACAATAGCTTTTGAATTAAGTTGAATTAATTGCCAGATACGGTTTATAATAATAACAACCAGGAAATAACCAATAATAACCAGGGAGAAACATATGCATAATGCAATACTTTTAATTGTAAAAAAAAAACATCTACTCTTATTTTGAAATGTCTATGCTTTACTATTTCTGGCTGCTTATTCAAAAAAAGATACAGGAGATAAAATATCAACTCTTACAACCATGAACCATCTACAGCATATTACATAAACACCATAAAGTAATTTATTAACAGTACATCGTAAGCAATTAGCATTAAAAAATTAGCATTATTTAAAACATTATCAGCATAAATGTGTGGTATTCATTAATTGTGAAGTGCTCTGAAACAGCAAGCCTGTAGAACATGCAACATTGCCGCATTGCTACTTTGAAACATGCAGCCTAATTATCATATTTAATAATCACATTAGGCTGTATTGCGATTCCTGTTTTTTGATCCCCCAAATTATGACCTCTTATAAATAATCAATATCTTATACCATTTAAGATATTTAAGACTTTTTATGACTTTACATTTCATAAAACCAAGGACACGCAGGGACTTTTTTTTCTGCACATGCTCATAAATACATTTTACAGTTTGCACACATATCTTTTTAGTTGCAAACGTGAGTAAAATGCTCACACAAGCGAGCCCTGATAGATCATGATACGCCATATAAACTCATACTCATTCTAATTATCCTGTTTTTTTCCAGACTTCCCAAAGCTTATATCTTCCCTTTTATGTTGCAGCGATAAGACGAGACAATTCTTATCTGAACCCAGGGATCTGACATGTCAAAGCGCTGAGATGTTTTCACAGGATGAGCCTGATACGTGATGGTGGTGATAGTGTCAGTGTGTGTTTGGATAGTGTGTGTGTGAACCCTTGCGATCAGTCACGCATGAGATAAAAGATGCACATCCTGTTGTGCCTGATGTTGGAGGAAAGAGGAATGGGAGGAAGGAAGGAGAAGATTGGAAGAGAGAGGGGGAGGGGTAACTTCATTTTATAGGGTGAAGCACTTCTACAAGGAGAACACAAGCACAAAATGTTTTGATGCTGATAAGTTATCTATAAATTGTTTATATGCACATGGACAATTATGTCTCATGCAAACACCTTATTTGGAATATCCACTGTTCATTTATACATGCATGTGTCCATATGGATTTAATTATGAAGGTAACAAGAAACTATTCACACTGTTCATTTACTAAAATGAACTGCAATAAATAGCAAAAGTGAGCATCTCCAGTATTTCCATAACAGAATAGAGGAAAAAGAATGTCCATGTCATATTCCATAATTTGTTTTGTTTCCATGTTTGTTTGTTTTTTTTTTAAATAATGACTATACATATACACTACCATTCAAAAGTCTGGGGTCAGTACGGTTTTTAAAAAATAAATTAATACTCAAAAGTGACAGTGAGACATTTATAATGTTACAAAAGATTTATATTATTTCAAATAAATGCTGTTCTTTTGAACTTTCTATTTATCAAATAACAAATAAAAAAACAATAAAAAAAAAACATTTTAATCAAGAAAAAAATATATCACCGTTTTCAACATCAATAATAATAAGAAGAAATGTTTCTTGAGAACCAAATCAGCATATTAGAATGATTTCCGAAGGATCATGTGACACTGAAGACTGGAGTAATGATACTGAATATTCAGCTTTGCATTACAGGAATAAATAATTTTTTAAAAATATATTCAAATAGAAAACAGGTATTTTAAATTGTAATAATTTTTTTACAATATTACTGTTTTACTCTATTTTGATCAGATAAATGCAGCCTTGGTGAGCATAAGAGACTTCTTTCAAAAACATTAAAAAAATCTTACAGACCCCAAACAGTAGTATGGTCAATGTTAATAGTCATATATAATTCAAATCAAAGATTATATTCTCCTAGAACCAGCACATTGGTGATGGTGAGTTTGGATCTTTGGAGCTTGGAGCTTGAGGGCATCTGGGGTATTGTTGTGCGTTAGAGGGTCCGGCTACCGCAGGAGGTTTGCTCAGGTCTGTTTGTTAAGAGGGCCATCCATCTGTGCAGCATGTGGCCTCTTTGGTTACAAACATGAAATTTGTTGTTCACAGCCATGCCGCTCTGCAACATTTCTAAACATGAAACTCTTAAACCCGAAGTGGGTAAACTAGGGTGTGCGTTAGTTTGAGTAGGTTAATGTAAAAGAGTTTCATACCCGCTGTAGAGTCACAGTGTACTGCTCCCAAATCGTCTCCTCCATTCCTGTGCCCTGCATGGAAAAGAGAAAGAAACCACCATTAATCACCAGTCAGGTGTCACTAATGCCAGTATGCTGTGCGGCGTGACATGTAGGGTTGAGTGCTCTATACACAGATTTGTCCTAAATGAAGTGACCTGAACTAATTATTTCATAATTACATGGATGCACACACAATATTAAAGGAATATTCCTGGTCAAGTACAACTTAAGCATGACAGTATCTGTGGCAATTACTTTAGACACACATAAGCAGCAGTTCTTCCTCCTAAAATAAAGCAATCTCAAAAAATATTTTTTCTTTCATTACTGTAAAATTACTGTACTTTATGTAATTTTCTCTAATCAACAGCATGCCACAGATTCTGTACAGTTTAAAGGTGAAGTGTGTCATTTTTTAATGTTAAAATACAACTTTTAATGTTTTTTGTTTTTTTTTAAAAAAGGTTTGGGATCAGCAAGTTCTTTTTTTTCTTTTTTTTTTAAAAAGAAGTTAATATTATTGTTAATATTATTCAGCAAGATCAAAAGTGACAGAAGACATTTAAAATGTTGCAAATGATTTCTATTTCAAATGAATGCAGTTCTTTTGAATTTTCTATTCATCTAAGAATCCTGAAAAAAAAATGCATCACTGTTTTCACAAAAATATTAAGCAGTACAACTATTTTCAACATTAATAATAATAATAAGGAACGTTTCTTGAACAGCAAATCAGGATATTCGAATGATTTCTGAAAGATCATATGACACTGAAGACTGGAGTAATCAGCTTTACATCACAGGAATAATTCACATCTTAAAATACATTAAAACAGAAACAATTATTTGTCAAATTGTAATATTTCACAATATTACTGTTTTTAATGCACTTGATCTTATAAATGCGGTCTTGTTAAGCAAGACACTTTTTAAAAAAAACATTTTTAAAATCGAACTGACCCCAAACTTTAACATACTTTATTTTTATCTGTGCCAAATAACGCACTTCACTGTTACATTGTAAATAACCCAGTATATTCCTTAAAATGAGATTATGAAAATGAATATTAATCATCAATCAATAAATGAAGACCCCCCCCTGCCCAGCTCTATAGTATCATCCAGAAATACCTGTGAACACCCAGTGAACACCCCATTATTTGGTATGACCAGATACGTCACTGCGTCAAAACGAGGGTCTACCACATACGGCAGGAGAGTGTGTATGAAGGATGGGCCTGTCATTTCCACAGCTCACTTGGGCAAAAGCATCATTTCTTTATTTTTAAGAATGAATAATATACATATGAGGACTGAAGCCTATGTAAGCCGATGTCCTTAAACACACTGTGAGTGACACCAGAGCCTCTATATCTCTCTTTTTGAGACATATAAACAACCAGCCTGATAAACACACACACACACACACACACACACACACAGCTCAAGGGTGTGTTTGTTCCACAGAACAGACAGACGTGCTCATCGATATTGATGATTAACAGGAAAGCAGACACAGTTCAACTCAACCTCAACTAAACCATGCCGACACAATGTTAAACCACTGCGACTTTGACAGTAGGTCCGGTTAAAGCTTCTTAAAATAGTCGGCTTTAATTAAATAAGAAATCTGTTTGGACTAAATAATATCCTAATCTACACCCGATTCTACTTCCATTAAACATTTCTCCCTTCCATGTCAAGTTGAGTCAATTTTATTTAAATAGCGCTTTTCGCAAAACACAGTTTCAATGCAGCTTCAGAAATTCATTATGTTAATTCATACAATGCAGGACCATAACCACCACTGAGGGGGACAAATCCCCTCCAATAATTGGAAATGACCAAATTGCCCCCGCCAATGTTTGATATTTCTTCATGCTGCTCTCCATTACACACTGCTGTTAGGATGACAGAGTTTAAAAAGTTAAATTTTTAGGCTGGTCTGCCTCTGCTGTCTAACAGCGCTCGTCAATGTTAAAACGATGGCCAATCAGATCAAAGAAGGCGGGGCTTACTATTCACTGAAGGCGAGTATGAATTCCAACGCAACGCTTTTAGTTTTTACAGTGAAAGAGTGCATGTGTGGTAAGATATACAGTAAGAAGCTAAACACTGAATATTAACTACCATTGTAACTATTTTACAACTGATATTTTTAACGACCCACAGTAACATACAGTGAAAAAATAATACAAAATATAAAAAGTAAAATAATACTATTTTGAATTGAAAATGTGCTATCATTTAAATGACGTCATTCATAATTGAATGTGAAGAGAAGATTTTTTATTTATTTTTATTTATTTATTTTTTACATTTTTTGACATATTAGACATACAAGAATGTGTGCATATTTTTTTAAATAAAATATTATTTGCAAATATTATTTTAAATGGACTACTTCACAACTATAGATCAGATTTCTTTTACCGTTCTTATTTATTTTTTATTCCCTTAAATCCCTTATAATCCTTTATTTAATTTCTATAAATAAAAATAGCCCCCCCACCCCGCAAAGATGAGATTTGCTATATAGTATAACTTTGCGTGAGTGTACTGTTTACGAATAAAGTTGAATATATATCCAACTTTATATATTTACATTTTTGCGATGATATAAAGAATCACGCAGCTGAGACTTGCTATATAGTATATATTGCTTTCTGTAAGTATACTGTATGTATGCAGGTAAAGTATACATCTAACTTTAATATATCGCTGGCCGAAAATATAGTTTACATTTTTTGACAATATAACAAATTGAGCAGTTAAGATTTGGTATATTGTACATATTGCTTAACCTGAGTATACTGTATGTGTCGAGGGTAAGGCTGGATATCCTTATAGTAGTTGTATAATTTGTTATAAATTTGTTAATTAATTTAAGTTATCAATGCTTTATCTGGTGATATTGTTCCTTTAAAAGAACCAGGGCTGGCCAATCACAGCACGGATCAGGAATGACATCTCTCTGACACTAAAACTAAGGACAAAATGGTTTATGTTAAACTCAAACAAGTTTTGGTTTTCATTTTCTGCACTTCCCTTTAGCTATTCCTTACAAATACACACTTCCCCTCATTCTCAGCAGTCCCCGTTGGCATGCGGCTCTAATTGGAGGATTCTGCCTGCAGTTATCTGCCCTCAAACTACTACGGAAGCACACAATTAGTGTGGACATGTGCATTTGTTGGGCTCTCCACAAGCGCTCACATAGTGCGCTATGCAGCAAATAAAACTAATCCACAGAGATAAAGTAAATAAAGGGCCTGATGCTGATAAGCTAAGACATCTCTCCTCTTCTCCTCCTGTGCTTTCTGTGGGTGGCTAATGGAGATATTGTTCATAAGACGGTGATGAGAAAGACAGACAGTGAGAGAGCTAAAGATGCTGCATCATTTGAAAGCAGTTCAAGCTACTTTTTCAAAGCACTCACCTTCTTGTTCTGGAAAATGATAGACAGTTTCACAGCGAAAAGGAAAATTACAAAGCTCCTCACATCATAAATCAAAAGACAGGCCCCGCAAGGGCTTAGCAAATGTTATAATAAACAACAATTACGAGTATTTCCTCTTAATCTAGTTTGTCCGACCAAGTTAATGAACAAAAATGCATTATTAAAGTAACAGTTCACCACAAAAACAAAAATTCACCCTCATGTTGTTCTAAATGTGTCTTTATTTCTTCTGCACCAGTTTTGATGACAATGACAAGAAATATCATTGGTTTTAGGATTATCTTTACTGACATCAAAGCTTATGTGAACTCACACAAATGAAATTTGAGAGCTGCAGAGGTGGGGAAGGTTTTCAGCCAATAAAAATTTACATTTCAGTTTGGTCATATTCAGCCATTATAAGACTTCAGAGGAGATATTCAGAGAAATTGAATCATATGGGCTGCTGTTATAACATTTATAAAGTTATTGTTAGAGTTGAACAGGCCCCATCCTTTTAGAGTGCTCCAGGTATGATGTATTTTTGTAGGCCAAAAATGGATATGAGCATTTTAGCACTTCCGGTTCCATCTTCTTGAGTTTTTTTTTTTATATGTTTTTGGTTTAATGACTGAAATACGGTCTGTAGCACAAGCTCAAGATATTTTAATGTAAACAATCCCTAGTTATTTAATTAAATTTATTTAATTAAAGCTTTTATTTGTCTTGAAAAGGGTGGTTGCAAAAAAGTGGCTTTTTGGGGAAATTAAACGTTATCAACTAATATAAAAGTATAAAACTCAACTAATAACTCAGTATAACCCTTGTGTTTATAACTGCACTCCTGCAAAGTATTCTAACTCAAACTTTAAGGAAAAAGTTTGTGTCTAGTTCATTTTCACAGAGAACGCATTTTTTTTGCATTCCACTGTGCTGATTTTCCATTGTTTTTCCATGTAAACATGCACTAGACGGACGTTTTTGACTGTTGCGCTCACATCTTTTGCAGCATTTCGTACATGACGCGGTTTTATAAACACGCGGAACTCAAGTTAAAAGAAGTTCAACTTTTAAAAGAACATACCTCTAGAAAAATAGATTTATAGATCTGTGCCTTTGCTCACAGAGCCTGTGTTCTATAATAATCCAAAAGCCAAAGAGAAAAATCCTTTCGGGTTTCTGATGAGGTAACCAGGGTGAAGCTAACTTCCAGTTTGGCCTACGTCATCACTGCAACACTGTACTGCACTGAAAAGAGCGATTAGGATATTCTGCCAAATATATTTTAATTTCTACAAAAGAAAAAAAGTAACAGGTTTAGAATGACATGAGGGTCCTTCAAAGCTTCATATACTTGGGTTTCTGTCTAAATGCATTGAAAAACTCCTATTGCATGTTCCAGAAATGTTGAGCCTTGGTTCTCATGCTGCCGACACAGGTTCAAGCCTGATCTTCCTCTTCAAATTAATAAAATAAAATTCCACCTCCATCTGTCCAATAAAGCAAATTCAAGCCCAAAAATAATGTTATACTGACTGTTATACTTAAGACGTCTCCACAGGAAGCTGTCACCCATCTCTCCTGAGAACTAACCTAAAAAACCCTCCAGTCTTATTTAGTAAACTCCTCACAACAAGGTCAAGACTCTCTCTCCGGCTCGGCTCAGTCTCAGAGGGACGGGACCCCGTAAGCAGCTTGTGAGGAGGACCCTGCTGTTCCCAATAAGCTGAAATGTGTCTGCAATGCTGTTTCCTGTCGACAGGCCCATCAGCGTGAAGCCGTCCACACCACACAGTGAGCAGGGGTGCTGGGACAGCATGTAAACTCAACCTGCAAATCGCAGCTAGTCATGTTAACATGTCTGAACAGCCTGTCCACATAAGCAGATACAACAGGTTAGATGTGTGACAAGGAGGAGGAGTATGTAGCGCACACAAACACACACACTACACCCACATACCCACTAGAGCAGTAAATCAGCTGCCACACTTATCAACAGAACACAGGAACAGGAGCAAAAGCAAAGGCATTGTATAATGAAAAAAGACCTCTATATGATAGGGAAGTCCTAATTGATATTTATTAGTGGTCAGCCAATATAGGGTTTTTTTAATGGCCAATGGTCAAGTTATTTTATACAATATTCAGTGAAAATGTTTACTATCTATTGACAAGGGTATTGGTGGGTTTTTGATACAAGAATAAACAAATACATCTGTAAATCAGCCAAACCGACATGATCAAGATCAGGCAGGTAATATCAAATTGGCTCATTAATTGTCCAGAACAACAATATATGTCTATCAATAATTTTTCGGGCTGCCCCCTAACAGTCGACGAGAAGAGACTTGGTCGACTAAATTTTAATAAGTCAGTTAGTTGCAGAAAAAAACTCCACAGGAATTGGTGATGTCACGCAGTGACAGATCTTTAACACAGCTGGTCCATGCGGTAAAATGTTGGGCAGAAGACGGAAAAGAATGACCACAGAAAAGTGACAAGCAACATCAAACATGATTTATTGATTATACACGATACATGATTATATAAAAAAAATATATATAGTATAGCCACTTTACATGGCCGCTCACTCTAATGTTAACTTGAACCTAGATAAAGGTGCGCTAATATTAGGCGCATATCCAAGTCTTTGAGTGGAAGTGAGTGTGTGTAATCTAAATTAGTATTGCGCTTACTGCAGAACTTGTTTAACTTATACTACGGGGCTGTTGAATGCTCGAATCTGATTGGTTGACCAACCTTCTTTAAGGTTTGCAATTATTTTCAGGGAAAGTATTTCTAGGTAGGACTTGACCGCATTGCAGTTCCATATAACTGCGGTAATAACCATATCAATGGTATTATAGTTCTGAAATTACGTTTTGGATTTAGCAACGGAGGCTTGGGATGAGGTGTGTAAGAAATTAGTCCCACACACAGTCTTTTAAGGACAAAAACCCTGACAAATGTCTTGAAAAACAATATCGGAACAGTGTCTTGAGGTGTGGTAACCAAAGTATCAGCGGATTAATTGACTTCAGGCCGGGTGTGCATTATTTTCTAAGAATTCAACAGCCCCTCGTCAATTATTCCTTACTTAACATCCACGTCCACGCCACTGGAACGCATCTTTTAGAAAGCAGGCTTTCATTGTGAGCAAGACACGGAGCTCACTTCTCCCCAACAATGTGGACGTGTTCCTTTCTCATAATATAAGAAGACTGAGATCAGCGTGACGGTGAGTCAGGTATAGTCTAATAGTCTATAATCTTGTAGTGTTTCAGTTTGCTGTTATTTATTTATTCATTTTTATATAATGTATATTAATTTTGTTTGTTCTGACCTCTGAAAAACTGATTTTTCTTTCGATGTTAAGGCTACTTGTTCCGTGGACCTGATTATGTTTGCACTAATAGGCCTATTTCTCTATTAAGTGTTTCAATTTGGTGTATATTTATTTATTCGTTTGTTTAAAATTTATATTTATGTCCTACATTTAAAAAAATATTTTTGTTATAGGGATGTTATTTATATTACAGGCTATTTATTTAGTTTGCGTTCTGATCTCAGAATTTAATTTTTATTTATATTTTAAATGCTCATTATTATGGTTTAGTATTTCTCCCCCTACTAATCGACTAATGGCTTAAATGAACGGCCAACGGCCAACTAGGAAAATCTTCAGTCGGGGGCAGGTGAACAATATAAAAAGACCAACAAGTCGATGCATAATACTCCCAGTAAATTATAAATATCCACCTGGTCTGAAAGAAGCCTTTTAACTTAAGCCATTTCAGAGAAAAAGCACACACACACACTCACGTACATTTTCTCTGAAATGGCTTAAAAGGATCTTCAGAGGAGATTAAGTAGATTACAATTGCTTAACCCTTAAACAGACAAGAGTGAAAAATAATCAGCAAAAAATCATTTCATGTCACTTTTCATATCATCTGGACTTAAGTAAAACATATCCAAAGGAATTTTTGAAATATTTGATGTAGTTTGGATTTTATGAGTTGTTTCTCCCAGGATACGTTTCCTTATTAGGGTATAAAAAAAAGGATTAAATGGTGTCTCAAGATAAACTGGGCTCTCTGTACTGGTCATTGCACCATAGGCGGACATGTTGGCTTTAGGTCAAAGTGACAAAACGAGCACAGAAAACTTAAACCATGTGACCCACGTACTTCAAACAGACTCAACTTTGATTTGATAACAAAAATTATTTCTCATGCCTCCTACAAGAGACTAAAAAGTATGTATCCTGTGGTACACGTTGCCTGTTTAAGGGTTAATGTACCAACTAAAACACATCTATTTGAAAATAATCAAGGCATTTTCTCTAAACATACAAGAAACATTAAATTAGTGTTGTCAAAAATACCGACCGCGATACCAAGTCAGCTGTTGAGCGGATTCGTAAACACCTCTGATTGTTCACGTGCTCAACATATATGTCTGTGATTGGCTACAATTATCAACGCATGGGAGCATTTGAAAGCACACGGAAGTGTTTAAATTTAAAAGAGTTTTGAACGCGGGAGAGTTTGAAAGCAGGACTGGTCCGCTGATAGACGCCTGCTTTCAAACGCTCTGTGTGTATCTGTGTAAGCACTCAGTAAAGAGCGTCATTGATGTCTATTTACAACATTCTTTTGATGGGTTGATCATCGTAGCCAATCATAGACAATATATGTTGAGCGTGTGAACACAATAGCCAATCAGAGGTGTTTACGAATCTGCTCAACAGCGCACAAAGCGTCACATTTTTTTAATTTCAGTACCAACTTGGTATCGCGGTTGGTTGCTTTTGACAACACTACATTAAATATCTAATTATTTTGCACCCATATAACAATACATAGTGATAAACAGCATAAAGTTTACATATTTTACTAAAACACTTGCCACAGGAAGAAGTAATTAATCATTGGCGTTTTGAATTGATTTAAACTGACAGTTTAAACATATTCACAAATATTAACTTAACTTACAAACTATAATGCCAATTTTGCTAATTTATTTTAAGAGATCTATTAAAACATCTGTCTTAACACTCTCATATTTGCGAGATGAGACAAGGTGGATTGTGAAATTAGTATAATGACATTAGTAAACTTGATAAAAAGCACATTTAAATAATTGCAATATTCATAATCCTGCTTAACTTCATTGCTAAACCACTGTGAATATTCAATACATCACCCAGCCCACACACACGCACACATGCACATCAATTCTCAAACACTGTTATGCCAGTCACTCTAAAAATACGCCTCACACCTGAGGGATACAGAGACCCAAACACCTGCTCCCCACTGCCTCTCACAGTAATGACCGAAGCAGAAATCCCAGACAGAGAAAGAGTTTAAACAGCACGGCAGATGGATCAACAGAGGCAGTGCAGCCGCTGCCAGCAAAAGCTACGCTATGCGACAGGAGCCAGTGAAGTACACACACACACACACACACACACACACACCTGCACCTGCATTACCAGCTCATTATTGCACATGCACATCAAGTAGGATGTTTCGTTACGTTGCAATTAAACATTCAATCGTCAGCTTAACGTTCCACACGCTTCACAATCATTATCATTCATTCTCAAAGTTTTATTTAAAAAGTACACAAGCAACATCAACGCCAGAACTTTCCCCAAGACCAAACAAGCCACAAACCCAAACGCTAGGCTAACATACAACACAAAACATCACGATATTCACAACAAAAACTTCACAATCACAAAACACGCCCACTAACGCGATACAAACCAACTCTGTACAAATCAAGCCACGAGATCTCTACTGCGGGATCTAGGAAAGGGGGGTAAAAACACGACAATCTTCTCTCTAAGGTGGCAGCTGATGGAAGGGTTTATCCCTGGAGGATCAAGCCACCGCGAGCGCCTTTTTTCCCATCCCCACCAGCAGTTTGAGCAGGCATGACGCATGCCTGGGTGAGAAGAAGATGATGAAGCTGTTCCTTAGCTCCTCGGATTCCCCCCGCACCTCGATTCGCGCCCCTCCGCGCCGCCTCCATCTCTGGGCTCTCTGCAGGCGCACGCAGCAACCAAAGGGGAGCCAGTTCACACTCATCTCTCCCCATGGCCACCCGACCTCCAATCTAATTAAGCTCTGAGGCGGAGAAGATTAGGCACCCGGAGAGAGAGGGAGAGAGAGAGAGGGACTATAAATAAGACTCACGGAGCCACGGCGAGTCCTGAACGACTGCACGGCGCGTGCCCACTTTCGGCACAGCACCGTTTTCATGTCTGCGCTCGCGCTCTCTCTCTCTTTCTCGCTACGATTCTGCCGGCTCCTCTTCTTATGTAATCCTAATACACAACCAGCCTACATTTACACACACACACACACACACAGATCGATACCTTCATATTTAGGTGTATACAGATGGAGTGAGTACAATATTAGCGTATGCACACACACACACTCACTCCTAAGAAATCCTAAGAGACTGCAGCGATCCGCAGGACAACGGTGTTCACTTTAATATTTCAACATTGCGCACTGCTGAGAAAACTTTGCAACATTTTTTTTTTAAAGTTCTACTTTTTTTTTTTAAAGCTTACCTTCTACTTGCATTTGCATTCTTAGCATGTAAATCTTTATGCTATCTATTAGTGATGATATAATTATTATACTTGATAGAAATTATTTAACTATTAATTTAGTAGTTTCTACTCCAATTCAGTGTTAAAATTTAAACAACTAATCGATAAGATCGATAATGAAAATCAACAACAAATGTCTTCTGCCAGTCACGTCAAATTACAGTGCTGAATAACGCATTTCTATGACAAAAATGCATTTAAAAATAGTGGAGAAAACATGATCGTGATCCAAGCTGCCCAAAACATAAGAATTCTTTATTTTAAGCTTCAAGCTAATACATTAGCATAATGTTTAACATGGCTTGCTCTGTCAGGTGCTTTGACAGATGCGTGTGCTGTTTAATGTTTCCTCATCGCAAAACTTGGTTATATCCTTATCTGTAAGTGTAACAAATTCACACAAGTATTTCCATTTTGCACGAAGGCTCGCCCTGACAGTCTGCGTTAACTCCAAACTTTACTGAATGAGCGTCGGCGCAGGCATGTGCATCAAACAAGGGACGCAGACAATTCAAATTCAGCGCAAAAATAATAATTTTGCTGAAACATCTGTTGTTGGACGTTAAATTTAGGTTTAAAAGTCAACATGTAATTCAAGTATTTTATGAGAGTGGTAACTGTAAAGGGATAACAGCGTGTAATTGAATATAATAAGATGTTTCTTACATTTACAGGATAAAGAAATGACATTAACAGGTTACTGTGTTCAGAGTGAACGTGTGTGTTTTGGCAGAACATTTCTCTTATCTGTTAACACTGAGTTTGTGTTTTTCTTTATTATTATCTTCATTTTTAATGGAGGGGTTTAAACTTTTGCTTTATAGCTCTTTTGCATATAGCAAACAGCTATAGCATTGGGCAGGATGTGGAATAGTGTGTTTTGTCAATAAAATAAAATAGGTCTTTTTATCCAAATAATTGAAGAAATAATTAGCCAAGTATTTGATCATCAAAATAATCGTTAGTTGCAGCCCTAATAAACATTTAAACTTTGGCTGTTTTGACTCAGATTATATTTAAACATACATAAAATAATGAAGACAACAGGTCAAGTAAAAATATAATGAATATGTACTTATAATATATATAATATAACACCTATAATATGTTATAATAAGTGCGTTTATTTAGCAAAATGCTCCTTCTCTTCAGATTGTCAGAATTTGAAATGTATTATCAAAAGTAACAAAGCACAAAGCTTATTTCAATTATTGAATGGGTGGTGTGATACAAATAATGTTTAGTGAAGTTTTGTTTATGCATCTCCTGAGAACAGTATAGACTAAAAGTGATGTTTAAACATGTTTCGGCCAAAACTAAAGTATTTTCGGTTGCCAAAATGTTAGTGCATCACTACTATTTATGTCTCAAAACAAAATATGGCTTATTGCATTTAGGATAAAGTGGGATACAAACCTGAAATCCCTCACAAATTTATGTTGCGACCCTATAAAACTACTGATTATTCCTTCTTATTCCACGATACATTTCAGGAAAAAAACATTTAGCTGGGAGATTGAGCACTTTCTCGGTTACTGATTTAAGCACCTATGGACACCAAATCGAGACTGACTAAATGAGGAAATGGTGTAAAGTAATGTCCTATTTCCCAGCATTCTCCCAGGCTTGATGTCACTCAAATCCGACAGAAATTAACTTCTACGGTTTATATACAAATATAATGTGTCATGTGAGTAACACAGCATGATGGGAATTCCAGGTAAGACAATAAAAGATCATGAACCAGGCACTCTTGACATGATCTCTGTTAGCGGTGAAAAGATGATAAGAGGGTTTTACGGCCACTAACTAGTCCATACTAGCACGACCCCTAAAGACGATAACAACCCACTGACGTGCCCAGCAGCTAATACACACACTCTAACATGCTTGATGTTAAATTCACCTCTCTCAAACACATTCAGAAGAGCGCACACATATTTGCTGTACTATTTAAATATACAGGCCAAGGCATTTTCACATCAAGATAGAGATAATTAATGATTATGAATTCACATGTTACTTTAAAAAAAAATATATACATCTGTGATACATATGCACATTACCTTTCAAAGGTTTGGGGTTGGTAAGGTTTTTGTTTTTTTTTTGGTATGAATTTCTTCCTTGCGAAATTAAAGTATTTCTTAAAAAAGTTACTGACCCCATCTTATCAAATATATAATACAATTCAGTTATTTAAAAAAAAAAGTTATTTATACAGATTTAACAGATTTTTTTTTTACATTTGCAACTTGCACACTGTTTTTATAAGAGCACTGGGCCAGGTATCGAAATATCAAATTTATTGAAGGAATAATCAACAGATTAATGAACGACAGGACTCGAAATTCACTTTTTTACTTGGTAGAATTGGTATAATATATATATGTGATCCTGAATTCTTTGTCAACACACGAGCAGGCCAAGTAATAAAAATAACATTTCAATTAATTGTGGGTGGATCGCAGGTGGATGAGATAAATCATTAAAGTGTTGATTTTAATAAAGAATGGAACTCATTTCACGGTAAAATGCAACAAACATGTGTCACTCTTTTACTTGGTTTCAAAAGACTTATAACTCTTCAGGAAAAAATAATCAAGGAAAACATAGAGCACCTCCTAGTGGCCATTATATAGAAGACAAAGGAAAAACCCTACGAGAAATTGCTTAATAACTTAACATCCTCAACTAAAAATATACAAAAATTATTTTGATAAAAGGGTTTTCCAACATTATGTTGGAAAATATTAATGTTTTTTCGTCAGGCATTAATGTGCAGACTCTCATTAAACTGTGCGGGGCCCACTTGTTTAAGCAGTAATGGAGGCAAAACAGATCTGAGAGAAATTTCAAAAAGGAGAATTAAAAACAAAACAAAACCAAAGGAAGGAAAGGAAAGTAACACGGATGAATCAAGTGCTGGAATCAAAGAATCAAACCCATAACCTTGACGTTGCTAGCACCACAGAAATGTGGTCATTTATTACAATAACAGCAACGATGTGTAATCAAGCTGCTCTATGACAAACATGATACAAGTGGTTCATTTGTATTATCAGTACTGACACTAACATGTGACCAAAAAGCAAAAAGGCCTTGAAATCATTCCTATGAGAAAACAATGAATCCCCAACACAGGAGACTTACTGGAGCACAGTCACTCTTTTCTCAGAACACTGGTGTGTAAAAATAGAGCGAGTAAGTGCTCGCACTTCTAGAGAAAGCAGCAGAGGGACAGACATCCACAAACTGATGCTCTTTGTTTGCTCCACTGGACAGGCAGTCCTCCAAAATAAAGCACTAACTGTCCCAGAGAACAACTCCAACAATGGATGGAGAAAGAAAGTCTTTGTAATCTAAATTCTTAGACAACCTACTCTGGGGCGTGACACTGAAAATGTAATACAGAAATCATACAGTGTGACTTTTGGAAGAATAAATACTTGTGTAAAAAGAAATACAGCAGACTCACCAAATATAAAATATGTTTTGTTAGCACAAGTCACCATGAAATCAAAATGGACAATTCTTATTTTTATGGAATATTGTGGTATTTATATATGATTTATCCGTACACATCTTTTTTTTAATTCATGTGCCCTCATAATCCTTTATCAAAATAACTCCCCCCTCACTCTTACAGCGACATCTCTTCTCTGATGAGGTTTTTTTCAGCATGAGGGCAGGACGACCTGTCACTCACATGAGGTCACAGCATTAGCAAACAACAGTTTTTCTTGTTAGAGAAGCAGTTGACTCAGATATATGTCAGAACAGGGAAGAAAAGGCTTTTTTTACTTTCAGTTTTACTTTTATAATGTGGAGTATTTCTTTGAAATAAAGAGAAAAAAGGAAGATTTTATCCATCAAGAATTGATTGGATCTTCAAAAATAATTTAAGAGTTGACAATTTATTTATATATATTTATTATATATATACATTAGTAATAAACGCAACTTTCAAGTGGAACTGACTGACAGATAAACCTCATGCTACTCTTTCAGTGTTGTTAAGTTGTGGATATTTTCAGCAAACAGTTTGCTTTGTACATTCAGTTTAACAGCATTAAAGAGGGCAGATGTTATCATTAAACTGAACTGTGTATATTCATTTTAAACACATTAATCCATGCAATAAATGCAAGTCCCTCAATGCCAGCGGTTTTATAGCGTATTTAATTCAACTGCTCAGTGCTGAGGTAATGTTAATGGTATGACCCATTTCAGGGTTATGGTATAAACAATTTACAATCAGTCTGAGCTAGAAATGCATCTTCATATTTACAGGTAAAGCTTAATATCACGGGTTGACTACTTTCTTTGACCCCCACAACATCTTGTTTTGATGTCCTACAGGGGGATTGTCATTTTAATTTTTTTCTTTAAAATGGTAAGCAATCAATTGTTTTTTTGTTTTAGAATGTAATGTATATTTTTACATAGCAGCAAAATCAACTTAAAATACTAATTTTTTTGTCATAGAGACAGAAGTAATATATCAATTGAAACTATAGAATGTCTTCTTTTGTGTACACTCACAGTAAAAACAAAATGTTGTGCTTTTTTGCAAAATAAAGAAAACTAACATGATGCGTGATCTGTCGTCTCCCTCTGAAGGAAGTCCATTCTGATAGAAAAATGAGAAACATTAAAATATCAGGTTTTAGATCATGTAAGTCAAAAACTCATGTAAGTCAAAATTCTCTGTTTATGTAAACTGTATGAACAGACGTTTGCGAGTCAGCTCATTATCCGCCAATGCAGCCACATCCGCGGAGCGGGGGCGCGCTATTCAGACGCAAATTCTTAAGCAGAGTGAACGCCCGTGTCAGCTCGGAAAAATACCTCAAGCTTGGTCAGTTTCATGTAGGCTACTTTTCATCGTTTTGAGATGCGGTGAAGAATAATTCTAAAACGATTTACCTCAGTGGATGAGCTGGTTTCACTTTCATTTCCAGGATCAATCAAGCCAATGATTGTGAAAGGTAAGTTGTTTGTTATTCTTAAGATCTTTATTCTAATTGCGATATAGTGTCTGTGAATATTAAACCGCAAAAAGACTGTTTAAATATGAATCCTGCAAGTTTTGTGTCTCAGTGTGAATTAATGGGGCAGATCGACTTACATTAGTAAATTGCCATGGCTATTCCCAAACTATATTGCTGTACTGAGATGAGTGAAATCGACTGAAATACGTAATAAATACTGAAATAAAATGTGTTAGCAATTTATTAAACTGCACATTAACATTTAGGCTTTATAATATAACAAATACAATATATAAAATACCATAGAGGTGATATTAATGTTTAGACGCTTTGCATCACAGAAATAGATATATTAAAATATATCTAATATATTAAAATAGAAAACCATTATTTTAAATTGTAATAATATTTCACAGTATTGCTGTTTTTTTTCTGTATTTTTGATCAAATAAATGCAGGCTTGATGAGCATGAGACTTCTTTCAAAAACATTATAAATAGTAATGCGTCTAATCTTTTGACTGGTACTGTAATTTAAAATATAATAGGCCTATACAAAATCTTCTTCATATGATGTGCAATAATACATGCATGCATGAGATCACAAAAATCATGTTTTCTGTTAAGAGTGGACATTATATTAACGTTAATACAATAGCTGATATGATCCTGTTATCAGCATGCTCACAGAGGGTTTTTTTTTTGTTTTATCTCACAGATTTGAGAATCATAGTGATATTGGTCCACACTGGACTGCATGAATATGATACTGAGATCAGTGACTGGAAGCAGGAAAGTTTTTTTTTCCCCCTTCTTCTTTTTTTTCCAAATGCCAGGTATGTGATGTTCACATCTATCTTTGAACAGGATTTATTTCCAGGTATAACTGTGTACTCAAAATGTGTCTTTGACTCTCATTTATATAGTTAACTATATTTTAAATAAACTTCAAACAAAAAATGATTTATGTCTTTTGTCATTGCATTCTTTCTTAGTTGACTCACATGAGCCGCTCATTATGCGGCTCATTAGGGGCAGGGTTTTAATCTCCTCAGATGTGAATCACAGCATTATTCATGAAGATTCACGTCTCTTCACATACGGGCTCCCTAAACAAAAAGTGTCTTAAAAATTTAAAATCAATACATTGTTTTTTGTGTCCGAGTAGGCAGGATAATTTCCACATCACTTTGAAGCAAAAACTCTAGACTAAAATATACAATTCCCAAAAGTTAAGAATTAAGATTTTTTTTTATCTGATTAATAGAAAAATAATCAACTGATTAATCGATTATCAAAATAACCGTTAGTTGCAGTCCTATTTCACTGATATAGTGGTAAAAAAACAAAAAAACAGCACCTTTAAATGCAGACAAATCACTGTGTGATGTAAATGGCCGTGCTTGCCCTTCACATTTCTACAGTGCAATTTAATATAAATACATTTTCGACACCACACACAGTCCTCTCTGCATATACCATGACTTATAACAAGCTCAGAGAAATAACCTGCGTTCCTCTGTGAATTCAGAGTGCTTCGGCTAGAGCTGTGAGCAGACTATTAGCACATGATTAAGAGTCTCCTTGAAATTCACTGTCACTTTCCATATGGTTCCTCCTGTAATAAAACATTTCCCCCTTCCTGCACGTTTCCTTAAATAAAAGACATTTCCTATTTTAGCACCTAACAGCCCAAAATGAATTATGAAACTGTACAATTAATGCTTAAAAAAGTATGGTACAGTGTGATAAATGTAACAGCATTAATCTAGAGGGGAAAAAACATCTAGTTTAAAACCATACACTTCTGTTTAAAAGTTTGGAATCGATTTTATTTCTTGGTAAAAAAAATATTAAGCAAGGGTGCATTCAATTGATCAAAAGTGACAGTAAAGACATCTATAATGTAACAAAATATTAACAGAATGCGTTTTTTTTTTTTTCACAAAATATTAAGCAGCACAACCATTTTCAACATTGCTAATAATAAGAAATGTTTCTTGAGCAGCAAATCAGTATATTAGAATGATTTCTGAAGGATCATGTGACACAGAAGACTAGAGTAATGATGCTAAAAATTCAGCTTTGCATCACAGGAAAAAATAACATTTTAAAATATACTAAAATAGAAATCCATTCTGTTTTTACTGTATTTTGATCAAATAAACAAGAGAGACTTCTTTCAAAAACATTCAAAAATCTTTCCAACTTTAAACTTTTGAACGGTAGCGTATGAATAAGAAGGGCTTTTTTATTTACTTTTAAAATGCATGTTCCTGATCTTAGTGTGCACCATTCATATATGCACATTATTGAAAATGTATTTACTTGCTCTGCCTCTGAAACTTTATCAGCTGACATCATATGATCCAACTTCCCTCCTATGCACTATGTCCTGTCATTTCTTCACTTTTTCTGTCAATAAAATGCCAAAAAGCCTTAAAAAAAAAAAAAAAAAAGTAAAAAAAAGAGAAGAAACACGTTAATTATATTGCAAGTGAGCAATATAATAAATACAAAAACTGAACTCAACATGCAACTCAAAACACGATTAAGGATCGGATTAGTTGACATGAAGTGAATCAGCACTGTTCTCAGAAACTAACGCATTAAATCTATGCTCCACTGCCATGTTCATGTCTTATTAAAAGTTGTCTCTAACCACTCTAAAATATTCAACAGTCAGAAAGTATGGAAAAGTGTCAGCATTTTTACGAACATCGTCAGAGCAAAGCTTAAAAATAGATAAAAAAACAGGCCTAATACTTTGGCATGTTCTTAAGAAACACTTCAGAAAGCTGAGATCCATAGTGACACTTCTATTAGACAATAAATCAAGATCAAAGCACAGAAAAACAAGCACATTACCCAAGTCCACATCTACTTCCCGCGTCCTAAATCAGTTGACCCTGTTCTGTTCCGACTCATTTAAAGCCCCGTTTCATCTTCAAAGAGAAACAAATCGAGCCGTTTCTCTGAGCAGCTGGCACATTTTCCTCCATCACCAAACTAGTGAGCGAAACTAAACCATACCCAACTTTTACCATTCGGTTATGAGGCTTTAACTGCAACTGTGTCGACTACATCTAATCAATGATCGTAAAGAGGGTCAGCGTGCATCTCAGACAGGGATCCGGTGTTCTGTAGTAGGGCAGGAGACGGCTGGCACATTTAATCCGTGGTGTGGGATAAATCTTTATTTGGATGTGTGGATGAACCAGGCTTATCTGTATATCACACTGAATTTCTTCAAGCAGCAGGAAGGGCTGACATTGAGGGGTGTCAGTCATAAAAACATGTCCAAACGGCTACGAGAGATGAGACAAATTCTTCTAGCGCCACTCCTTCCGCTAATAATACGACAGCTACCGATGCCATCCCAGCTTCCGTGTCATTACCAAAGGGATGACACCTCACTTAACCGAGTCCACTTCTGCTATGTGAAGTAAACGATACCCTGAACAGGTTTCTGGCATTGGATGTTGAAACGTTATACACACACACACAGACTTAGCATCTCAGAATAGCAACACTACTATAACCAATAATTGCCTACTATGCAGCCAGAGGCATGTTAAATGGCAAGAGAGACGGTCATTGAAGAAAAATCATGTAAACTAGGTAAAAGAGGGCCTTATAAAATATATTTTTTCCCAAATTCAATTTTTTCTTCATTCATTCTAATTTTAGTAATCAAAAACATGTAACAACAAGTAAACAATTTTTAAATGTTTAACAAAAAATTTTTAGGGCCCTATAAGATTTAATTTTTTCCTAAAGTCTCGGGCAACGCCACCTTGTGGTCAAAAGTTATAATGAAATTTTCAAAAATGCTATTAACTTTCCATTATATTTGCCTATTGTAAAGGTCATGCCGAGAACATGGATACCAATTTTGCCATAGTTGGCCAAATTTCCTGTCCGCCATTTTGATCTTCTTTAAAAACCTACTTTTTCAAACTCCTCCTATACCATTTGGCGATTTTCACAAAAATCAAATCATATAATCTTCAGACCATGACGGCAAAAAGTAATGGATTTTGTGTCAATAGACGAAACCGTTTTCGTATACCGCATCAACAAAGTTGATTGCATGACGCCAAAACGACTCTGAGGCTGTATCTCTGCATGGCTTTGGCATATTGACACCAAACTTTGCACGTCATTGTCACCTTACTCTGATCACACCACATCAATTTGGTCACAGGGCCACCTATTGGTCGAAAGTGATAAACTATTAAATCATATTACCAGTGAATGTATTTATAATTTTTCAGCCATTTTGCCTAAAATCATCTTAATATGTCTTTAATTTCTCATTGTTGCAGTTGGTCTGATGCTCCCAGCCATGTTGGCATGATTCAGGGCTCGTTCACACAGAACACATCTAAAAACGTGAGACGAAGCCATCTAGCGCGTTTACATAGAAAAACAATGGAAAAGTAGCGCATTGGAATAGAAAAACGCGTTCTGTGTGAACGGCCCCTTATTGTGCCTTCTTTGTGCTCGGGCCCCTTAATTGCTGCTTGCAGCTATATTTATTATTATTATTGTTACATTGAGAAGTACATTCTACGGTACAATAGTAATATCTTTTTTTCACAAGAAACGGTGAAATATATTGAAATGGCAGATACGGAGCATCACGCGTACTTGAATATGTTGTAAATGAAACTGCGCCACCCATTTGTAGGACATGTAGACTTTCATATTCTTTTTGCAGTCTTCTCAGACACTAGTCCATATCCCGTTTTGAATAAGTGTACAGCACTACTTTTAATTTATTCCCCTAAAATTTGCCAAATTGACCGTTTGCAAAGACCCGCCTTTAGTTACCGTTGCTATGTCCGACAAGCCATGCCGCTCTCACGCCACACATCATGTTCTCACGTAGTGAAAAATACATTGCGGAGCAAAGAGGACACTGACAAAACGTGTCGACAGACAAGACAGAGAAGGTTACTTTAGATATGAAACAAACTCAAATTTAGAATATTGTCATTTTTAAAGAAATTTAAACAATAAAAACCGTTTTGTGGCTCTTTAATGTGTCGTGACAGATCGCTGTAGCGCCTCAGTTCAAGCGGCTCGTGAACAGATCATCTCTTTCTAGTACTTAATTTATAGCATCAAATAAGCATGAAAGAACATCAGAAAGTATGTTGTTTCAACTGCGGAAAGGACGTCAATACACACCATTTTTCAGGTTCAAGTCCACCGACGTAATCTACTAACTCCCCTGACTGCCTTGTCGGACATAATGGCGGACTCGGCGTTATGATTGGTTATATCGCCTGTCAATCAAACTCCCTGCGAAGGGTCAATTCCGTGACATTCCGTATTATACAGTAAATTCCATTTTTATGATTGGATTCCGCAATTCTGTCCACTTTTTACGCACTGCGTAAATTATAGGGCTCTAGTAAAACATGAATCAGTCTATGAAGGGGGAGCTCCTCCTGGCCGTTTATCAGTCATGTCCTCATGTAGCTCATCTGAATCAGGCTAGAGCTTCTTAGCAGAAGTGTTACAGCAAAGACTGGAAACTGGGCCGAACGCCTATCGTGAGTGTGTTTGTTATCTCTGGTTGCTATCCTCATGCTGTGTCCTGCAGGGTGCTGGTATGAATGTGAAAGGCCAAAATTGAAATTTAGAAGTTTAAAAGTGTCTCATTTAATACATTACAGGGTACAGATGTGCTTGTACATCCAATAATCAGTCTGAGGGTTATTCTGAGGTCAACGTATACTGTTTTCTGTGAATCATAACAGTGTGTGTCAATCTTTGTTTGAAATAGAGTTTGTCAATATTACACTGATCAACAATGACAATCACAACTGCACAGTTTGTTCTATGTGGCTGCCAATTTATTAAGACCAGTGTTTCTCAAATGGTCTCTACTGGTGGGTACCATGGCCAAACCAGTTGAGAACCACTGATGAAGACAATGTTTTAAAAAACTGATAGAGTATGTGTTATTTTAGAGTCACAGTTGAAGGAAGTAAGGATAATGAAAAAATGAATTACAAAATTATATGAACATTATTAGAATGAATAGTTATGTACATGTAGGTATCCTTTGAGTATTTCTTAATAAAATAAACACTGCCTCAAGCTAGTCAAGTAATTATTCAAGACAAGTAAACAGGGCACACATGCAAATAGTCAGATCAGAAATTGAAATTAATAAAAACTACATATACATATTTAAAAAAAACAAAAAAACAACAACTAATAAATATGACAAAAACACGCAACAAAATTAATAAAACTGAAAAAAATAAAATGAAGACTGAAAATATCAAAATAAAGACCATTTCAAAATATGAATAAAAACTATACTATAAACTCAATGTTTAAAATATTAATAAAAACTATAATCTCCATACTATAATGTATAGAATATTAATGACAACTATACTATAATCAGACAGCTTGTGGGAAGAGCCACTGCCAGGGGGGAAAAGCAGGAATGTTGTCCCAAGCCTTGTAATGAGGGACCTCACTAAATCCTGACTTAATAATTACAAAAAATCCCAGCCTAATAATTGGGCTCAGGGGACTAGTTTTGTCATTAACTAAAACCAAATCTAATAAAAATCTTTTGCACTATTTGAAACAAAGCTGATATAAAATATAAATATTAGATGAAAAGCCTAAACTTTATGATTAGAAATAAGACATGTTAGAAAATCAGAAATGCATCCTTGTCAACTAACTGAAAATAATATTAAGCTGAAATACTAAAATTACTACAACTAAATTTGAAATAAAAATATATTTAAAAAAAAAAAAAAAAAGAAACATGACAAAAACACACAGGCTAAGCCCTGTCTGTGAAACCAGGCCTAAGCCAAGATTAGGCCTTAGTTCAATTAGGGCATCTAAGTAACTTTTATGAACATGCCCTAGAAAAAAACATAACTGGTGTGCATCTTAAGACAAAACAATGACACTGACAAGATATGTCAGTGCAAGTTGCTTTCAGTTAAAACGTCTCAAACATGCATTTTAGTCTAGAACTAAGCCTTGTCTGTGAAACTGGGGGAAAATGTACTAAATACTAAAATTAAAATAAACTGAAAATGTAAAAATAAATTGTCCTGGGTCCTGTGAATGCAAGTATTGTTTAAAAAAAAAAAAAAAAAAAAATAGACTTAGTACTGAAGTATCTGTACTTTTGAATAGGGTTCACTAAAAAACTTCTATAAGAACATTGGGCTTATCCAGTTTACAAGAATTAGTCCCTTTGCATGCAACTTCAACAAAGTTAAAGGAATAGTTCACCCAAAAATGAGAATTCTGTCATCATTTATTCACCCTCAAGTTGTTCCAAACCTGTATGAATTTCTTTCTTCTGCTAAATACAAAAGAAGATATTTTGAAGAATGTCGGTATTGTATCCAAACAGATGATGGGCCCCACTGACTTCCACAGTACCCCCCCCCCCCCCCCCCCCCCCATAGTTTTTGGGTGAACTATGCCTTTAACTTTGCTTAATTATATGCATGCACAACGCATCTTTACACAAGAGGCATCAGCGCACGAGTGATGAACTTCACAGAAACTGATGGAGTGCTGATATTTTTAGGGCAGGTCAGGGTTACGGTGAAGACTGCTGGTGACACAAACACAGTGACCCTGGATGCCAAATATCCAAAACCCACAAACATCACAACCATTCCGATACTGAAGAACACGCTGTAAGGAGATCTGAAGGTCACCGTGTCATCTTCTACAAGGGTTTCCAACCTCACTGCGGAGTCTCGAGCCTTATATAGAGCATTCCTGCTGTGCAATCTGATGCTACTCACTTAAATTTTTAAAAGAAAATGTCTGGACAAGTGCGGAGCGAGGCGCCAGTTATTCTGCCACAGTGATTTTGGAAAGAGACGGCATCAATCCAAGATAGCGGCATGTTTCCCAGCGTGAGATTGGAGGGTTCATATAAACCACCACTCATGTGACCTTATTATGGTGGGTTTTACATTGATGCATCATTCGTGGAGCCTTTTATAAAATAACTCACAGCACTGAGAAAGAGGTCACACTTAAACTGTAAACAATGATGGTAAAACAATAGTTGTCTAACTGTGACGTGCAGATAAAGACAAGAGTTAGTCAAAAGCGGATGTGCAAAGCTTGCTCATCCCGAAAACAGTAGGTCATTAGGAGGCCATGCTTGACGCACACCCAAACATCTATTCAAAGAGACAAACAGTCAGGCATGTGTACAGCACGGACTAATTTTACCCACTTCCCATTTGACCCGACCCTACATTCCACAAACATGCACATGTCAGACTCTTCTTCGTCATAATGCAAAGGCCTAAACTATAGAAAAGAAGTTATTTAGATGTTTTCATGTGTATCCTGTTTGGTTACAACTAAATTCCTCAAGAACAGTCATCAGAGTAAACAGATTGTATCATGGGCTGTTATCACTGCATCTAAGCGAGTCAGAACACCGTAAGATGCTTACTCGTGATACTGAAACAATCCACTGGGATTTTATCTTTGTATTTGCAGAGGTTTCCGCACATTCCAACGTGCCAACACATTCACTAATGCCTAAAGAAAAGCTCCTGTTCAAAATAACGCAAATAAATTAAGGCTGTGCTGAGAAAGAGAAAATGTGCTCATCAAAATATTTACTGTTATGGTTCTCTGTGTTTGGTAAACAAATGCGTGCAATCTTGTTAAACAATCAGCTAAAAGTAAAGCAAGCAAAGAAACCCCAAACAAACCATCAAAAAATGAACATTAAGCCCAAACATCACTGTTATTATAGAAAATTAAAGCTATAAATAAACAATGGCACCTGTTATTATTATATTAATTATTAAAACCATAACTAATAATTATATTAAATATTTAACTAAAATAAAGGTGTAAAGAACAAGAAAAACAACCAACCAACTGATTGATTGATTGATTGACTGACTGACTGACTTTTGTGGAAGCACACTTCATTTCCCAGAATGCATTACCCATGTTGAACTTCCTATTTTAAAATTTCAAAAAAGAGATTACAAAACAAAACAAAAAGAAGGAAAGAAAAATATTCATATATATAAATGCATATAGCTAATATGCATTAACTAACATTAACAATGAGCAATAGCTACATTTCTTATATTAGTTATTCTTTTTTATTGTCAGTTTAACTAATGAGTTAAACTAATGTTAACTAATAGAGCCTTATTGTAAAGAATAATAAAGAATCAGAACATTTTCAATCAATATCTACGGCATGTTGTAGTCCGGGTAAAAGTGTTTAAGTCTGAATATAATTAGCCTATTAAGTCTTTAAGTATTTAAGTATTTGGTGCTGAAACACCATTGTGAATACAAAAAAAAAAAAAAAATCGGAATGGCTGTTTAAGGGTGTTTTCACACCTGTAGATCAATTGCATTGTTCCGAAACAGGGACTTAATTTGTTACAATGTTGCATTTTATTCTTGGTTCAGTTCGCTTTCACAAGGCAATTTTTCAAAGCGTACCAAAATGTGTTTATGCAAGTCAAACGCGTGTACATCTGTCCTCTTATTGGTCAGAGTTTCCTCTGCGTCATCCATTAAAATGATTGACAAGTTCGCTTCATGAGCATATTGTGGCTTTTTTTGTACTGTCGAGACACACGCAAACACTTATACGAATGTAGCTGTCATTCGCTGATTGATAAAGTCATTGTGTCACTGCAGCTGCCGTTAGAAGCTCCGGTTCCCATAGAAACCTGAGACTCGGACTACACATGCGCATTGACTCGTCTAGCCTGAAAAATAAGCTTTTTTAACGCTATTTGAGCATACGAAACAACATTTATGGAGCAGTTCATGTTCATATGTTATTTAATTGTGAGTTTGCCAAGCAGGTTTTAAGATTTCAGGATTCCCCCATTCAAATAGATAGGACTTGGTCTTGGATTCCCAAAACAACTTCCTGGAGGCGTTGCAAATATGTCTGCCAAGTGAACAGACTTTCCTTTAAAGGAACTTTGCACTTAACACTGAGAATTAGAATAATTGCAAAGTGACGATCAGGTTCAGGTGCAGATATCTAAATCAGAGAAAATCATAGGTTCGGGTGGATGATTTATTTGTAACAGTGGATTCAGGTCATGTTACAGCTGATCCACACAGATAGATTACCTGTGTTGAACTTCCTATGGGGTGTGGCCAATTTTTCACATACATGTGGGAGCCAATTCATCAATTCTAAATTTTGCACAATCCTGCCACTAATGTATTTACATAGTACTCCAAAATACTAATATCCAAATATCCATGTATTTAAAAAAACAAAAACAAATTTTGTTAGGAACATCAAAAACTTGAGCATACAATATAATCGAAATTTTGCTATCAATTTAAAACCCTAAAAAAAAAAAAAAAAAAAAAGTCACAATGAACACAATGCAGATGCATTTAGTTATCTAGTAGAATCAGTTTTTAGCTCAAGTTCTTATTTGTATAATCTAGTTTTGCTTCATTTGATTCAGTAATTGAAGTCACACACCATCCTGTCAGTTTGAATGCCTGCACTTTATGCAGCTTAGGACATGCTTACTTTCAGGTCAAAAATCCAGCTATGAAAAAGCAAACACCACTCATACAGCACAGGACAAGCCTGTGCTCCATTCAGCCGGTGTATGGTTTTCCTTTAGGTATCAGGTGCACACCTATAGCCATTACAGGCCCTGCAGAGGTTACCTGATGTAGAAACCTAACAGCCATCCTGCGATGCGATTCTCAGGTCGAGCAGTTGAACAGATCTGTGCTCATCAACTATCCACATTCCTGTGCTTTGCCGAGTAATCGCATTAAAACAAAACAAAAATGATGAAAGATAAGAAGGTAGCAGATTACACCTGTATACTTCCCACAATGCTTTGCATAGCAAAAAAAACAGATCTGCCCTCAGGGACATATAAGGGCACAAGGCTCTTCCCACACTGCAGGGATTCAACCAATCAGGTTAGACGAGCTGAAAGGTAATTTGATGAACACAGGAGACTCTCTTACTTGCAGCAGACCACACAAACCTGCTGCTTACCAAATGAGCACTGTTTTCCATGAGGGACACCAAGATGTTTCTGAATGATTGAGTAGCACTACACTGGGAATTCAAGAGCAGTGACTAAATAAAAGAAACCTCAAAACCAAAGCATTGTTGAATGCCAGCAGGCCGCTGGCCAGTGCGTAAGAAGGTGGGGTAGGGAACGGTAGTGTCATTTTTAAGGACAGTGGATTCTTATTGATATTTCAAGCCTTGTGGTCTTATTCTGGTAAAAGAAGAGGTTGTTTTCTTACAGCTAATGTGCTGACTGATCACAATGCTCCTTGTTCCTGAGAAAGGGAGGTATTTGAGCTCAGGGTGTAGGAATATATGAGCACCAAAGCAATTTTATGTTCCAGATAATATGAGTTGAGGGTCAATAGGATTGTCATAAAGCACCAGCACTTCAATACTAAAATAAAAATATATATATTATAGAGTATTAAAATAAAATAAAATGGGTGAAAAACTATTTATCTGAAATAATAGATCATGATGAATATGTAAGATATAAGATATGTAAGATATGTCTAGATATATATAAAAGATATTGACACTGGCATCGATACAAAATCATGCTCTAATAAAAAAGTACAGTAGCACATAGTATATAGATAACATCAGATGATAATAGTGTTGTCAAAAGTACCGACTTCGATACCAATTCAATACCAAAATTTTAAAAATGCGATGCTTTCAAACGCTCACTCCTGTGTGTATCTGTGTAAGCGCTCGGTGAAGAGCGTCATTGAAGTCTATTTACAACATGTTTTTGAAGCGTTGATCATTGTAGCCAATCCCAGACATATATGTTGAGCGTGTGAACACAACGGCCAATCAGAGGTGTTTACGAATCCACTCAACAGCACTCACAGCGTCACATTTTTAAAATTTCAGTATTGACTTGGTATTGAAGTCGGTACTTTTGACAACACTAGATGATAATATCATGGCATTTTTATATATATTATTGTACTGTACTGTGGTATTTTCATGGTATGGCAAGATACTTCATATTAGGGCTGAGCGATTATGGCAAAAAAAATTACCATTGTATTCCATACAGGGCTCCAGACTGCGCCTAAAACGGTCGCATTTGCAACTAAAAATATTAATTTGCGAGTGATATTTTTGCTAGGGTCTCCATTGGTGACCATACAAATTCACACATTTTGACTGTAAAATTTGAATGTTATTCGCGTGTTCTGTGACCAGTAGCCTATCACATCATTTTCTGTGCTGACATAATTAAATGAGATTGTGTGAAAGTTTCACTGAGTTAGAGCGCCGAAATATGAACGGGTATGGAAAAATATCACACGCCAAACAGACGCTAGCGCTGATGAAAGCCGACTGTGTTGTCGCCTGTGTCGGTGCAAAAAAGCTGCATTTGAGCACATCGACTTCTACTGTAAAGGAGACAGCTGCCTATTTCTTCATGTAAATTCGTCTAATAGGCTATTCGTCATTCAAAAGGGGAAACCGGCTCTGCAGACTCCAGATACACACACAATGCAGCGCGTGCTTACCGTTTCGAATATCAATCATGCTGATCACTTTCATTATTCCACTCCGCTCATGTTCATCAGATAAATTTAAGGTCATAAAATGTCTTCAGTACTTTAAATGGTATAACAAGAGTATTAATGATCATTTTAAGGCGTCTTATATTTTGTGGATGGAAAAACAAATCGCGATTCTCTAATGTGATTATTAACTTTAATTTCATTAAATAATGTGTGAGCGCTGCATCAAAAGATGGCGCTGTTGCGCATCTTCAGGCTCTCGCAACAGTCTTCAGAACAGCTTGCAATCAACGATTAGCGCACATTTGTCAACAGATTGCTTATGAACTAATGCTGATCAATTATGACAAAGTTCACTTTATATTATTTATAATTTGCATAGTGCATAAAAATTATATTAAACATTTATCAAACTTTCATCTAGGAAAATTATATTGCAATACTAACTGTTATCATTTTATTGCCCAGCCCTACTTCACATACATATGTCCAAAAAGCCATGATAATAACGTAAGCACTATTGGTCCTGTGGCAATAAATGACAAAATACACACAATGTTTGAAGTAACACCCTGTACACACATAGTGTAAGAGCGCCAGGAAGAAGATCAACTGAATGTTTTCCCACACAAGTGGAAATTTATAGCTAGGATAATCTTTATATTATTTTCGTCACATAAGCAGGCTTAATAGATTTCCAGCACTCAGTACCTCCCCTTTTCCTCTCTAGGTCTCTCTAGCATGAGAGCTTCATTGTTTTAGAGAGCATTTATGAAGAAACAATGATCGGCTTTCACTGCCAGTGTCTCAGTGAGTGCACTAGTGTAAACAACTCATTCATTCGTCCATCATCCCACGTTCTCCACCTCCTCGCTCCTGTCCTCCCCTCTTCTGTTGTCTGTCTGAGGTCACATCTCTGACACACTCTAATTGCTCAATAATTGGATTTGTGCAAATGTTTGTAATTCCTAGCATTAGCATTTTTCAAAGATAATTACTGGGGATCTAGTTTAATTGAGGATGAAAATGCTTTTTAATGTACCAAAAAGAGTTTTATTTAATTGTACATAAATTTGCAATTTAGACATAATATGATATAATTAATTTCTGCCTTAATCGGGATCTAATTGTTTAAAAAAAAAAATTCAGTTTAGTTTTAGTTCATTTATTTTATACATTTTAGTAATTAAATTTCAGTATCTGAAAGTGAGCTTGCCATTAATTGTAAGAAAGGGGTGGGGTTCAAGTGGACTAAATGATTGGAGAAGACACGTCACCAGAGAGAAGCATGTCGTTTTCATTTTGATTAAACATTACAGGCTGAAAACATATATGGATGTATCATTCACAATATATGGAAGCTTGCTTCCACCACTAAATACAATTTTTTAAAAAAGGTAATTGCTACTTTTTATATCACAATTCTGACTTTTTTCTCGCAATTGCAAGTTTGCATCTCATAATTCAGGATCGCGAGATTTAAGCTCGCAATTGCGAGATATAGGCCTGGTTTCACAGACAAGGTTTAGCCTAAGCCAGGATTAGGCCTTCAATTCAATTAGTTCAATTAGGATATTTAAGTATCTTTTATTAACGTACACTTAAAAAAAACATTACAGGTGTGCATCTTGAGACAAAACAATGGCAGTGACATATTTTAAGATTCAGTTAAAACGGCTCAAACATGCATTTTAGTCTAGAACTAGCTTAAGCCTTGTCTGTGAAACTGTTTACTTCGACTGAAGCAGATTTAAATACTTACACACGTAATTTAAATGCAGACTGTAAACACCGACTGAACGCAGCTGGCTCTGACTCGGCACATTTGGGCATGATCAGTCGTAAGTATCAAATTATATTCATAATCGGCCTTACAATCATTAAGCGTGTCCCTGGCTTAACATGCAATTAGAAATTTTCATGCTGACTTTAACCTAGTACTGTGTTCACAATTAAAAATTAATTGCGATAAAATGCAACTCAAAGACTAAAAAGTAAAGAATATATATTGTTGTACTGTATCATTGTTTTTCAAAAACAATTACGTGCAGCGCCCCTGTGTTAAGTAATCTCCCTGAGTATCCACTAATGAAACATATTCTCTGGGGAAATCAAAATAAGCTTTCTAAACAAATAAATCTGCCCTCCAGCTAAAAGCAGCAGCTTTTTATGACTAAGTAATTGCAGAAAGCTAAAAGCAAACTGATGCACATCTGCTTCAAATTGACACTACCGTAAATTCAATTAAACTATAAATTAAAATAACACCGCAAACTCCCTGCAAACCCTTAAGGGGAGGGAAAACTTTCAACCACGAGGTTATGAAACTTAAATTAGAGGCAGCACGACCTGGAATTACAAAACGTTCATTGCATCCACAACACATGACTCATGTCAAATATGATAGAGCAGGACAGAGATGCACTTCCCAGAAATCTCTGTCATCAACTGGCGATTAGGCCAACGTCTGGAGAGCCTTAGGGATCTAATGAGTTTTCTCTGTGCAAAGGGTCAGCAATCTTTAGGGTGTGGTACAGTTCAAAAAGGAAAGCTATGCACCAGAGGAAGCACACTGTAAACTGTCCTCATCCTGTACATTCTCAGATAAGCTCAATCTTATTCCTTACGGCCAGGGAGGAAATAACAACTTCGGAAAAGTATTAAGATTTCGTCTAACAAGTCAATCTGAAAGAAAACAAATGGATCTTTTTCTTTTAAACTAAATGTAGATGATAATACAGGAAACAACAATACATGAGAACTGATATTGACATCACTTTGTGTGTCCTATTGAGATCAAACGATCACACAGCTTGCATGAACTGAACTACTGATGAAAGTGCATGTATACAGGATGCACCATGGTGAGATGGAGCAAAGGCCCAAAATATCCAGCACAGGGGTTCAAACTCTTTCATGTATTTCAGAAGCATTTTCCTGCCACAAACTATGAAGAAAAAAAACTATTTTAGGCTAAAATGTAAAAAAGCGCCTCGGTTGGTTTCCTCGCAGTTCTTAGTAAGAGCCAGAACCAAACAAAAGATCTTTTATTAGAAAATTCTAGTTTATCTTCATGCAGAAGCAAATTACAGCTCTAAGAGAAACAATTTCCACAATTTCCACATACCACCCATTTTGACTTTAAAGTGAGATGGCAATTTGGGTGTCAAAACAGATGAACACATACTAGCAGTTTAATTAGTCCAGACCTTTGAAGTGAACGTGAGAGACAGGTGGAACTACTGTTGAGTTCAACCACTATGGCAGCGCAGCCTGTGCAGGAAGAATGTAAACTGAGCGCCCTTGTGCCTGGCACAAAGCGTTTGCAATAAACCAGCTTTGATGAGATACGCAATGGTGTCCAGATCTAACATAACCTGAAAACCTCTGCGATGTCTTTCAAAACATTGCACAAAAACAACAAGACTACTTTCTGTGTTGTTTCTGTCCTCGTTCAGGACGTGCACATCTATTATCAGAGGAAATTATGTCCTAATATGAATCCACAAACAGAGAATCCTAATTAAAAGGTATGATTGGAGCAGAAAACCGAAGCCAAGCAGCCTCGTGGGAGATTAAAGGCAACTGACCAGAATTAAAAGCCTTCTTGTGGATTAGGCCGGATTCAAGTATGGTGCTCCACGTGTTTGGTCAGGGGGGGGCGAATGGCCACTAGATGTGTCTGATAAGACTTGACAGTAAAATGCAAAAAAACAATACAATCCACCTCATTCTTACGCCCCATGATGCTTTGTGCGAATTATGGGTGTAACTTCCGTTAAGCTGTAAACATTCAGTGAAAGACTCTATGAACGCAATAATACGTTTTTGTTTTTTTTTGTTTTTAACTGGGTGGGTACAATGAGATGACATTATACTACTCCTTACCCTTCAACATTTAAAAGTGTAAAAGCATCAACAAGGTCCTTTAAACAGACCGTGAATAACCCCAAAAGCGCGATTCTTTCCACAGCAATAACAGACTGCTTAATTATCACTGTAGAATCTGTATTATGTGACATATGTAGCCTTAATCAAAAATGTTCCTTAACTTCAGCATTGTGTGACATATTTCAAAGTGATTTCCGTCATTCTGATAGATAATAAATTGTATTTACCTGTGAAAACAAACCTGGGAAAAGACGTGAGGATTTGAGGAGAAAAACTAGAGATTCTTTGTGCATTCCAGTGAATTATTCATAGGATATATCGTAAATTAAATCAGGAGAAAAGACCACAAATGTGCAGTATATGTTGTCCCTTTTCATACTATTACAGCGGAATTCAAAGGGAAAAAAGAAAATCATGAAGAAAAGAATGCGGCGACTGAAAAGACCTCTTGCAATAGATACTCTTGTTAGAACATGTCACATTAAAATAACCAAGTGTTACGTTATTCTTATGATGTCTGAAAATAAAACGTGAAGGAAAACGAAGGACAGATCATTCTGTCAAACTGACGGATAAGCTTTATTTGTAGGGAAACCTTATGATTTGAAACGATTTGTTTCAGTCTTTCAGTCCTAAATTCCCCAAACCGGAAGTGCCACCCATAATTCAAAATGCAGTAGGCTCGTCAGGAATATGGTGGATAGGGAATTCTAAAATTAAAACCATATCTAAACTGTTAGTTCACCCAAAAATAAAGATTCAGTCATCATTTACTCACCCTCATGTTATTCCAAACCTGTATGACTTTCTCTTTTCAGGAATGACAGTGTTCATAGTGACCATAGCTGTTTCACTCCAAAAAAGGACCAAAAACACCATCAGAAATTATGAAAGTGGTTCATATGAGTCATGCACTATATTCTGGTGAATTTAGAAGTCATTTGTTATGTTTGAGTGACAAACAGGCAGAAATTTAAAGGGGTACTTCACCACTGGCAAAATGGGCTTTCAATAAAACTTGGCTGCCTATAAAATAGAAAGAGAAACAGAGAAAAAAGGTTGTTGTCTTCCCTTTTACCAAATAGGTAGGAAAACTTCAACACCTATAATGCACTGGGCATGTTGCTGTCCAAGGCCAGTCCCACCAATCTGCTATGGATACGCTTGACCAAATACCACCTTGCTTTAGTAGGAAATACTTCCTAGCAAACTTTTAGTCACAATGGTTTTGACATGTATTGTTTCCTGGTGCAAGATTTCAAAAGAGTAAACGTTTAGTGGAAGTGAGTTACTTTCAGTTTCCAGTGAAGGATCCAGCACATTGTAGGCAGTGGCTAAAGGCTGCAAAGAATCGTAAATACTGAGAGAACGCTGCAATGGAAAATCTGAAAAACCTCCTTGTTTGTAGTTAACACATCAAAGTGGATGGCTATGAACACAGTGTTTTAGGCCAAACGGAGGGGAAAAACTGAAAGAAACTTCGATCGCCTCCAGGTGGCTGGTCCGAGTATAGGTTATAAACCCCACCCTCTCCATGTAATCTAATAGGACGTGAGACAAACTAAACAATTAAATTACACCTCAAATAAATTTTTTCCAAAGATGGTTTCTGTAATTTTATGTAGTTTTTATCATGCTGATGTAAGTTCAAGTGTTCGTTTTTTAAATAAGTATGGTTTTAGTTAGTTATTTGATGCTATAAAAACAGGAGTGTCACATCATGATTGACAGCTTCTCTGAGCGAACTGAGGTGCCAACAGACTTTTTTCAGGATCTGTTGAAAAGTACAAAAATGTGGAAGTATAATCTATAGTATTCACGACAAATAAACATGAACTTCTCGGTTCAATTAACACAGAGAACAAGGAAACATTTAAATATACTAGCAACATTGTAACAACACAAAGCAGGTTTAATATCAGTGAAGCTACACTTTAAGTTATTCAAGGAAATTATTCCCCTAGCAAATTTCAGCATCTTTCAAGTCTCAAATCTCATTTGGCAAGTCACGTTCAGCTACAACACATGCAAGAATCAATGATATTTTGGAAACAATGACATCAAACCATGGCATGATCCATTGCCATGCCCATTTTTAATCTACACATGGATGCAAATGAAGGGTTGTGTTTGTCATAACCAAATGAGTCACAGCAATTTGAATGTGCAGGGGTAAAAAAATGATTGAATGACTTATATTTTGGTCTGTTCACACAAAGCTAACAAATAAATAGAGATTATAGCACACAAGTCACATAGGCTACTTTTATGGTCCTTTTGGAGTTTTAATGGTCACTATAAATAGTCACTGTATGGAAAAGAGCTTCATGAAGATTCATTTAAAATTCACCTTTTGTATTCAACTAAAAAAAATAACAGCATACACATTTGGAACAACATGAAAGCGAGTGAATAATAAAAGGATTTTCATTTTTAGAATAATTCACAAGCATAAGAATTAATATTGCATCTGTACAGATTTGTCACACAAATTAAACTTTCATTAAGCGAACTTGAATGCACTGAATATTGCTCATAGAAGTAGTAACAACTTTAAATCAGTTCTGTGAGTGTGAGTATAAGAAGATTGGCTCTTGAGAAGCCATAAGTCCAGGTGTGATTATAACAGCTCTTCTCATCCTAACATCAGAATCAGGCCTCTTCACTCCTGAATAATGAGGTCTGATAATCTGCAGCCCAAGCTGCTCTCCCGCTGGGCCAAACCAGACAGAAAACACCGAGCCAAATGAGGAGGCCAAGGCGGGGTGAACTTAACACCTCCACACTGAGGCGACAACATCAGCGGTCCATTCGGATGAGGCAACAAGAGGCAACATAGGTTGATTTGTAAAATATAGTGAGCTGCCTACATAGACTGCATTTTTGGGCATCATCACCTTGGCTGATTCAGAGCTTGCCTATGATGCCCCAAAATGCAGGCAGCTCACTGTAAGGTAATGAGACCAAGCCATAGTTTCACTCAAACCAAGTCAAGGTGACCTGGTCCCAGCAGCTCCAAGAATAGTTTCTGCATCACTAACAGTTTAATGAAGTTATTTTCTGATGTAATAGTAGTTGAGCTGATGCGAAATCATATATATACTTACTAGAGCTGATGCAAAGAGTGAGTTATTGGAAACAGAGTTCACTGCCAGTCAAAAGTTTGGACAGACTTGATTGAATGACAAAGTTTATCATGATATTTGAAATAAATTCGTTTTGTAAACAAATATAAACATAAAAAAAACTTAAATCAAAAGGTTTTTTTAATGTTTTACCTTGACTAGATAGTAGGGCTGGGCGATACATAGAATATTTGCGATATGACCACGGTAATTTTGCTATATGATATAAAAATAGGATAAAAATTTTTCCTTCTGTGTTCATTTAGTAAAAAGTAGCAAGTGGCCAATATATAATTGTGTTGATTTTACAGTGAACTATTTGTAATTAGTAACAATAGCTGTTCTACTTAGATCATGTCTTTTTATGGCAAGCAAAAAAAAAAAAATCTTAATCTAGTGCAAAGAATATGAAGATATATATTGAATATCGTCAAAATGTGGAAAAACATTCAAATTTGTAGCTATCACCAAGCCACCATTTCCTTGTGTGTCATTTCATAGTTTCAACTTTATTTTTATCTAAAACGTGGATAATAGTAATAAAGTAATAGTAATAAAATAGTATTTGTCCAAACTTTTGACTGATACCATACAAAACCAAAAATAGAAAATATTTCACATCTCATATATATATATATATATATATATATATATATATATATATACATACCATTTATAAGAAATCAACTAATATATTCAAAATCAGGAACTATGGGGGGAAAAAACAACTGTACGTGTAATGTTTTTATGCTTAAGTCAGCAATCTATCTAAAGTAGGAACACAACAGACCAAGTGTCAAACTTCAGTCTTGACTTTTCAGGCCAAACATGTCAACACTTCCAAAGCCCGAATCCAAAACGAAAGCACTACAACTATTCCCTGTTTTAGACGTGGCCGTGTGCGTCCGTAAATGACAAGGAAACACAGCTAAATATCATTTCTGACCTTTAGAATTATATGTAAACGTTTGGGATAAAGCTGACAGTGCTCATACTGTGGCGTCCACCCTGAGGAAAACTCAACAGGTGAAGTTCACAGTACAGCATTCCATTGGCTGAAACCACCTTATTACCATAAACAAAATTAATATACACTATCTCGGATCAAAACTTCTTATATTTTAACGCTTATGTTTTTTTCCCCCCAAACTATTTCGGAAAAACTATATATGACATTCCTCCATCAGCGATACTTACAACATTCTCGCTTTTATTCGGATACGCAACTCTTCCTCCACCTTTCACGGGCATCCTGATTTCTCTGTGTTCAAAAAAGTACTTTGGCGCTGGAAAAAGGGCGATTATTTCAGATTTGTCGTTGTCGTCAGCCTCTTGAATTCAGCATGGCTTTGAGCATGGGATCCTTATGAAATCGTTCCTGGTGAAGCGATCAGCGTCTGAATACGCTGGGAAATATTTTTGCTCCGAGCGACTTTCAACCCAAGCCAACCTACTTCACGATTGTACCAACTACGGAAAAGGGGTGTGATGTGCTGGTGCGCAGCTTGTGTATAAGACCCGGGTTGTAATATGAAATACTCATATAATATAAATTATAGGCTAAATATTTATTTAAAAAAATAATTATTTTATTCTGTAAGCTCAATTTAATCTTAATTTTTGCGCTTCATAATTAAGCATCCTTCCCCGTTTATCAAATGGTCGCGCCCAGCGGGCAAACATTGATTTAACTGTTCCCTGAGAGAGTTCCATGATAACACATTAAACCATGTTTACTGTCAGGGGTAGCTAACGAGTTCTGATGTCACCAAAGGGAAGCTTTGCTTTGTGTTATACTATAAGAAAGTGTGTAAGTTTAAACATAAACGTGATTTATTACAGAAAAAAAACAATTTTTTGGGGGGGGGGGGGGGGGGGGGGGGGGGGGGGGGGGGCGGGGGATTTAAGTTTCTCTGGTCCTATTATGATATGTAGCCTGTTTATCTCAGTTGCGATATGTATTTTGAATCTAGAAAGATACTGATGATAATCATAAAAATCCTGGGGGAAAAAATCATATATAAATCTGTATAGAGGTGCACACAAACCAGGAACAAAACAAATTGCCTAACCAAAACATGCCAGGGGGATTTAGAGTCATTTTTTTAATGACTATAAATCAACTATGAAATCAAATTAACATTCCATAACTTAATTGGACGGACAGACAGACAGACAGATAGATAGGCCGTCATGCTCTACCAGCTACAGTATATAAAGTAAGTTATAAGTATATACTTCTTTCTTTTATTTACTTTCTTATATTCAACACCAACCTTTCCTCTAAAAAAAACAACAACAAAAAAAAACAGAGAAAACTAATATTTCCAAATGGTGTGGTGTTTTTGGACTGTATGTCAACAAAAAAGGACCTCACAGAAACTCGAGGGACCAAATGACAAAGTGACAAAACTCTATCAAAGCAAGACTCCACAGCAAAAGCACTACAACAATTCCCTTAAGCCTTTTCATGAGATATTTTCATGAGGTATTTGATCTAAATTTATCAGTTCAGATCTAAATTTAAAAATTACATGAGGACACTTTGGAACATGCAGAAGCTGCTGGTGTAACTCTGGTATAGTTAATTCTCTATTATAATTATCTAATCTAGTATAATTAATTCTCAAATGCATAAAGCAACAGAACATAAAACAATAGAAACATTATTCATTTTGTGTACAGTATGAGCAGCACCCTTTCCGAGGTACAATGATGACCTCACTGGTCAAACTCAGAACTGCTTATTGTCAAGAGAAGCACCCAGTGAGCGTTACAGTTTACTCATACATGAACTCTGTGTATATCACATTTCACATGCATTAGCATGAATCTTTTATGCCATAATGTGTGGTGAAACATGTGCTTCACCTATCTGATCAGCAGTATTTGTTGTGGGTACATGCACATGTGATGGGAGTGTGTTTTGTTAAGTCATATTCTGGTGGCTGACCTTGCTGTACTCATGACAGAGTTGCTGAACCAGTCTGATTCAGTGACCGGCCTCTTTATCACAAGTGGCTTTACAGATTGCAGCTGTCTCATGGAGTATTGGCTACCAGGGTTGTGTGCCATTCAGAATTGAATCAAGAAGGCCTTGGTCATTCACTTTCAAATGCTGAACAGGACACAGAATTGTAATTCAAATTTGAATTTAAAGGGTAGTTCTCCGAAAAATGAAAATTCTGTCATTAATTACTCACCCTCATGTCGTTCCACACCCGTAAGACCTTCGTTCATCTTCAGAACACAAATTAAGATATTTCTGATCAAATCCGATGGCTCAGTGAGGCCTGCATCGCCAGCAAGACAATTAACACTTTCAGATGTCCAGAAAGCTACTAAAGACATATTTAAAACAGTTCATGTGACTGCAGTGGTTCAACCTTAATGTTATGAAGCAACGAGAATACTTTTTGTGTGCCAAAAAACAAAACAAAATAACGACTTTATTCAACAATATCTAGTGATGGCCGATTTCAAAACACTGCTTCATGAAGCTTCGAAGCTTTATGAATCTTTTGTTTCAAATCAGTGGTTTGGAGCGTGTATCAAACTGCCAAAGTCATGTGATTTCAGTAAACGAGGCTTCGTTACGTCATAAGTGTTTAGAAACGTTTCGAAATTTTAATGGTTCACGTGACTTTGGCACGTGCTCCGAACCACTGATTCGAAAAAGTATTCTTGTCACTTCATAACATTAAGGTTAAACCACTGTTTACTGCCTTTCTGGGCCTTGAAAGTGGAAATAACGTTGCAGTCTATCGAAGGTCAGAAAGCTCTCGGATTTCATCAAAAATATATTCATTTGTTTTCCGAAGATGAACGAAGGTATTACAGGTTTGGAACAACGTGAGTAATTAATGACAGAATTTTCATTTTTGGGTAAACTAACCCTTTAAGGAACACTCTCTCTCTACACCAGACTGCCTTGAATTTTTATTTTTTGTAAAACCCTGAGATGTGTGGAATAGAACGCAAACGTGTACAGGGACCTTTTGTGCCGCACAGGTGCATCAAGTGTGAACTCAGCAGAGCACAAAAGCCTGGATCGAGTCTGTCACTAAAGAGAGCTGCTCTATCCCTCGGCACATCCACGTTAGGTGTGAGGAAAGGTGAGAAAAAAAACAAGGACCTCAATAAAATCCAGCATATGGACCTAATTAGCACCTACAGAAAAAGCATGCAAGAAGAGCCACATAAAATTACGTAAAAGCACTCTGGAGTGAAGAAGCAGCTCAGAATGAAGCCTAAAAAACACCGTGATCCAGTGAAACGGTCAAGTGTGGCCTAGCGGGCATGTTTTGATTCAGCTGTCTTGCACATACTAATCAAAAAAGATTAACAGGCTGTTGAGTTCATGCAGTGGAGATAAACAGTGTGGCGGCTTTAGAGTTATCACTGGTTTCCTAAAGCCCTTAATTCATTTTAATCAGAAAGTGGGCAGGCTTCTTGACACAATCAACATATTTGACCATGGAAGAAATATCCATGCAAAGCCACACCCTAACTAACTGTAACTAGGTTATAGTTAGACATAATTTGGCTCTGCAATGAGCACCACCTGAAAAGAAGTCTGAGCCACTACAAAAATATATTCAAAATAAAATTCTAATCAGTTTACAATGTTCATAACCCAACATAATTGCTAAAAGAGGCAACATAATTGCTCCTTAAAGTCACCATGATATCAATTATTATTGTTTCATTAAAGGGATAGTTCACCCAAAAATGAAAATGATCCCATGATTTACTTACCCTCAAGCCACCCTACACTGTAAAAAATAATTGTTGGTTTAACTTAAAAAAGTAATTACCTGGTTGCCTTAAAATTTTGAGTTCTGAAATTAAAAATTTGAGTTAATACAATGAAGTGCGATTGGTTTAATCAACAAAAATTAAAATTTTTATGTTATCTGAACCACATTAATTATCTAAGCTGATTTGACAAAAGAAAAAATGTTGTGATAGCAAATCATGAAAATATTTTTTTTTTACAGTGTGTACATGACTATATTCTTTCAGATAAACACAATCGGAGATATATTTAAAAACATCCTGGCTCTTCCAAACTCTGACATTTCTCTTTAAAATTTCTTGTTTTAGACTTTCGTTATTACGTCACGCGTCAGGTCAGAGGTCATTCTTCCATTGCAAATCGATGCGTGCAGCCTTCTGCCAGAAGCTAGTTTTAAATATGGTTATTTTTCTTACAAAAACCCATAGCTTCGCTTCAGACAGCCAATATTAACCCCCTGGAGTTGTATGGATTATATTTATGATAGATGGATTCAATTTTTTTTAAAATATTTTTTGGCTTCAAAATCGCACTCCCCATTCACTACCACCATAAAGCTTGGAAGAGCCAGGATATTTTTAAATATATCTCAAATTGTGTATGTAGAAATAGTCATATACACCTAGGATGGCTTGAGGATGAGTAAATCATGGGATAATTTTCATTTTTGGATGTATCAACCCTTTAAATAATAAATATTAAATGATTATCTGTGCACATCATTATTTTTTTTATTCATGTGCCCTCATAATCTTTAATCAAAATAACTTCCCTTCCCTCTTGCAGTGACATCTCTTCTCTTCTCTGATGACGTATTTACTGAGAGGGCGGGACAACCTGTCACTCACATAAGAACGACCAATAGCAAACCATCCAATCAATTCTTGATGGACAAGTCCCACCCCTACATTCTTTCTTGTTCGAGAAGCAACAATAGACAAGAAAAGACTATCACAGCGTCCATTTCATGCAGACTTTGAAAAGACATTATAAATAAAAAAGCCTCTAAATATGACACATCATTACAGGTCAAAGGTCAGTAATAATATTTCACCCTGCACAACACAGGCTGGACTCTTTAACTCAAAGCTTAAGACTGGTATTGCTGCTGAAATATGCATTGGCATGAAGTATGAAGTGTGTGCCCTCTAGATTACGCCGCCTGAAGCTACGCTTGAATGAATAATACATTTCAAAAGTGTGGGGCCAGCTCGACAGGGACAGAAATAACCAAGATGAATGAATGAATAAATAAATAAATCCACATAAAGTACATCCATTTGAGTCAATGTCCAGTTCCTGGCAGAGAACATATCAGCAATGAAAAAGAGAACATTACACAATTGATCTGACATGGTCAGACAACGTCATCATTTTATGCACACAGATTTATGTACAGTATGTGAAACTGTCTTAACTTAAGGTTAGCATCATTTTGAATAGAAGTAAAGCTGAATATTCCTGAGTCTAGACTCAGCTACAGAGAATTGTTGGTGTAATACCACTTTTAAACACAAGAGGGGCACTTTTCACATGACTGACTAGATTTCATTCAGTTGATTAAGAAGTGATGTGTAACTGCACAAAACATGTAGGTTTTCTCAGATTGACATGGAAAGGGAATTACAGAGTTTAGATGAGATTTAAAAACATTCACACACACACACACACACGTTTGTTTTTGTGAATTGTGGGGACATTCCATAGGCGTAATGGTTTTTATACTGTACAAACCGTATTTTCTATCGCCCTACACTACCCCTACCCCTAAACCTACCCATCACAGGAAACTGTGCACATTTTTACTTTCTCAAAAATCTCATTCTGTATGATTTATAAGCCTTTTGAAAAATGTAACACCTATGTCATACCCATATCATTATACAAATTTATGTCCTGATATCTATACCTGATGTCACAAACACACACACACACACACACACACACACACACACACACACACACACACACACACACACACACACACACACACTCACACAAAATCAATCAAAATATTATATCATATCATATTATACAGTATATGGGCCATTCCTGTTATATGCAGTACCTGTATATATAAACATATATGCTTGGTATGAAGGTTTTCAGCTGTAATTTAATATTTCCAGACTTTAAGAATATTTTTTTTAACATTATCTTACCAATTTCTGTAATTTTACTAATCAGAAACCCACTGAGACTAAAAAACATCACAGTTTTATATATATTGAATATTTGAGATCTTATCCTGTAAATAATTACTGAAAAGCAGTGATCTTATTTGAAAACAGTATAAGGATACTTCTTTTTATGTATGGGATAATACAAAATAAAAATAAATGAAGTTCAGTCCCCTTGTGCACCTGCCTATGATGACAACAATTGATTGTTTACACCCAGTCAGACTATAAGACATATCCTCCGTGTCAGGACATGAAGCAATAGATGGACAAAGGTCACCCTGACCATCTCCTTTATGTTTCTCCCTCTGGGTCAGCGCATAAATCAGAGCTATGGATCGCCCGGCGCCCAAATGCCAGCTTCAGTCTAAATCAGCAGACGTATTAAAAGGCCAACCCAGCTATTGTGTCCAAGCTGAGATGATCACATCTGTACTATTATGTCAGCTTCAGTGGTTCAAGTTGTTCTAACATTCATGAAGCATGATTTTTAAATGCATTATGTATGAAAATAAATGTTTTTGCGGCCTGTTGATGTAACGGGAGGAATAAGAGATAAAATATGAACAGCCTAAGGGCAAGGTCTATAATGACCTACTGTAATTTATGTAATTTGTGTAATTTTTTTGATATTTACATATTTTGTCCTGTTCATTCTTAATATTCCCCAACAAACAATTTTGTTGAGAGTCACAGCATTATTTGAGCCTTAAATTGACATTTTCGAATGACAAATTAATTAAAAAAAAGTACATTTTATTTAATCACATTAAATTGCAGAATTAAAAGTTTAATACTTTAACATCTAAGAAAGATTTACCTTTAATATATAAATCAATTAGGATATAATAGCTATGAACAATATCAGCATAAATAAAAAATTACCCAAATGTCCTTTCATGACGTTTTTTAATCTTTGCATAAGAATTAAGAGTAATTATGCTAATATCTATAGAGTAGTAATACAATAAAGACACCTGAGAGAGATGTACAGCACAGACAACTACATTACACCTCTGTCTGGACATTTAAATGAATTTAAAGGGTCTGTTATTTCAAGCTACACGTTCTAAGTCAATTTGCCAGATTAAACCATCAAACCCTTCCTGGCTCCACTTTCTGAATAGAGATTGAGTAAAATGTCACATGAAGGACACAAAGGTAGATTGTGTTGAATGCTTATTGAAGGCTTAGACATTAGCTGTTTGCATGATGCTGATAATGTAAAATGAATAATAATAAAATAAATAAAAAAAATAAATAAAAAAAGATGTTTCTGCAAGGCCGCTGGTTCTGTGACCCTTCATGTGGGCCCTGTGGCCCTAGTGTTGATCATGTAAGGCCTGTGACACAGCAAATGGAAATGCTTTTGGGTGCAAAACAATTGATCTGAAATAATAGCATGATGGATATGTCTAAGATGCAAGAATGGCACAAGAATAAAAAGACTAAAAGGTCTGATTTATTTAGATCCTTCAATTTCCTTGCATTTTTTCAATAAGAATGTGACAATATGGAATATAAATGAACGACATAACTAATAACATAATTTACATACAGAAGTCTTCAGGTGCACTAACCTAACAGCATGTTTAATTCAGAGAGAAGGGCACAGAACCAGAGTGAAGGTGGATATTGGATATTAATTTTGGTGCCAATAAGCAGAGCCTAGGGAAACATAATGCATAATGAAAGGGTAGAATATATCCCCTATAAAGTTTTACATGAAATTATATCAGGTGACATGATTAGGTGAATTAGAAGAAGCATTAAAAGGAAAGAAAATGAATAGAAACATGAAATACCTGCCACAGCTGTGTTAAACTGCGTACAGAGGCACGGCGTAACTCTGCGAGGTACATGTATTGTGGTTCGCTGGTCCAGTAATTGTTCTCCCTGGAGTAGTTGGAGGGGAACAACTCTGAGGCGTACTGGTCCCTACAATAGAACATGCAGATTAGCACACATGCTAGCTAAAGCCTAACCTGGAGGATTGCAACTATCAATTCAGTTTACTTCCATTTATTTAGCTCATTGATTGACTGGAGAGTGTTAAAGCAATTATGACCGTCATGAGAAAAGAAAAAACGAGAAAAAGAATAGCTGAGAAATGATCACGACTGCTGCAATCCAAGCTTAGCAAAACAGGCCTAATGTCATTTGCTCTGTGTATGTAGGTGGGTCAGTGTGACAGACAGACAGACAGACAGACAGACAGACAGATAGATAGATAGATAGATATAGATAGATAGATAGATAGATAGAGCGACAGACAGACATAGATGGATAGACAGACTGACAGACAGACAGATAGACGGAGAGACAGAGCGACAGATAGATAGATAGATAGATAGATAGATAGATAGATAGATAGAGTGACAGACAGACAGACAGACAGATAGACAGATAGATAGATAGATAGATAGATAGATAGATAGATAGATAGATAGATAGATAGATAGATAGATAGATAGATAGATAGATATGTAAACATTTTAAAAACATTAACAGCCCATAAGTTCTTGATGCTTTTAGAAGGACAGTGTCTCTTTCCAAAGCTCATATATTCTCCCACACGCAGCATGGCAGCGGTCCGGGATGTGATGTATGTGGGCTCTGGCCTGAGGCATTGCTGTCCTCGTTAGTAAACCACAGAATTCAGTCCATCAATCTAGAGGCAAATGAGCCGTTGCTTTCAGACAGACTCATTTGACACCGGACCCCCATGGCTAAGCTGGGAGGTCAGGCATACATAAACACATACACAAGTACTGTATTTTGTGAAACACGACCACAATCAAAGACTTCTGACAGACACACCTGATGTCAAAAATCACAGAAATAAACAACAGGCAAAGAGAGGGACACACACGTAGGGGTGTTCGATGAAGGCCATGGGCCGTGTCTAGCAGCAGTCAGACTCTGGGCTCAGGCAGCAGGTCTGAGACGCAGGCGACCGTTGCCACAAGCTGTGCAGATGCACAGAGAGCCTGGTCTACTGTAATAGGATGTGACAGCAAGAGAGGAGATACGGGCTGGAGCTGCCCCACTGCGAGGGGCGTAGGGGGCTGGTTAGCGGTGCTAGCAGTCATACAATCTGTCTCTTATAATGGAAGAAACAGAACAGACAGGACAAAACAGCCCACAACACAAACGGTCATCCTAAATTAGACAGAAGAAGTGGAGAAGAAAACACAAGGTTAGGGAGACTGGCCTCTTCACACCACAGGAGACCTTTCAGATGTGCGTCTAGCTTTTTTTATTAGTGGAAAATGCTGATATTTAAAGAGCTGAGATGTGCATAGATGATAAAATGTGGTGTATCTTTGTGATAGTCTATCATATTAACTGAGAACATGATGCACTAACACTTGAATACCAAAAAGTGTCACAATAGGCTACTTTTGGTCATCATTTTAAACACAATATTCAATTCAATTCAAGTTTGTATAGTGCTTTTCACAATACAATATGTGCAGTATATCTTGTTTTTTTGTTGTTGTTTTTTTCAAAACTAACGTGTACATTTTTTGCTAAATAAAGTGTGCTTGAGTCTTTTTCAAAATAAAAGTCACTTGGTCTGATATTTTATTTAATTGAGGTGACCTGATGTCCTGTTTTTCCTTGGACAATCCAGTATTTCAGCTCTATTTTTAGTGTCCAACTTATAATGAAAAAATCATGTTTTGTCCTGTATTTCTTATTTTCTAAATTGTCTTTGCTAGGTGATCATATAAAAGCGAGTAGCAGTCTTCTGTCATGCGAGAACAGCCTAATCAAAGGTAGCCAGTCTCTTCATAATATATTTTGGACAACAAAATTACTATCTAAACACAATTTGTTATCGATTAACGTGCAGTTGCTGAAAGCAGGATATATTAGAGAGCGAAGAGGAGCAGTGTTGCCAAGTCTGCGGTTTTCCCGCGGAATTGGGCTACTTTAACACTGTTGCCACAGGTTGTTTTTCATGTCCGCTGGTTGAAGCGACCCCAAAAAACATTATTTTTTACCAAGGGGCCCTCCCTGAAATGCGATTGGGCTAGTTTTGGGCTAGTTTTGAGTAGCAATTGGGCGGGTTTTGTTGTGAAAACCTGGCAACCCTGCAGAGGAGATGCAGATTAAGTCAGACGCGAAGATGTCAAAGAACGTGTGTGTACATTTAACAAGGATCTTCAAAAAGAGTTATTATGTGCAGTAAGTAAAAACTCAATGTGTTATAAATCCCGAATTCAGTTGTCTTTGCACCTGAATGGTCAAATACAGACAGCTGTCAAAATGCCCATCATGTGGATCTCATGTAAATATAGTCGGTTATAAACCTAAACAGCTTGGTGAAAACCGGATAGGCCTATATGTGTCAGTATATTAGATCCTAGCATTCAGTCTTAAAGTGACAGCAGCCTAAAATACCAGTCTATGTCATTAATGTTCATACGTTAAGGTTCATCCCGTGGGTCAACACACACACACGTTTGTTTTTGTGAATTGTGGGGACATTCCATAGGTGTAATGGTTTTTATATTGTACAAACTGTATTTTCTATCCCCCTACACTACTCCTACCCCTAAACCTACCCATCACAGGAAACTGTGCACATTTTTACTCATTCTGTATGATTTATAAGCCTTTTGAAAAATGGGGACATAGGGTAATGTCCTCATAAGTCACCCTCTCCTTGTAGTACCTGTCATACCCATGTCATTATACAAATTTGTGTCCTGATATGTCACAAAAACACGCACACACATTTGGTTTCCATGTTTTATGGGGACTTTCCATAGACATAATGATTTTTATACTAAACAAACCTTATATTCTATCCCGTAAACCTAACCCTACTCATCATAGAAAACTTTCTGCATTTATACATTTAAAAAACATAATTTATTATTACTTATAAGCTATTTTCCTCATAGGGACGGAAAAAAATGTCACCACAAGAACAAGGATTTTGGATATTGCCATTTTTGTGGGTACATCGTGGGTCCCATAACATAGGGTATCCCTGAACAAATCTCGTTGGGCCACAAATTCACATGTATATGGCACAAAGAAAGAGGCGAAAGGTGAGAGGGGAGTACGTACTCATACACAGAGATCATGTGATCATACATCATCAGATAATCTCAAGTGTTGAGCAGATGCACATATAAACACCATACATTTCATAAGAGGATTAACTAAGGACAAAACTTAACCATTATTTGACATCTTGTCAGAGATGAAAGAGCGTAATAGACGGTTATAGTGTGTGTGTGTGTGTGTGTGTGTGTGTGCGTGCGTGTGTGTGTGTGTGTGTATGTGACAGTAAATAGAAACACAGAAGGTGACAGATCCTTCAACCTCAGTCAGTGTGTACAAAAATGCATCCCAGAACTCTTGAATTGGTGTCAGTCTTTTACTCAGAGAGTGATGTGTGTATTTTTGTATTCCCAGATGCCAGCAGAGCTGTGTGTGAGAGGGGATTTTGAGTTGGCAATGTCACGGCCAGACATCAATCTCGAACTGACAGTGGAGATCAGACTCTGATGTGACACCCCCCTATTCAACTGACCCGCAGGGCTCACCCGAGCCTCATCTGCTCTGACTCATGAAAACAGCACACACGCACACACACACACACACACACACACACAAAAGCCAGGCTAGATTCTCAAACAGACAGTGGGGCAGACAGACATACTATGATAGAAAAACACCTCCAAGGTCCTGATTCAATAATCCTAGCACTGAAGCGCAGTACTGATGATGATGTTGTGGCACTGTGCCACTATGATGAAAAACATAATGTCAGTGATGCTTCAAGCTTCATATAACAAAACCTGACTAAATGCTAATATTCTGTTGAGCAATACAAGGCCGTTTACAAGTGCACATGAGACCAAATGACTGCTATTGCCATGACTTGCGGCAATTTTATTTCTCATAACTGCAACTTTACTTTTACCGTTTTTATTTTTTTACTGCGAGCAGAAACAGGCTTCTATAGACTACACAATCGATCTGATGTATACTGCACACAAAAATGGCAAAATAGTCTCAAACAGTAAAAAGTTTGCAAGGTCTTTTCAAATAATTGATACTACACACATTTCTGCTGATTTTGTGTTTTCTTTACAGCGCATCATACTCTGTTGTGCAATTATTTATGTTTTTTCCTTCTTTTGTTGTGGTATGAACTATTTTAGATAGACCTACCCCTAAACAGCACTTAAAAACAGTATACTGTAACCTGTTTATCCAGAATAAACTGCAAAGTGCACTAGAAAAGTCCAACAAGTACACTACCATTCAAAAGTTTTTGAAAGAAGTCTCTTATTCTCACCAAGGCTGCATTTATTTGATTAAAAATATGGTAAAAACAATATCATTCAAAATAACTACTTTTTTGTTTTAATATATTTTAAAATGTAATTTATTCCTGTGATCAAAGCTGAATTTTCAGCATCATTACTCACATGATCCTTCAGAAATTAAAAAAAAAAAGAAAAAAAAAAGAGAGATGACCCCAAACACTGAATGGCAGTGCATACTTTCAAAAGACACACAGATTTCTCCTAAACTCTCTATAGACACATAAAAATGCTTCAGATTATACACATTGGGGTGCAGAAATCAATGTAAAAGGACAGATGTCAGCATAACTTTGCTCCCTATTCGAATTTTAAACCCTGTTTATTAACGCATGAGCAGACCCACAGACTAAAGGGATTTACATGCCAGAACTGTCAAAATAATACAAGCTTTCCACTTTTTTCCCCTTGAAGGCCAGCGCAGTAATTGACAAGAAAGCCTCCGCATGCTTTTCAGGGATAGTTAGAGTCGTGCTGTCATGCAGATCTTTGCACATAACTTTTTATACACAAAGGAAGCAATATCTTATTCTACTCTGGGGATTTACACTGGCTGTCAGAAGTTTAAAATAATAAGATTTTTTAATGTTTCTGAAGAAGTCTCTTATGTTCACCAAGGCTGCATTTATTTGATTAAAAATCCAGTAAAACCAGTAATATTGTTTAATATTATTACAATTTAAAACAACTATTTTCTATGTTAATATATTTAAAAATGTAATTTATTCTTGTGATGAAAGATCATTACTCCAGTCTTCAGTGTCACATGATCCTTCAGAAATCATTCTAATATGCTGATTTGCTGCTCAAGAAACATTTCTTATTATTATCAGTGCTGAAAAAAACAGTTGTGCTGCTTAATATTTTTTATCATTTAAAAGTTTGGGGTAAGTAAGATCTCCAGGTCCTGCAGATTCTTCAGTTTTCCAGCATTTTTTGCATATTTGAACCCTTTACAGCAGTGACTGAATGATTTTGAGATCCGTCTTTTCACACTGAGGACAACTGAGGGACTCAAACACAACTTTTAAAAAAAGGTTCAAACATTCACTGATGCTCCAGAAAAAAACATGATGCATTAATAGACGGGGGTGAAAACATTTGGAATTTGAAGATCAAGGTAAATTGTATTTAATTTGTCTTCCGGGAAACATGCAAGTATCTTCTGTTGCTTCCGAAGGGCAGTACTAAATGAAAAAAAAAAAAAAAAAAAAAAAATGCATCGTGTTTCCTTCTGAAGCATCAGTGAATGTTTGAATTCACTTTTTTAATAGTTGTGTTTGAGTCCGTCAGTTGTCCTCCATGTGAAAAGATGGATCTCAAAATCATTCAGTCACTGTTGCAAAAGGTTCAAATATGCAAAAGATGCTGGAAAACTGAAGAATTTTTGGGACCTGGAGGATTTTTCTGAAGAACAGCTCAGTTTAACTGCTCAGAATAAACAAGAGACTCATGAAGAACCATCACACAACAAACAAACCGTTGTAGATCATCCAGGTAACCACACACAGTATTAAGAATCAAGGGTTCACAAACTTTTGAACAGGGTCATTTTAATAAATTCAGCAATTTTTTTTTGTCTTATGGATTATATGTAAACATCTTTTATGTAAAATATCTTACTAAACAGTACTAAATAAAAAATAACATGCATTTTGTATAATCTCTCTTATTTTGTTAAAATTAGTTAAAAATGCAACTGTATAATATATATATATATATTTTTTTTTACATATTATTATGTAAATAATATATAAAAAAATATATAATATAAATAAATATAAAATATTTCTGTTTCAAAAAAATGTCGTTCTTTCTATTTATCAAAGAATCCTGAAAGTCAGTTTCCACATAAATATTATGCAGCAACATTGACACTAAAAAGAACCATTATTAATGATAGAGCAATAATAACTGATAATAAATGAACACTAATTCAGCATATTAAAAATGATTTCTGAAGGATCATGTGACACTGAAGACTGGAGTAATGATGCTGAAAATTCAGCTTTGCATCACAGGAATAAATTACAAAAAGTTGATATTGAAAACAGATATTTTAAAATGTAATATTTCCCACTGTTTTTACTGTATTTTGATCAAATAAACGCAGCCATGGTGAGCAGAAAAGATTTCTTTTAAAACATTAAATATAATCTTTTAAATTACTCAAAACATTTGACCGCTAGTGTATATGTGACATTGAGAAAGTGCCAGCCCTTGCAAAACAAGAAGAAAAGCGAATTTCTCAGGTGATGCCATAAGAGCACGTATTTGTCCTTGAAATATACATCCAATGTGCAAAGTACAGTAACCTGCTGAGAAGGCCAATCGTCTTCCGCTGGCACCGCAGTGCACCTGGGCAGTGGTTCACAGCCAAATGCCAGTCATGAATATCGGTGCCAACTCCACCTAGACTCCCCTGTGTCATTCCTCAATGCAACTTGCCAACATTTACAGCAATGTTTGTCCAAAGAGGGCCATTTGATTGACAGGGTGGAGGACTCAAGTACTGCAAATAGTCTGCACAAATCACTTATTTCATTTGCGAGACAGTGTAAATGATACAATTCCTCTTTCATGCCATCTGACGTGAGAAAGTGTTGTGTCATCTCCACGTGTATCTGCCAAGGTCTGACCCATACAGTTATTATGTAATGATGGCCCGCAGTGTTCTCAGTACAGAGGTTCGGGAAAGAGTAATTATGGGCATTGTGTCTGTGCTGCCTGCTTGTCCCGTTCCCTCCACCATCTGTCTGTGGTTAATTACCTCTCTTTTTCTCAGTGATCTAGATGAGAGCAGTGCGGGTGTTGAGAGAGCTGGAAAACAAGAGGAAAGATGTGATCCCATATACTAAACTAATGTTGTGTCAGATAGTAGTAAACAAACTATTGAGTATCAGTTGTGGTGCTCATGTGGGTGAAGAAGTTTGTCCAGCTTGTAGTTTGCAGCATCTCTTTACTTACAGTGTAGTATAATGTGTCTAATAAAAGAACAAATTATTTTAAAATCTCTCTCTCTATATACATATATTTTAAATTATTAAAACATGCAAAAAGTGCTGGATAGTTTAAAAGAAGATGAGTTGACTAATAAACACAAGTGTCATAAAGTCCAAACTAACTGATTATCATGTCTACATCAGCAAACCTGCAGAACATTTATCTTAAATTACACAGGAGGATTCCTTCTTCTGACAGACATCTCAATCTTAAAATTGTTCAGGGGATCTTTAGAAGAGGGAAAGATGGAGGTAAGACAGAAGGCTTGAGAAGGATTAAAGAAAAGAAGATGATGAAGAGAGGGGGCAGAGGAGGCCATGGGAAAAGAGATAATGACCCTCCCATGTTAAACAATTTTATAAAGTGTTTGAACACCGATGTGCGTCTGCATTGTGTGAGAACGACCAGCCTATAATGGTAAAAATCCACTCACTCATGTTTTTATAACTCCCATGAATCAAAAGCAGTTTCTTCAAATTCACTGATCCCCCCCCCAACAACAATGACGTCATTGTAAGGAGAAGCCACGCCCACAGCTGGTGACGATCTGCCCCATTAGCATAGACACAGGCCTGAGTGAGAAGCAAAGAGTCCTTTCTCAATCTTTGCTGTAGCAGATGGAGTTTTACAATGTCTGTGCCAAAAAGGCATTACAAGTGCATTTTGGGATGTACCAATCCACATAAGAGTCTCCATAGACTCCCGCCATCTGAGTCACTGAGGACATCGATGTTAAATTTAATTTTCGAAGTTGTGATCATATCATATGTTGTGAGTCCTTCCAAATTGCCTTTCTGAAAGAGCTTGTTGGCACTCTGTATGGCTAATGTTGCTAATGCTACCATTGTCTCTGCCTATTTTCACTGATGCTGCCCTCACATGCTATTAGAATTATCGTAAATATGAGTTTCCTAGTTAAAAATGGCACATGAACGCCCTTTAAAATCGCCTACTTAAATGCAATGAGCTCGTAATCACGACTTCAGAAGTGGGAATTATGAAATTTCTGATAGCATGTGAAGGCACCAGGAGACCAAAGCTATGTTGTTATTTTTATTCCGCCACGCTCACCGTCTGTGTAAGTCAGATGACTAAACATAAGCCTAAAAAATTGCTACTGACAGTTTCAGTGCGTGAGATTGTCCTGTTTTGTTGTTGCCAGTATGCCAGAGCATAAGCTCTTGAAGCTCCGTCCTCTTCTTAAAAGGAGACTGCACCAGCTCATTTGCATTTAAAGGGACACACACACAAAAATGGAATGTTTTTGCTCACCCCAAAAAGTGGCAATTTTAACACGCTATAAAAAATGATTTTTTGAGCTAAAACTTCACACACACACTGGGGACTTTAGAGACTTATTTTACATCTTGTAAAAAGGGGCATAATAGGCCCCCTTTAACCCTCATCTGTGTTTCATGGGTCACATTTTGGACCTTTTTAACAGCTAGTCTTTAAAAACAGAGGGATTTGCTATATCTCTGGTTTCATATCATAACCAGCAGGACATGGTTTAGCTGGTTAGCTTCAGCTATTAGCCCCTGCTGGTAGATGTTGTAATTACACTGTCTGACTCTCAAGAGCATCTTTCTCTTTTGACAGCCATTGAAAAGTAGTGCATTTTGACAAAATACATACATTAAAATATTAATTTTAATAATAATACATTGCACATATATGTAATTAAAAATAGTTTATTAGGTTATAGAATATGTTGTCCAGACAAAATGCCAATAAAAAAAGATTGAAAATAAATATTTAATTTACAAAATGTATTTACATTATTTCTTTGATTAGATTATAGAAAATGTAAGTTTTATCAATGTCTGATTATTTTTGGAGGGCTCTTAAAAAAATAAAACGGACAGGTAAAATGTTCTTTTTTCCTAGTATGCAGGTTGCATACTTCCACAGCTGTATACACTAGCTGAGCAACTGCCTTTAAAATTAATGTGAATGTTAATAGATTGTTGAAAGGAAGAGCCTGCAGTCAGCAGGGTTCATAGTTCAGACGCTTTGGCCCCGTTTGCTGCTGTTTGCTGCAGCACAGAGCTGCTCGGTGGGAAGACGTTGACACCGTGACGCACTTAAATCTCTTTAATCTTTCCCATAAAATACAGCAGAATGTCACATCCCCCACATGAATCTATTAAACATGCCCGCCCTGCACAAGTAATGTGAGATCATTCCTGAAATGGCAAATTACTTCCCAGCAATAAGATTAATCGAGAATATCAATATGAAAAACACATTGTTAAATAATAATCAGCAGAGCACAGGAGAACACATAAATGTGACTCACCATGTGACTCAGTATGTGTTTATTCTTATTAAAGTGTGCAGCCTTCACTTGTGCCCTTTAAATATACAAAGGTTAAAGGGCATTGTGTGAATGTCACAGTACAGGCTGTTAATGAGCAAATTCCAAAAATAAAAATCATATAAATCCATGTGTTCAACAGAAGAAAGAATCTCATACAGGTTCAGAACAACATGAGGATGAGTAAATTATGACATAAATTTCATTTTTGGGTGAACTATCCCTTTAAGAGGAGAATCAGCCACTACAGCACATACTACACCATAAACATATACATTTAAATAAATGCACAATCATATATCCCTGAGGAATATTGCAAAAGACCACTGGCATCCACCTGGAAGAAAGAAATTATCTGGATGTTTTGTTTTGGTAATTTATTTCAAGGTAAAAATGCCAAAATGATATCCAAAATCTCGCTTGAAACAAACCGCGACCTCATTGTGCACTTCACTCTATTTAACATTCATTATAATGACATCCATTATTTACGAGCTCATCAAAATTTAAGTAATGAAAACATATTTAAGCTTGTCTGTTCCAAATGGGTTCGCTTTACTGAATAGTGACTGCTTGCGGAACCACAGTGACCTGACACATATTGACGCCTGCGGACAAGCTCGGCATCCTAAAAACGGGACACACAATTGCCGTCCTGCAGGCTTCAAACATTTCAGCCTTGAGAAAAACGTCATTGAAGAACAGCCATCCCATTCAACATGGACATGCAACTATTGCAAATTATTTTGAGTTCTTAGAGATTTAAAAGCAGATTAACTAACATTGAAAATCAACATTAATGTCATTTCACAGGGTCATTCAGGAATCAATGCAAAGTCTCAATTGGCTCTGGGTTCATTTGCATTTTGCCAATGTCGCAATCTTTTCCGATGCTTAAAACAAAGAACAGTCTATTTTGGTGTACCAATACACCTGTGGGACTCTAAATGTCCTTGAACCGCATTTTCAATAACCTTTAAGGCATTTTGACAGTATAAATGAAAAATACAACATCTCAAACAGAACAACAACCCAAAATTGATCTGAAAATCATCTGATTTTACCCAGATTTGACAACTATAAGAAAATGGCAAGAACAGTCTACCATCATTTCATTTGAACACTATTTATGGCATTTCAAAAAGGTCATTTACAAAAAAAAAAGAAAAAAAGAAGTGCCACTGTCAATCATATATCCTTGAATATGTTGGGCGGAGATTGTAGGAATGGGTTTGGTGCTCCATTATGCAAAACAGCAGCTCTCTGGAGATAGAAATATTGGACCTATTGGACCTGGAGACAGAACTATTCGATCTATTGGACCTCTGGGAATAAACAGAGTTGGCTGAGTTAAGCTGGCCTGCTACATCACAGTCGTAGATCTACACGTCCAAATTGATCAATCAATATGGAAGTATTAATCTGGCAAAGTGATGTGGTAACACGTCCAGGACAGACTGATTAGAAAAAGAAATACGTCCTCCCACTCGCCTTGAGCCGGGAGATTCACAGCGTTTGAGATGGGAGGGAAAATGCCTCCACTTAAACCCACACACAAACATGTATTAGATGTTAATTGAAGCAACATTGTTTAAACAAAATTACTGGTGACACAGTTATGCTGTGCTATTAAATATTGACTCTAATTACAGCCCTTTAAAAGCAGAGAGAAAAGTGCCAGGAAAGTAGGCTAGCAGTGTGATGTGAAAACATCAATTTTGCTCTTTATTTCATTTTTAATGACAGTTTTGCAGCTCTAGGATCTTGTATGTAGGACTCCAAAGCAAATAAAAGTAAATGAATGTCTATCGCTGGGTGGTCAGCGTGGATTTATCGTTGGTCCACACTTGCTGTTTTCTCCTCCAAGGTCATAAAGACACATTGGCTTGTGAAAGAGGCATCAAACATATCATTCCCATGATTCTCAGCACTTCTGAGCTGACACCACACACCAAATATATATAAATATATATAAAATATTTATATAATATATATAAATAAAGCATCTGTCAATTATGAACAGACATACGGGTCCCCAAAGCTGTAAACACAAAATTTAAAAGAACAGAAATTAAAAGATTTTGAGGCTAATGATGCAACATGAAGTATCAATTGAAGTATTTAATGTCAAACCGATTGCAATACTTATTGACACAAGATATTTGATCGTACATGAATGCGAACGAGATTTGAACCACGATTTGCTACTAATTTCTACAAAAAAGTCATCAAAACTGGTCTGTGTTTAGAAGAGAAAGAGTGTAAATAATAAATGTGCACATTTAAGTTAGTTTTACCAACTTTTTAGGGTACACTAGCATACAGAAAATCTCAAAGCTAACAGATTTGGATTAAAAGCCATAAAACTCTACCTTTTATTGGGTCTTTAAATGTCATGAAAATTGTCACAATGAAAAAAATTTTTAATGGTCTTAAAATGGCAAAATATAAAAAATCTTGTTATAATATAATATAATAACATTTTATATTCAAAAATATGTATAAGTCATATTTATAAAAATAAAGAAATAAAATAAAATAAAATACCACTGGAATCCACCTGGGAGGAAAAAATTATCTGGTTATTTAGTTTCAAGCTATTTATTTCTATGGGTCAAAGCACCAAATTATTTGATAAAACTATAAAAACCTACCATATGACTCCAGAAGACCTGAATTACAACCATGGACTATTTTATCATACTTTTTAAATACTTTTTCAGATTTTGGCAGCCCCAAGCCCAATTTGCTTTCATCATCATCAACATTTAGCTGAACTTCTCTCATACAGGTTTGAAACAACACAAGGATGAGTAAACGAAACAGAATTGTCATATTTTGGGTGAACTATGCCTTTAAGCAACTAGGTGAGGATAACACAACACATCCTACTGAATAAACTCCATCTAGAGCTGTCAGTCTGATTTCTAACATGACAGAAGTGTCATCAAGAAGTCCGCCTCAGAGTTATTTGTCATTGATCTAGAGGTTTCTCTCTATGTCTCTTTATCTTCCCACTCTCGTTGGCCACATGTTGTGACAGCGAGCTACCGCCGCTCAACACATCAAAACACCCCTGTTTGCCAAGAAACACTCACACAAAAAAGATTCCAACACAACCAGGTTCCTTCAAGTCAACAAAATACTAAAGCAGTGCATTACAAAGAGAAAGACAAAGTGTTAAAGATGTTAAGTTCCTCTCCTGCTCTCCTGAGGAGAGGAGAAGGATCCTTCTACCTTTCCCTCTGCCCAACAGAAGCAGATGTTGCTGGAGGTGCTGAGGATATCCGTAATGAAGCCTGAAATTCCCAGACGCATGGTGACAGCTCAAGAGGGACAGATGGACGGACGGAATGAAAGAGTTGAAGATGAGAGAAGAAGGGAGGAGAGGTTTGGGTCCCTGGATGTTGTCAGTGCGGAGAGTGAGGCAAGAGTGGGAGAGATAAGGAGAAAGAGAGAAAGAGAGAGAGTGTTGCCTCCACTCTGTAGCGCAGGACCTGTGCGCTCCATACGCTGACACACACACACACAACAGGTGCAGCCCTGAACCGGCCAGCCAATGGCAACTGTCCTCGCTTCCGCGTACACACACACACACACACACACACACACACACACACACACACACAAACAGGTCCCTGAGCCTTGATTCTAGCTGACATGCCCCTCTCACACACATAAACATGCATCCAATAACACAGTCAGTCCTCTGCGCTCTGTAGGGTGTCTCTGTGTAAATCTTCCTCAGCATGTGGATGTGACACAGGATTTAGAACACATGCAATGTTTATTTTGACACACACACACACACACACACACACACACACACACACACACACTCTTATAAACAACGCTGTAAAAACATGCAAGGTGTGCTGATAATTCAACGGTTATTTATTTGTTTTTTGTATGTAATAATGTTTCAGTGGGGGTTTTTTATGGAAGCTTGTTTCCGCCACTAAATAATCATTTTTAAAAAATTGTGACTTTTTATCTCACAATTCTGACTTTTTTTTCTCAGAATTGTGAGATTTAAACTCATAATTGCAAGTTATAATGTCAGAATTGCATGATAAAAACTCACAATTGTGAGAGAAAAAAAGTCCGAATTGCGATATTTATGATATAAACTCGCAATTCTGTCTTATAGTCAGAATTGCAAGATATAGGCTAAACTCGCAATTCTGACTTTTTTTCTTAGAATTGTGAGTTTATCTCGCAATTCTGACTTTATAACATGCAATTGCGAGATATAAAGTCAGAATTGTGAGGTATAAACTCGCAATATAAAACGCAATTACGAGTTTATCTCACAATTCTGACTTTACAACTCGGAATTCTGACTTCATATCATGCAATTCTGACTTTATAACTCGCAATTCTGACTTTATATCTCACAATTCTGAGAAAAAAAGTCAGAATTGTGAGATGAAAACTCAATTGTGAGAAAAAAAAAGTCAGAATTGTGAGATAAAAAGTCGCAATTATCTTTTTTATTTTTTATTTCATGGCAGAAACAAGCTTTCATAATTTTGAACCGAACAGAAACAAGTACCCCATAAGTCAACGGGGCAGTTCAAATTATCATATTTTGTGTTCCAAAGGAAGAAAAAAAGTAATTCAGGTTTGGAACAACATAACGGTGAATAAATGATGAGAGAATTTTCATTTTACGGTGAACTATCCATTTCTAAGAGGTGTTCACACATACACAAACAAGTCTGCAGTGTCACATGATTCTTCAGAAATCATTCTAATATGCTGATTTGCTGCTCAAGAAAAATGTCTTATGATCATAAATCAGGAAAAAGATTTTTAAAAAAGCCTGCTCCCTTCGCCAGGAGTTTCACTGACAGGCAATCTGACCAATCATGACGCTGAATCCACCATTTTGTCTGACAAACAAACCAGACTGGAGAGTTAATAAATTAACGTTGGTTGACTTGAACTTAAAAAAATGGTGTGTATTGATGTCTTTCTGCAGTTGAAACAACATACCTTCTAATTCATGCATTACTAGTAGGAAGAGATGATCAGTTCACGTGCCGCTTGAACTGAGACGCTACAGCGATATGTCATGACACTTTTAAAGAGCCACAAAACAGTATTTATTGTTTGAATTTCTTTAAAAAAATTACAAAATTTGAAAGCTAAGACTTTATTTCATACCAAAAGTAACCTGCTCTCTCTTGTCTTGTGTGGCGTGAGAGCAGCATGGCTTGTCGGACAAAGCAACAGTAACGAAGGGTCAAATTGAGAGAAAAAAACAGTAATTTAATTAAATTGTTCATTAGGCATTAAGAATGGTCATTAGACATTGAGAAAGAATCGCTGACAGAATCGTTTGTTAATTTTTCATTAAAGTAGTGGTTTTATCTAGCAATTGTTGGTTTTCCTCATTGTTAGAGTGTGCGGGCTATTTTGAATCTTTTTCCTGATTGGATTTCTGGTCTACGCACCTTATTTGGACCTTATTCGCACCTTATTGAGTCCCTACTTATTCCTGAGTTATCATCAATGAAAACTGAAAACCGCTTAATATTTTTGTGGAAACACAAAATATATATTTTTTTAGGATTCTTTGATGAATATAAAAGTTCAAAAGAACAGCACTGAAATATTAATAACATTTATAATGTTACAAAAGATTTCTGTTACTTTTGATCAATTAAATGCAGCCTTGCTGAATAAAAGTATTAATTTCATATAAAAAAATCTGCAGTGACAAAGCAACTAAAAGTAATTAATTTCTCAAGATAGGTAGCGAAATCAGTCAACACAAGTGATGTAAAAAAAGAAAAGAAAAGTTTAACTTAAATCAATTGCTCAGTGATGTGATGACCAATAGAAATGAAGACAGTGGCGCTCACATGATCCATATCCTGTCAGATAGTCATGTGTCTGCAAGATGGAGAAGTTCATGTTAATGTGGTGATTTTTTGTTACATACATCTGGTCACATACAGCGATGGTGATGCTTGATAACTTGGAAACTAACAGCATTCTGAAAGAGGTTGATTTATGCATTGATCACTCATGATATGATCTGTTATGAACTATTGTTTTAATATATTAACAATAATGTATTAATTTAAATACTTTCAAATTATCCTGTGGCCCCCTTGAAAGTTTGCTATGGCCCCCAGTGGACCCCGAGCCCCTAGTTGAGAACCACTGGCTTGGACTTCAGGAATGAAGGAACTTCAGTCATATCTAGACTAGAATATTACTGGTAGACTATTATGACTATTGAGACAATAAGCAACCACCTAGAGCAACCGCATAGAAAGATATTAGAAAAACACTTGCCTCAGCAACCAAATAGCAACACACTGGCTGCCACTCGCAATATTTTAATGTTAAGAACCACTCTTGCACTCTCCATAAATGCAAATTTCTAGTGTTTGCCTGCTGCTTGTTTTCCAGTGTCTGAGTGACAGGACTGAACTGCTCTGAGAACGCTTTCCATTTGTCTCCCGGGATGCAGCGTGGGCAAACTGACCCCTATGTGACATTTCCACTCTAAAAACTGAAACAAACACTACATTCATGTCAAATGTCACATCGCTGAAGCCTCAACTTGCATTTGCTTAACTTTTAATTCTACTGAATGTAGTATGGAGGAAAACAATCAGACTAAAAACATCTGAAGTCTGAAAGCAGGATCCTGAGTCGAAACTACGTGATTGATAATTTTTTACAGATTCACTATGTGAGATGCTTTATAGTTGTCATGACACTCATTGTGTGTCAGCTTTTATAGCAGATTATAAAAATATACCAATTCAATATGCAAATTAATCAATCAAGAGCAATTAAAACACACTAAACCAAAAACAAATAGGACACATATGACGGAAATAGTCCATAAAATAAACTTTAAATCTGAGTCTGTATGTGAAGTGGTTCGAGCATTTGAACTAAAAATAATAAATATAATCAAACATAATAGATGAAATAAAGTGCAGCATTTTGAGCTGAAATTAAGAAACCTGTAAATTTCATCACACACAGTATATTGCGTATTTAAACACCTTAACGAACTGCTGAATGGACCCTTTTCTAGATTGATGATGCATTTCCACAGTTATTAACTCTTTCTCCACCAGCGTTTTTTAAAAAAGTTGCCAGTCACCGCCAGCATCATTGATCATTGTCACAAAACTTTCATGGCCCCCAGAGAGTCAAAGACTATGTCCGGATCGGATTCAGAACGATGATCAAAACATACATGGAGTAAATTGCATCCATCAACACCCCAAAGCTTGCACAGTCCTGTTCCTCTTCCTGGTTCGACATTTCATTCGGTAGCGTTAGGCAGTTTTGATTTAGATTCTGTTGAATGTTTGAAGATCGTGTTATTTTACATGTGCATAAACAACACTTTTATCACTTGTTTCTGCTTCTTCTTTGCCTGTGTTTTGATCTGGAGATTCTGTACCATTTCAGAAGATGCGTAATAGCGCCCCCTACCATATAAAAGTGAAAATATGCATTATTCTATCGAATTTTTATCGAATATTTCAGTGGTGGTAGTTAACATCATAAAAGTTTTTTTTTTTTTTTTTAAATGGGTAACACTGTACAATAAGGTTTTATTTGTTAACTACATTAACTAACAATGAATACAACATTTGTTAATCTTAGTCTATGTTAATCTCATCATTTTTAAGATAAAAAGTTAGCTAATGCACTATGAACATAAAAATGGAATTTTTATTAACTAACATTAACAAAGGTTAATAAATGCTGAATTAATATATTGTTCATAGTTACAGTAGTTAATACATTAACTAATATTATAAAACAGTTAGTTCCTGTCCTTGATTCTGATTGGTCAATAGCTGTGTTTTATTCACGATAAAACGCGGCTATGACCGCTTCACCCAATGGTTCTGTGTATCACTACACAACACCCTCAGCAACCACTCTTAGCAACGTAAACTGTTTTTTCTCAATTGATATTGTTCATTGAATCTTACTGTATTATGTAGAAGAGTGTTATGAGAAAGAGATCGAGTGAGTGAGTTTATTACCTGCATTCAGATTTAGCATTTTCCTTCAGGTCAGGCCTATGTTCATAATAAAAAATCTGTCCGTTTATATGTCCGATGTATTATCTTGTCCTTTTAACAGTTAAGGGGTTTTCCCGTGACTGACAGCCACTCAGAGCATTTGTTCCGCGTTCACAACAGTTCAGGCTTTTCAATATAAAAGTCTTCACTACTGACTGACACACTCATAAAGACAGTCTTTGCCGCCATCTAATAGTGAAATAATGTAACTTCTGTTGCTGTTCACGGTCAGGGACTATTTTTTCCGGCAGAAGGAAGGCTTTTAGTTAAAGTTTACTTCATGAAAGTTGCAAAGATACATATTTTTGGCTTTAATATTTGTATTGTGTGGTAACCGTTTTATAAAAGCAATAAGATACTCGAAGCTAGTGCTGTATCGTGAATAAGTCACGGCTAAAGGGGTTGCAGGCACTCCGCTTCGTGTCGTGCCTAACAACGCCCTTCAACCATGACTTATTCACGATACAGCACAGCCTCTCGTACCTTATTGCTTACTTAAAAATGAGACCTTAGTGTAAAAGTGTTAACATACCAAAAAAATGTACATTTATACATTTATAACACTATACTTTGTGTTTTCATACCTTGATATTAAATTACAGAAAACTGATTAACGGTTAACTGTAGTTTCCATTGACCAACTATGACAACTTCAGCTTCTGAGAACCCGAAAATGTGAAAAGGGTTTCATTCAGTAAATAGGCTTTGCATTATGTGCAAGACTAAATATTTCAAACATCATTGCTTTGAACCAAGAAATGAATATTAACAAAAATAAAATCAACCCATACACTCTTTAAACTAAAGGTTCTTTATTGGCATTGATGGCTCAAAGAAGAACCTTTAACATCCACTGAAACTTTCCATTGCACAAAAGATTCTTTATAGTGGAAAAGAGATTTTAGATTACCAAAAGACAAAAAACTTTCTTTTAGAAACTGTTTACTGAAAGGTTCTTTGGGGAACCAAAAATGGCTCTTCTAAGGCATCGCTGTGAAAACCCCCTTTTGGAACCTTATTTTAAGAGTGTATGGCCTTATTTTATATCTTCTTACTTCATTGTTCATTCCAAATGAAATGCAGCACCCCATTAGGTCACAGAATTCCATCTCATATTAAACCAACAGCGCTCTGGTGGGAAAACAGCATTTGTCTTTCTTCTCCACGGAGACTAGTTTGAGTTCATTATCATAAAAAAAAACAAATAAATAAATAAAAAAAACATAATGATCAATGCTATAAATAGAAAGCAAAAATAACCACATCAGCATTTCTGTGAGGTGTGACTCTCGGCATCAAGCCATCTTTTATTTTCCTTTGTGCTCACCTGCCCACTAACCACACAAACAGACTGACACACACACACACTTACTCGTGAGATTTCCAGAGTCTTCGAGGGGGAGGCAGGAATTCTCGTTTGTTGAGCGGCACAATGCCAACAGCCGCTTGCATGACGGTAAAAAACTTCTTGTATTTCATCTTGGCGATGTGGCTCAGTCACCAATGCCAAAACACTCAACCTGGACGGATGTTCGTGTGGCCACAAGAAAAAACAACCACGACAGGCTCCTCTACAACTGTGGCTCTGCACCGACCTTGTCCATACATGTCTTTTGTCTTTAAAAAAGAAAAAAGACATTAATTTGGAGATTTGTGTGGCTGTTATCCTTACATAATTCAGAGAAGACCTTTATAACATTAGACAAATGAAAACGGACTAGAGGGATAATTGTGTTACTAAGCCCATGGAGATAATGCAGACTCTCCATTCTTTTTAATCCGTAACTGCGGCTCAAAAAGCCCTTACGTGCATTTAACACTGACCCCGCAAGACAACACACCGCCTCTTTCCTTGTTCCAACTCTCCTGCCATTTAAATGAACAGCTACGGACAGGGCGGATAGGGATGGACATGGTTACAAGCGTGGTTATGAGCTCAACCAGGCCTAGTTAAACCCAAATGAGTGTATGCACATGTACGCACAGTCTCAGCCACAAACACGTGTAACACGAAGAGAAAAAACGTAGGATGAGTAATCACTTGTCAGGGTTGTAGGCACTGAGCCAGCGTGAGCTTTGAAAATGAAATTACTCGATGGCAGTCTGTGCGGACGGATTATGTACTTGTTGGTTACAAGCACAAAGTGGGATTTCGCTGTCAAAGAGCTCGAGGTGAGACGGGGGAAAATTCCACGAATTAATTCTATGAATAGGTCTGTTTTGGCCGCACAGATGTATCACAATGAGCCATTGGCAATGAAAGGATTTGAAAGCATTTTCTCACGCACATAAAAATCCATAAAAGCTTATGATGTTACGGAAGTAATAGGCTATGATTTAATAACCATAATCCTTAATGCATGGATGACTGCATTATGTGCTAGAGACTACGCCGTGCAGCTCTGACCAGACAACATCAATGTATTTGTTCAGAATTTTGAATAGTGATACCTGCTAAGGCCAAGCATTATACATGCTTAGGATTAGTAGTTTTTCAAAAACCCCAACCCTAAGAATGAATTATATAATTCTAGGTGCACAACTTGTTCTGGACAGTTCTGACTTATTAAAGGGACAGTGAAACATAAAAGTAGTTATTTTGAGAAATGTCTTTTTTGTCCATGCACTGGAAGCCAATGTTTCAAACATTCTTCGAAATATTTTTTGTGTTCCGCAGAAGAAAGAAAGTCATAAAGGTTTGGACAACATGAGGATGAGTAAATGATGAGAGAAATTTCATTTTTGTCTCCTTTTAAAGGGTTAGTTCACCCAAAAATGAAAATAATCCCATGATTTACTCACCTTCAAGCCATCCTAGGGGTATATGACTATCTTTTTTCAGACTTACACAATCGGAGATACACTATATTGCCAAAAGGTTTGGGACGCCTGCCTTTACGTGCACATAAACATTAATGACATCCCATTCTTAATTTGTAGGGTTTAATATGGAGTTGGGCCAACCTTTGAACAGCTTCAACTCTTCTGGGAAGGCTTTCCACAAGGTGTGTGTTTATAGGAATTTCTGACCATTCCTCTAGAAGCACATTTGTGAGGTCAGGCAGTGATGTTGGCGAGAAGGCCTGGCTCACAGTCGCCGCTCTAATTCATCCCAAAGGTGTTCTATCAGGTTGAGGTCAGGACTCAAGGCCAGTCAAGTTCCTCCACACCAAACTCGCTCATCCATGTCTTTATGGACCTTGCTTTGTGCCCTGGTGCACAGTCATGTTGGAACAGGAAGGGGCCATCCCCAAGCATGAAATTGTCCAAAATGTCTTGGTATGCTGAAGCATTAAGAGTTCCTTTCCCTCGGAACTAAGGGGCCAAGCCCAACCCCTGAAAAACAACCCCACACCATAATCCCCCCTCCACCAATGGCGTTGTGCTTTACACCACTGCATCCAACACTTTACATTGCACTTGGTGATGTAAGGCTTGGATGCAGCTGCTCGGCCATGGAAACCCATTCCATGAAACTCTCTACGCACTGTTCTTGAGCTAATCTGAAGGCCACATGAAGTTTGGAGGTCTGTAGCTATTGACTCTGCAGAAAGTTGTCTGCGCACGGTGCGCCTCGGCATGTGCTGACCCTGCTCTGTGATTTTACGTGGCCTACCACTTCGTGGCTGAGTTGCTGTTGTTCCCAATTGCTTCCACTTTCTTATGATACCACTAACAGTTGACCGTGACCATTTTAAAGCAAAAAAATGCATCAATCCATTGTAAAAGTAATCCCCTGGAGTTATGTGTATTACTTTTATTATGGATGGATGCATTTTTTTTTTTTTTGGCTTCAAAATGTGGCCCTCCTAGGATGGCTTGAGGATGACTGAATTATGGGATAATTTTCATTTTTGGGTGAACTAACCCTTTAAGAAATGATGTGTTATTTTAGTACTTTTCTAAGTGATTTAGACTTTCTTTCTTTCTTTCTTTCTTTCTTTTAAAGAAATTAATACTTTTATTGAACAAGGATGCACTAAATCCACAAAAAAATTGAAGCAGCACAATTGTTTTAAACATTGATAAGAAATGCTTCTTGAGCAGCCATTCAGCATATTAGAATGATTTCTTAAGGATCATGTGACACTGAAGACTGGAGTAATAGCAGCTAGAGTCCACCTTTGTCGAGTCAGAGTCGAGTCCGAGTCCTTAACATCCGAGTCCGAGTCGAGTTCGGATTGTGAATATGCGTTCCCTATAAGCCATCCCTTATTACTTACCACGTTCTGCACTCTGATGAAAACGCTTATCATAAACAAGTATATTCCACACTGCATCTCTTATTTACACCGCGTCTAAGAGTACACTTTGCTGGTTATGAGGGGATTTGCGAAAGTATAAACCTTGTGCTGATTCTGAACACATACATTTTGAGCGAATTCTCCGCATGGTAACCCTAAAACGGCTCTGATCAGTCTGATGGGCCATTGCGTTCACGCGCTCAACGTACATGTCTGCAATTGGCTACAACGCTCAACGCCGCTACAATACACAATGTAAGTAGTTTCGTTTAGTTTTTGAATAATACTATATTGTGTCCTTCAGTGCCCGGACTCGACTGTACTCGGGGAAATTCAAAATGTCCAAGTCCGTGTACAAATTGACCCGAGTCCGTGTCGAGTCTGAGTTCATTGAAAATTGCACTCGAGTCCGAGTTCCCCCAACTCTAATAGCAGCTGAAAATTTCAGCTTTTTTTGGTGAACTATCCCTTTAACTTAAAGTTAACTTGAAGGTTGATTTATGAGCAATGGTGTAATAGCAAGCACCACTAATGACCCAAACATGCAATAAAACCAACGATTCTACTAAAAGGAAGGTGATCGGTTGCATCCAATTGCCTGAAAAGTGTCCGCAGCTTCATTCAGATCAATAACATGCATAGCATGCCATGGATACTCACAAGGTCAATCTGATATACAACACAAACAACATCAAGGAGAGAAAGACAGAGATGGAAGGGGGTTAGGAAGGGACAGACAGAGTGTGTGTGTGTGTGTGTGTGTGTTGGTACGGGGATCATCCTCATTTGATTACAAGTCATGATCCTCTTGCTAGGAGTCAGCTGGTCTGGAGTCAGCAGTATTATGAGAGCATGGCTGTGCATTTGGCTCAGGTCTGCTCGCACATGTGCAACTCTGATTTTGCTAAATCAATCAATGCTGAGAAACTTGGAAATATTAAGCACTTACATTGGCATGCAAATATGAAGCTTAAGCACTGACCAACGAGCTCCCGCGGTCCGTGACATTACAGATGCCCTGCTGAGGAACATTGGAGACCTTCATGCATCAGTCATTTCTCCACATGCACTAACTTTGATTAAAGTAAACTGAAATATGCAGCATGAACTCACATTAAGATTGAGAATTTGCAGTGACAGTAGGCAATTGAAGTGTTTCATCTTGGTAATAAAATCTGCCCTTTAAACACCCAACACACAGGCGTTGACATATGCATAACATTTCATCACAAGAGAGCTGTAAAAACAAAATGCTTTTTTATCCCTCACAGCCTTGTTTTCATTCCTGTCAAAAATTGTATATGGCACCACCCTGACTAAGGTATATAATAGTGATTGTGGTACAACAGTGGTTTGGTGTATGTAAAATAAAAAAAATAAAATAAAAAAAACATCTTTAAAAAGGCATCTGAAATAATAAACTAAGTGCAATGTAGTGTTGTAAAAAATATTGATTTCTTCCAATACTCATTTTCCGCAGAATAGATACATGATACCAGCTGCGCTTTCTCACTCTCATCTCTCCGACAGTGAGTTGACACACCAACCTGACGGCAGAACGTCTGGACTCTATCGCAGCTTTCATTGGCCAAGGGGGCGTTTGACTGACATGTAACGCGACCAATCAAAAAAAAAAAAAAAATCCAGTGTTTAGTTGATCCTGGTAAGCGCTCATGGTCTCAGTTGTAAACACAACGGCATTCTTCTTACACAAGGGGGTTTGTTTCCAGGCGGACCATTAAAGAACGTGACATGTCTCCCGGACATCCTGTAGAATTCAACCAACCAGATGACGACTTCGAAAATCCTGAAGTGTTTCCTGTTAAGTGTGCCATATGCATCAGATGTTCAGCCAATGGTGTGTGGGCGTGATGTCTGAGGCTGAGACTAAGTGGCTAGTAACTTCTGAAAACCACTAGCCAACAGTGGCTGGTGAGCAAAATGTCAAGCCCTGTATATATACATATATATATATATATATATATATATATATAAAGCATTGGGGGTAATGCATTACAAGTAACTTAAGTTACGTAATCAGATTACTTTTTCAAGTAACTAATAAGGTAACGCATTACATTACTTTTTTTGGGTGAACTATAAATACAACTCAATCAAAAAGCAATTAAAGCAATACAGAAATACTGTACAGTAAATGATGACAGAGCTACTGTGTGTATCATGAAAGCAGTCGACTGTATCTGTGTTGGTTCAATGCCACCGACAGAGGTGACCCTGTCACAACACTCTGCCTCTTTAATTAGTGTGAGCACCCTGAGGATGTGCTGATTACTCCTTTCATTACGACTGTTAAGAGTTGAATAGCAAATGGGTGACAATTATCTGCTTGTGTCGGTGCCAGGCTGTGAACTAATCACTGTTAAAATCAATTGATGCAGCACAGATTGGACAAAAATATGCAAAATATGCAAATATCTGACTGCAAAATGCTTAACGTGATTTATTCAAGTGGGACATGTTCTGAATCAACATCCCAGCTGGTCCTGTAATGACATTAATATCAGCTAATCAGATTTCAAGGTTAGGTTTAATGTAAGTGTCAAGTCCAGGGGGTCAGATTTGGCTGGTCAACATGGACTAGTTAGTCTCTACTGGTAAATGTTGGAACCATATCAATATGCAGCTAAAACATGCATCTTTTTCTATTTACTGACCCTTAAACTTTTGAACAGAGGTGCAAATTGCAAATATTTCATGACATTATAGCAGACGTTTTGCTAGTGACTGATGTTTGAAAGCTCTTGTGTCATTACAGCTTTTGCATTATAAAAACTTGCATCAAGCCCAAAAACAATAAGTGAGATGCTTCACAACAGCCTATGCTGCAAAAGATGGTATTCTATAGCTAAAACATGTTGTTTGATAATGGAGTTATAGTGCAAACTCTAAACAACAGGAACAAGGCACAAGAGTTCAGGTGGTGTGGAACACTAAACACAAGGCACAACCTTCAGATATGTTCTCCTATAAAGAGCGAATGAGACTAACACATCAGCTGGCTCCTCAGTGAGGGGGAGGAGTGTCATGGACAAAATAAAAATCCATCGCTGCAACCTTGAACTGCTGTTTTTGGCCAATTAAAGCAACCCTTTGGCTCTATTCCACCATGGCTTACTGTACACTGCTGCTGTGAGACTGAGGGTGTAAAAAGTGTTAAGGCGTCATTCTGATGATGAAATATGGAATTCTGGGATTGAAGGGAACAACTGAACTCTTATAAGCATTCTACTAGCCGATTGGACACCTCCTTACTAGGAAGGGCACTGATGAGATCAGTGTAATACGAGCTGTTTCATGTGCACTTTCAGCAGAACACGTATGTAAGCACAGTCATGACTTTAAACAAGGGCTGTTTGCTTACTACCTAGCTATAGGGAGGACCGGGGCTAGTTGTCACAAGGTTAAAAGTCCTTTTTGAGTCAATTGCACAAATGTGTTACTTCTAGCAGTGGTTTTGTATTTTAGATTCAGACACAGAGTTCAAAACTCTTTTAAAACACAAATTTGAAATGTATTGGGGCAAATTGTAAAAAAATGTAATTAGAAAGGTATTTAACAGCCTATAATTCTTTTTAAAGGCCCACTTAAGTGCCTTTGAACTGAAACAGGAAGACAGGGCGGGACATATTGAAGAGCTCCTCCCCTTTTTTTAAATAGCCAATAGCATTTCGTTTATATCACTGCTGAGCTAGAGCCATTGAACTCGATAAAGTTTCCTCAGTTTCCTTCTACTCTTTCCCCTCCTAATCTCTTACATATCGCTTTAAAATATAGCATTCTGTGCAGAATTCAAATGGGTCCGATATCATGTAGGGGGGCAGGATGCTTTAGATTCTAGAGAGCATTTGATTGGACAGAAAATCTGATGAGAAGCTGAAATGCAGCGTGATGTCATCAAAATTGTTGCTCCATATTGGAGGAAGTGAGAGACTGCAAGTTTTGAACGCTTATATCTTCTAAATACAAATTTTGTCATTGTTTTGGAGCACACTAGCTTATAGATAAGAGTAAGCCTAACATATTCATACCGAAAGCCAAAAAACTTCCATTTTGATTTCATGGTGACTTTAAATGCAGATATGGTTTGAAAGATGAGTTGTTGTTTTTTTTACTTGAGACAATATTTTATAGTTATTCTTCTCAAATCAGTGTTATTTCGACCACAGGTTCCTGTGACAACATGCCCCGCTATCAATGGACTTTATTCATGAATCACGAACAGAATAAATCCCTGTGTACATTGTTTGCAAAACTGTTCTTACATAAACTGTCACTTTTAATTAAATGCAACAATTTATGCAAGAATGGATTAATGAATTATTTACACAAACTTGCTCTGCACATGTTTTATGAATGAGCCCCAATGTGTATTAAATGAAATGTAGCTTTTTTCTTAACAAAAATGGTGAAAATATTCCATTTTTTTAGCCAAGACTATTGTATGTGTTTATACAAAAACTGGGAAGCACTTTATTTTACAGTCCTGTACATACTATGTATTTATTATAGTAATTGCAATAACTCTGTAATAACTAGGTACTAACCCTGAACCCACTCCTAAACCTAACCTTTACCCATGTAGTTACATCATATTACCAGTACTTTCTTAGGTAAGTACACTGTAAGTACACACAAGTGCGTGTACTGTAAAATAAAGTGCAACCAAAAACTGACTTTTAAAAATAAACCTAGCCTGAGAAATATTCACTTATATAAAAAAGTGTGACAATTTGCCGCACTCTTCCTTACAGTATATAAGACAAAGTCAATACACATTGCACATAAATTTGTTTTTATACATGTAATGCACAGCAGATCTGTGTTTAAAGTGTTGCTTTGAATAAAGCAAATACTTTTACACCTTTACCTTTAACAATTTTCTCACCATTTTATGAAAAGTCCATAATTAAATCAAGGAAGGCAGAGAGTTGAGCTTTATGATAGATTTACATTTACATTAAGTCAATTTAGACTTCAACTAGTCAATACTCATACCACAGGCAATTTTCATCAGCTGTGCTACCAAATTATTTCTCACATATAAACATAATAATTTAATATCCCTAAGTCACAAACACGATTTATTTACAACCTGCACCCAAATATGTGCGTAGTGTGTGTGTGTGTCTTCACCCACCTTCATATTAGCACACTGTTACAGTCATCTTGAGCAGAGAGCCAATTCCACTAGGTAACTTCTAAATGATGTATTAAACCACAGAGCTGCTATAGTCCAATGCATCTCCACTAAATATCTAAGTGTGCACGGCACCTGTCATACCACCAACAGCACTCCAAATGACGAAAATGTTGCCTACTAAGAGGACTTCGAATGGAGAACAATCATTTCAGAAGGGCCTTGGGTAATTAATGTTTTCACAGGGTTCATTTGATGGACACCTCACCATAAATCTGCTCAAGGTTTGCCAGATTTCAAATCATATATTTCCAGGGGGTCCAGAACCAGCTGAGCAACTGCCATTGAGATGAATGGGAATGCTAATGGATAGCTTTCTCCAGGTATTAAAGATCTCCCTGATGAAGACCTTCACTATCTACTATCCTGATTCCAAACGCAACAAACAGAGGAAAAATATAAGCCCATTTCATGTTTTTAAGAGCCCTAAAAAAAGTATATAAATAGGGATGAACTAATATTAAAATTGTCCCCAATACAATAAACCAATTAATATTTTCAAGTTATCATATCAACATTTTCAGTGAATTATTGGTTTTATAATTCTATAAAATTTTATCTAAATAAATTAAAAAAAAAAAAAAAAAAAACTAAAAAATAAAATGAATCATTTTAAATGCTACAAGTGAATTTTGGCATCACAACATAATGTACATTGAGAAAAATAAATATTAATTTTGAGATTGGCTAAAGATGAAATGAATGGCCGATAAACCATTTCCATGTTAACATCATTTTCAACAAATGGACGATTTTACAGTTCTAAACTATTTTGTCTAAAAATAATAATAATAAAACAATCGTTTTAAATGCTACAAGCGAATATATGCGTACATTTTTAATTTAGGTATGAAAAATGGATATTCATTTTGATATTTACTAGGGGTGTAACAATATATTGCAATACAAAAATGCAACAATATGTATCGTGGATAGTGACAATATGTATTGAGTATAGTTAACCCAAAATGAAAATTACTGTGTGAGAAAAAATTCAAGTTTACAGAGTTTTAGTGCCATTACTGCTACATTAAACTACTATATATACGTAATGTTGAATATAACATATAACAATGCAATGGGGGAATATTTGTGTGTCCTGATAATGCCAAATGTCTTATGTTACCAGTAAAAAGTGGCCTACATTATTTTAAATATATGTAGTCAGTGACAGAGTGCAAATATATTTGATTTTTCTGTATTTTCATCTTCAGAATCATGAATATTTTTATTCTGGTGTCACCATTGTCCTGTGCATTGGGTTACCAGCACCAAGTCCAAGCCTATTCATTTACACCTTCAATGTAATACCAAATTTATCATTTTAATCAACAGTTAATTTTTTTGCCATCCTTTTACCATATGTCTTTAAGTATCATAATATTATTGCATCATGAGTTCATGAGCATCGTGATGATATGTATCGAATCATGAGGGTATTGTTACATCCCTAATATTTACTAAACATTACATTTTTAGTGTTATTAAAATAGTAGCATTCTTAAAGATCACCTTTAAGATGATGGTTAAGATATTCTAAATGTAAAAATAGGGGAAATTAGCATGCGCATATTACATTGACTGATTCTCATAAATAAAACTTTCAGATAACTGATAGGGTATCGATATACTGTGCATCTCTAAATGTAATGAAACTTGACCACTTAAGAAAGGAAAGCACCCTAGATAGTGTGTCTTGACCAGCGCATTGCTCTCACACACTATACAAGTATTAAGATAACTGATCTCTGCTCTGCTCTGCTAACATGTGACATCTCTTTCTCATCTGACTTTAGGGTTTTTGTTCCTTTTGTCTAGACTCTGACCTCCTGGAGCTGATATGTCCCTCCTTGACTCACTCCACTCTTATCTCAGATAAACACTAAATGGAAGGTCATCTAAGCACACAATAATCTACTCAAAAGTTTGGAAGAAATGAAAATACAAGGTACAACACAATAAGTAAGGGATAATCCTGGGCTAGCTGTGAAATGCAGGACATGGCATGTCTGTTGCCTCTGCGGAGTGCATTCAAATCGTTTATTGACCATCTATCCTTGGATTATCCCGTTTATAGCATGATCATTGGCCAGCACTGACAACTTAAACCTGTTATTGATGTTTGCGGGGCAATATTTGACCGGAAGGGTAAAAATTACGGTTATTTTCGTAAGTGTGAATTACCTGTCTATTCAGTGTCTCTCTCTATTAACAACGAAGCTGTGAGTTTAATTACTTGAAAACCAGCGATGTTACGTCCTCGTTGATGAGAAATATAATGTAGCAATTCAGTAGCCAGTTGACAACAAGTTTTTGTGCTCCTGAATGTTTATGTGTGCGCAGCGCGATCTCCGAGTGACGTAAGCTTGTGTGCTTCAGTGAAAACAGCGCGAATGACGTATGCGTCTGTGCGCTTCATTAAAGACCCCCTGTGGTGAAAATCAAGTTTTTAATGTTGTTTATATGCCTGTGTAGTGTTTTTAATATGCTTTAAGACAAACCATGTGCAAATTCACAAGTCAGCACCATTGCTGAGTATTTTATGTTTGAAACTGCAGTGAACCAAAGACAGTCTAAAACCCGCGGTTTGAAATCGTGGGTGTTTGTGACGTCACAGACTACCTTGTAACCAATCACAACAATGGCAGGCTTTAGCATATCATTAACTATGACTGCTCTGAAGCAGGAAAGTCTCGAGAGAAGCCAGGTTATTCTGTTGATATGAAAAATTGTGTAGATTTAGCAATATAGCGAGTCTATTACGATGTTATGATGAAATATATGCCTTTCTCCACTGACGTTCTGAGTTGTTCAAAGCATTTGTAAGGATACTGATTGTTAGAAGGCAGCTGTCTGACTCTGAGATAAAGAACAGGAACGGTGTGTGTAACATTAGCAACACATTATTAGCTGTTTGATAACATGGTCAAGCAAAAGGCTAATCATATTAATTCATATTAATTAATGACAGAACCGTCGCAAGGGCTGTGCCAAGTGTGCAAATGCATAGGGGCTCACGCCAAAGTTAAATGACAGCTGACTTGAAGTAAAGCCAATAAAGTTCATGTTTTTGTCCTTAAATATTTGAATACTATAAAACATAGCTAAAACAATATTGCTCAGAGCGTGTGCATGTGACCGTGATTCATGTGCATATTAGTGTGATTAAGGTGTGTAAAATAGGAATACTCCACCTGTCTTAATTCGATTTGTGTTTACTTTGAGTATGACTTTAGTCGGATTAAGGTAATCAAACATCACTGTTTACGTGGTCGTTTCTTAATCAGAGTATTCTCTTAATCGTATTAATATCGTATTAATATTGTTGTCCATGTAAACGTAGTCAATGATGGTATTTCAAACAGTCATTAAAAATGTTTACTATTACTGTAATATTAAAAATGTTTCATATTTTTTCAAAAACATTAATGCATTATTTTTAATAACTAGCACTTGTATTGTTCTCGTATTATTTTCATCAACATATGGTTTAATCAAACCAAATCATTTCCTTATTTCCAATTATTCCATGCACCATGGCACATGCATTTTGTTTCTTTATTGTCAAATGACTTGTTTGCATTTAGGTATTTTATGTTATTTTATTTATATTTTTGTTAGGTAATAGATTTTTTGGTAACACTTTCTCCGGTTTATGGCGATGAACATGTATAAGATATCCACCTTATTCTCGTAGGCACTACTGTAGAAGTGTTTTTAAGGGATAAAACACAGTTGGAGGTAATAAAATAAGGATCACAAACAATAACAGATGTTTTTTTTTTCTTTTCCAAATATAATTTTTTTTCTCAAATAGATTTAAATAACATCATTGCTATTTGAGCTGCACACGCAGAAGCTGAAGAGATGAACACCCGTAAACTGAAGCGCTTTGCTAGAAGGTTAATTAACTCAACAGAACACATTCTATATAGGATAATTCATATATATTTATATAAGATAAACATAATATTACAACTTAAATTTGCGCAAAATCATGCACGCATGAACTTGAACTTAGAAACGAGAATGTAGCTCCTGTTGTGGATGCGTTTTACCTGTAACAACACGCCGAAACACAGCAACTAAGCCCAAAGAATTCACAACGTTTTATTACAATAGTGTATACAATTATAATGTTATTAATATGACAGCCACAATCATAGTTATTAATGTTTTGTGTTGCTGTTTGAGTGCTCGCTGGAAGTTAAAGATGATCATCAGTACAATGAAGCGCTGCTGTACAGGTTAGTTGCCGTGTCGGACACAAAAATGGTGGCGGGCATAGCGGAAGTGACGTCTTTGAAACCCATGGATAGACTGTTTCATCGGACGCACGCGCATTGCCAAGGTTACACACCTGGCCAGAAGTTAACTTCCAGTCTGTTTTTGTTGAAGGGGTCTGGTAGTAACTTTGTAGCATTTAAGTTTGGCCAAGTAATGGTTCTTTTCTTCTACTGGTAACCCAAAATAATACTGGCTAGACATAGTTTTAACTTGCTAGCTAACGTAGGCTAATTTACTTATTTATTTTGCTTGTTATCAGAAATAATCTACTCTAGAGGGACTCTGTTGTTATTGAATCTTTGTGGAAGTCTACCGGAAGTTAAGTTTGGGCCACAAAACGTTTATGGTGTTGCTGTTAAAACCGTCTATTAAAAAACAACGTAGAGTAACAAACTGGAATTCATATGATACTACCACCATCCTTTTACTGTCTCTTCATGTGTTCGATGTATTTTCCTGTGGCTTTAGACAAATTAGCATATGTGGCTCAGAAAAGTCTTGCATCTGGAACTAAGTGGAATATAGCCTAGTATATTAATACTGCTTTTTTTATTGTCCATTATTTATTGTTAAATAACAGACTAGAGTTTCACCTCAACCTCTTAACGTTACATGTCTCAGCATGTCCAGATCCATCAATATTCCTAAACTGAAATGTCAAAAAGGTGTGACATAGAAATGACCTTGGTGATGATATCAGAATCAACAAAGTCTTGGAAATCATGCCAGACCTCATTCTGTTGGTCATGTGTCATATTAACAGCTTCAGGAAAGGGAAGCAGAAGCTCATCCTTATTCCACGGTTCCATATTGCCTTACGGCCTTGAGAAGCGTCTGAAGCTAATACAAGAGTGTTTATTGTTGAGAGCTGCTCCTTTAGCTTTCATAAACCAAGGTTACAGTAATGTCACCCTTGATATTAACGTCTAGGGAACGAGAGGCAGAAACTAGAGTGGCAGTTGACATGACTTGTATTGAGCAATCTCTTGGGATCCTTGAAAATGATGCTAATCGGGACCCCAACAGTGAATAAAACATTTTCAGACAAGTTAAAAAAAAGAGGGAACCTCCAATATTTGTATATATGATACCAACTTCCATGCTCACTCACTTTTAGGGAGTAAATAAAAATAAGTGATTTGAATGTTTAAGCATGTAAAGACATACAAACTGTCTACTAATCAAAATCAGTTGCTCAGGGCCCTGACTTATCTGGTATACGATGCTGTGATGAAACAGCTAAATAATGCCACTGTCATAGAAACAGTATATATTTATTTTCTAAAATATATTTATCTTTAAAAAATTAAATAAAGCAAAATACAGTTTCATGGCTGGGATACAAAAATATTTATGAACAGTGAATTTTCCACCACTGGTGTGGCAAAAATAATCATTTTGGTCCCTGGGTTTGACATCACCAGAAAAAGAAGAAAAAATGATTTCAGCATTAATAAGCATAAAATAAGTTCAATACGTACTTGCTTCTGTGGATCTTGCAATATGGGAGTCAAATGTTGGAAACGATAAGTCAAAATACCTGAAAATGTCCTGTTTAATGAATGTTTAACTAATGAACCTTATTGTAAAGTGTTACCGTAAAAACATATGTTGTCATGACTTATTAATCACATTTTTTTTTACAGTGTGCAGTGTGATATGTTCCGTCTGAAATGAAACCGCAAATATTTTTACACAGTTTAATTAATATTAAGACTTAATACACAGACTTAATATTAATTGAAAGCCTATATACACTTTTTTTTTTTTACTTTGTAGAAGTAGTTCATCCCACAGAACCATTGACATTAACCATTATTCAAAATGAAATTAAAATGGGGAAAAACAGGAAATCATGACCAGTTACAGCACTAACAACATTCCCCATATACACATTTGTACATTTTATCCTAAACTCTTTCAAAATATTAATTTCAATTAGTCAGCCACCACTGACTATGATTTAAAAATAAATTAAATTTCCACAATTAGATTGTTGATCATCTTAAAAACCTGATTAGTCCTATTACACCTACATTTATGTTTAATGTCTATTTTTTTCAATATATAAATTCTCCCACATGACAAAATGGTAACTGTTCCATGAAGACTGGAGGAATTTAATCTTTGAGTGTGACAGCAGAGTCTAGTACTACTGTCACAGACCTGAAGAAAATGGAGACAAATTGCTGCATTCACCGGAAATTGGAGAGATTAATTTCCCATCTTTGACAGACTCTTGAGGACTCATATCTTCAAAGCAGGACAAATGTTTTTTTGCTTCTTTTGTGAGATCTCCTTGAGATAGCATCTGAAGGATAATCTGAGAGGGACCTTATTTTTCTTGAAACAGCGGCTCTCGCTACTTTAGCTGTCTGTCTACTGTAGAACGCCTTCAATATGGTATCAGCAAACAAGGTGCAGTGACAAACTGACATTTTCCTTCTTACTTAGTGTTTTTGACCAGACCAAAACATTGCTAAGCATTCAGCCCCGCCCCAGTATCATAATTATTGCAACACTATTACTATTGCTCAACACTGTCTGTGTATATAAAGTACAGATATACATAAAGTACAGACTTTAAAAGTTCAGTAAGTGATTTCTGAAAAACGCTGTTGAAAGTGGATTGGACCGAGCACCACAACACACTTGTAGCCAATCAGCAGTAATTCACTCATGATGAGGGAGGAGAGAGAGTGAGCAAGAGGGAGATTTGAAGAAAGACTGTAGAAAGAGAGATGGCTGAGAGACATTACAAAAGAGAAAAGGTCAATTGAGGAATATCACTGGAAAAAGAAGGGTTATAATCAGGCAAGAGCTTTAGGACCCACATTAATATTAGAAAAGCTTTCCAGCGCTGGAGGGACAGCCTAAAAATGGACACTGAGGTTGTGTTGTTTCTGAGTAACACTGGTTTTGCTATGTTTCACAGAACCAAGATGTGCTGTTGTTGTAATGTTAGCTATAGTAACATGACCATTTTGAGTATCATTGTTTTTAAATGCTAATTTTTTGTTCTTTCTTGTCGTTCATTCATTCAAAATTGATTTTTTTTACAGTAACTTATAAAACTTTAAAGACAGCCCTACAATGAGGTTGTTAATCGATGGTATTTGCTTCTGCTGAAGCCACCAGACCACATTATTTTAACTTAAAATAATTGTTTAACAACGGAATTTAAGGTGAAAAACTACATTACCCATGATGCTGAACAGAAAATTCCATCAATCAGAGTAAAAAAAAAAAAAAAAGGCGAAACACTCCAAGAGTTCTTTAGTTCCGCCCACTCCCATGAAACTGCGGATGACATACAGTAATCAAGGCAATCTCTCTATACAGTCTCAAAATACTTAAAATATATTGTATTTATATATAATCAACATTTATAAAAGAGTAGATTTTCCCATCATTTTTAAAGGGTTAGTTCACCCAAAAATGAAATTTCTGGCATTAATTACTCACCCTCATGTCATTTCAAACCCGTTCGGACGTAGAACCTCGAAACGCTGAACGTAAACAGTGTAGGAGAATGACAGGGAAGAGAATAAATTGTTGAATAAAGTTGTTATTTTTTTGTTTTTGCACACAAAAAGTATTCTCGTCGCTTCATAACATTAAGGTTGAACCACTGTAGTCACGTTGACTATTTTAACAATGTTTTTACTACTTTTCTGGACCTTGAATGACAGTAATTGCATTGCTTTCTATGGGGGATTAAAAAAAAAAAAAAACTCTTGGATTTGATCAAAAATATCTTAATTTGTGTTCTGAAGATGAATGAAGGTCTTACGGGTGTGGAACAACATGAGGATGAGTAATTAATGACAGAAATTTAATTTTGGGGTGAACTAACCCTTTAATTACATGATGCTGATTGCAATGATTCATGGGATTGTAGTTCTTTCTTTCACTAAAGCACTTTGTGTTTTTGTCCAATTCTGAAATACTTCTTTGCTTCAAATCAAAGTTTGTAGTGTTGTAATTCCCCTCGTAGCGGCTTGGCTTGGTTCATGGCTTATAACTCTTAAACAAAGACTTAAAAATCCCTACGAGAAAAATGAATGGAAAAAATACTTCCGGAACCAGCACTCTATTGAGACAATTTCCTATAATTTTGACTGTCATAATTGAGACTATATCTTAAAATGTGATATATGATACGAAGTAACAACAATTGTGAGATATAACATTGCAGTTACAAGAATTACCTTTTTGAGAACAGGCTTCTATAAAGCAGACTAAAATTGCCATCTGAATATTATAGAAATCCCTTTGATAACTATGCAAAACCATGGGCTGCATTTTGAGCTAATTAACATCCAACAAATTCTAATTAGCCAGTTTCTTTTGATGTGGAATTAATTCCAAACATCCCACATGATCTCTACACAGTACAGTTGAGTCATCTGAAGTGCATCAGGCCTTTTGTTTGATTCATGGCATTGATGTTGACAGTGAAATAGCAAGAAAGGACAGAGAAAAGACTCACCTGAATTGAAGAATAGTTCTCTTCTCTTCTTCTTTAAAACACTGAATCCTCAATTAGCAAATGCACAAAAATCATGATTGCATCATCAGATAAGTGTTTTGGGGCATCTATCTAAATGTTGCTTGACATGGGTTAACTGTATTTTTAGCCCCATGCTTTCATGTTATTCCAGAATGTTTTCATTAGACGACGTCCTTCTGAGAAACGCTCTTTCAAAGGCGTTGTTTGATGTCCAGCAACGAGGCCGAAATGACAGTAAAACGTGTGTGAGCTTGGGGAATCTTTCAGACTTCCTTCGCTTGTTTGGAGCAAAACCACTCAATTGACATCAGAGTTCAGTGATAAATCCATGTTCCCATGGAAACTTCATGCTATTTTTGGGCCTGTGATTCAAGCTCTATAATAGACATTTGCATATTCATGTCTGGACAAAGAGAGACGAAGATGCTCAAAGTGTTTATCATCAGCCTTGAGCTCTGATTCAATAGCTGTTCGTATCATAATTAGGTGCCATTAGTACTGGGAATAATCTGCCATCTTAAAGGACACTTTAGCTCAAAGACAGAGAGTGTTACAGCTTTCACAAAGATTTAAAAGCAGCTGGTGCAATTAATATGAGAGACTTATCTTAAAGTAATTGGTCTCAAATCTTCATATCAAAGTGTAATACTGAAATCAGTTGCATTTAACACATGCAGATATTGAGGCAGACTCCCTCCGACTCACAAACACCTACTGAAATTAAATTTATGACTGAAAGCCGGCCTAAAGATATTGATCTAAAATGCTGTCTTGCTAAAATAAATAAATAAACATCTAAGTAATATTTTAACATGCATTATTAATAATCATAATATTCAAAATCATACATAATAACAATTATTAATAATAATGATACAAATATAATAATAAAAAATATTTTAATAATACTATAATAATGAAATAATATTTTAATAAATAATAATAAAAATATACAATGCTAAATATGAAATTACTGAAAACCGGCCTAAAGATCTAAAACACTGTCTTGCAAAATAAATAAACAAGTATTATCATTTTAGAATGTATTAATAATAACCATAATCATTTAAAATAATAATAATAATTAATACTTCTAATAATGATAATATAAAAATAATAACAATGATAATAATAGTGCTAAAATTGAAACTACTGAAAACAGATCTAAAGATGGTCTAAAACACTCTTGCAAAAAATAAATTAATAAAAATCATTATTTAATTTATTTCATTATTTTTTTAACAAATATTTTTATATAAAAATTATTTTTATAAAAACATTTAATACTATAATAATAATATTTTAATGATAATAAAATAATTAAATAATACTATAATAAAAAAAATGATAGTGTATACAATGAAAATAAATTTGAATGTTGTTTTATTTAACATTACATTTACATATGCATCAACGGACACAAACATCAGATGTCAGACATCAACACTGCGGTAGACGTGTCATTGTTTCATCACACACAACCCGATTAAGTACATCAAACATTGCATCACAGTACAATAAATCTCATATTTCAACATTCGCATGGACAGCGTATCAAGTTAATGTTGCGATATATGGGCTATTATGGTAAGAGGCGTCTGGGGAGTAATGATTGACTATGTTGTATCACCAGAGTTAATGACACGGCTTTAACTGACGGGTGGATTGATGCTAAATTGGGCTGGTATTTTTAAATCAGAGGGTGGTGGTAAAGCTCGGTGAAATATAATCGGAGAGTGATGCCGTTATTCACAGATAATTCCTGAATAAAGGCTCTGGCTGGGGGCTTTTAGAGCAAGAACTTCTCCATCTGTCTGTCATAATCCTCTTCTTTTCAGGCATCTACCCAGCAGCCTATAGTTCAACTAGGGCCAGACTTGCAAAATACAGCCTTCAAAAAACAATCTGCATCCATTTGTCTTATTCAGCTGGTTTAAGAGCCATTAAATGTGATCTCTTTAATCTAGGTTTATACTAACCAGGTTCATTTATAGAGATTTGATTATGAGAGCACTTTCTGCTGTTCTGAGTAAATTTAAAGCTTAGAACTACATACAGGTTTGATGCAGACAAATAAAATCATCCCTACGGTTTATCCGAGGTCTATACTTTTTTGTGCTTTTATGGCCAATTTTAAGGTTTGTAAACAATAGGTTTAAAACCATAAAAAAATATCAAGCCAGCATAATAGGTTTTTTGAGCATTGGCTACAGTAGTAACTTGTTAAGATCACTAAAGTCACAAGAGAACTGGTGAGGAAAAGATCAATAACGGTGTCCGTTCTTCAAATTGTTCTCATCATGAATGGATGAGATGTGACAGGTCTATATTTGTTTTAAAGATGATAGACAACTCTTTGGAGAGCAGACTGTGCAATGTCACACCATCGTGAGCGTACACCCATTGCTCCCCCGTCCAATCGTAGCGCTTTGGCCCACTGAGAAAGGAAACATTCAGAAATGTCTGATAAAGCTAAAAGCTAAACATATTTGCTTTCATTATATCACACTGTTAATATGCAATTCAAGAACTAGCATTTCTAAGGCCAGTCAGTTAAAGAATACTTACACTTTAAACAGTTAGTTCACCCTAAAATGAAAATTCTGTCATTAATTTCTCACCCTCGTGTCGTTCCAAACCCGTAAGACATTCGTTCATCTTCAGAACACAAATTAAGATATTTTTGATGAAATCCGAGACCTCTCTGACTCCTCCATAGACGTATTTAAAACAGTTCATGTGACTACAGTGGTTCAATCTTAATGTTATGAAACAACGAGAATACTTTTTGTGCGCCAAAAAAACAAAATTCAACAATATCGATTTCAAAACACTGCTTCATGAAGCTTCGAAGCTTTATGAATCTTTTGTTGCGAATCAGTGGTTCGGAGCGTGTATCAAACTGCCAAAGTCACGTGATTTCAGTAAACGAGGCTTCGTTATGTCATAAGTGTTTCGAAATTTCAATGGTTCACAACTCGGGGGGTGTGACTTTGCCAGCTTCATACATGCTCCAAACCACTGATTCGAAACAAAAGATTCATAAAGCTTCATGAAGTGATGTTTTGAAATCGCCCATCACTAGATATTGTTGAATAAAGTTGTTATTTTGTTTTTTTGCCACACAAAAAGTATTTTTGTCACTTCATAACATTAAGGTTGAACCACTGTAGTGAGTCTTACGGGTTTGGAACGACATGAGGGTGAGTAATTAATGACAGAAATTTCATTTTTGAGTGAACTAACCCTTTAAGTAATTACCAAGGTAAAAGAGGTTATAAAGAAATTTGCTGATTTAATTCTAATTCTTTTACATAAAACATATTAAACACAGTTAAGAATTACATACAAACATCAATGAATGACTGTCTAACCTTGTCGGCGAGGAAAGCCAAATCTGTCGGTTGGGTGTCTGTTTGTTGATAACGTATGTACCGTGGCCAGAGCCAACTTTCAGTGTCAGCACACCACTCTGTTAAGACATTTAACACACATGTAAACATACAAGAGCTTCAGTCTGTGGCTTTAACATTGAAACAGTGCCACTGACAAGGAGAACAACCTGGAATGAGTTGATGAAAGATTTTTTTTACAAATATCTAACAATTAAACTTTTTATAATCCAAAAATAAAATATTTTAAAAACAAAACATAAATATAGGGGATGGGGTTCACTTATTTTTTCTCATTTCTGAAGATATTTTTAAAATAAAATGTTTTTAATTAATTATAATCACTTTCACCCATCACTGCTGTCCAAATGAAGTTTGAGTATCAATACGCCAACATTTAAAATAGATAAATCAATAAATTCAAGGGGTGCACTAACTTCTCTCACAGATAATTATAATTATCCTAAATCATATAAAAAATAAAATAAAAAAATGAAGCTCCATTTAAACCACAAACTATTTGTACCGTTAAACTGATGCCAAAACGCCACTGGTTCAGAAATCTTAAAGAACAAAATGATGGTTTAATTATGTAATACTATATGAAACAACCTCACCAAAGATGATCTATATATGTGTGACTGTATAGTCAGATCCGAGGCTAAACACTGGGAACACGGCTCAATTCCGTCACCCACACCTTGGCTTGCAGCTGTCCGAATGTTTGATTTAAAGGGTTATGCTGTCATTATATCATCCCAACTGTAGCAACAGAGTCAGTGTGTTTAAACAGAATTTTCTGAATCCCTTTTAACAGGATGGCTGCATTGTGAGACTACTACATACTGTACATTATTGCTGAGAACACCAGCAGTGTTTATCAGCTGCATGTGAGGTTATAGAGAGGTGTAAAAACAAGCTGCTCAGAACAAGTAGCTGACAGGAAGCTCACCACCTGACATTTATCCAGCCAGAGGAGAGCGAGGAGCGTGAATGACCAATCAATCCGTTAGCAGGGCCTGCTGGCCACCTGCCAGATGCTTAAATGGAACGAGTGCAAGGACTTAATCATTCACTGGATGTGAGCTAGATATTTGTAAATCAAATCTATCTATCTATCTATATTATATATATATATATATATATATATATATATATATATATATATATATATATATATATATATATATATATATATAATATAGATAGATAGATTTGATTTATATATATATATATATTATATTTATAAAAATGCGTGTGTGTGTGTGTGGAATGATTGAAAGTTACATTAGTCCAGTCTTACAATAACATACTAAAAGCGCAGAGTGTTTGTAGCCTTCATAAATCCTGCAGGACACATGCATTTTCTCTGCATGGTGCTCCAAGAAAGGCTGTTTTTGGCTGTGAACTCTTAACAGGAGTTGTGTGGGAGCACTCAACAACAATAACACTCAAGCAAATGTCTTTTCCTATAAAAGAAGAAAAGATACCACCATAAAAGTTTTAGGACCCCTTTTCACCTTTCAGAGCAACAACTTAATTGCAATGTTCCACAAAAAGTCTGGGGATGTAAAGGTTAGACAAACGGGTTACATGACAGGTTAAGCATGTATCTTAAAGTAAAGATTGTAAACACCAACTCAATACATTTTAAATAATAGTTCTTTAATTATTCTTATTTTTATTTTTTTTTATCTTTCTCATTTCAATTTTACTTTTGTAAAGTCAATGGTCTATATTGTGTCTGTGTGTGCTTTGAAATCAATTCACATTTTTCTACCCTATTTTTTTTCTCACTGAAGATGTAATGTAGTCAAGAATCAGATGCAATCAGATGCAAACAGCATTTCATGTTTACTTTAAAGAGAAAACATTTGAGTTTTTAGACCAACACTGACCCCTACTGGACATCTAGGCAAAACAAGAGTTTTCATATGGTTGAGATGTAAAAGCACTGCAAGGATGTGAGAATAAGAGCATGTGTACTTACAGAAAAGACAATGTCATATTCCATGCCAGTGAAGTTCTCATCTGTGAGGTCTTCAAAATAATCTGCTAATGCGTCCAGCGTCTCATCTGCTAGTCTCCCATAGTCTGTCTCTGTTAGTTCACTATACAAAACAATTAAAAGTAAAACTCCATCATTGCAAAATATAGGTGCATGTGATGCTAATATGTAAATAATATATGAGAAGGTAGTACTTCACATTAGTTAATGCATACCTAATATTAACAATGAGCAATACATCTGTTACAGCATTTATTTATCTTTGTTATTTGTTATATTTAACAACGTTTAACGTACTTTTAGTTATATATTATAAACTGTAAATGGTAAGAACTTTGCTGCTTAAACTATTTAGACTATTATTTGGATGTAAGCAATATCAACAAATTTTATGAGGACAGGGAACTGGAGGCTGATATTCCTGGGATTTTTCTTGTATATAAACAAATAAACAAAAACGGTGAACTGCATATTAATGCATTAAAAGCAATTTTACATTTTAACACACTAAAATAGAAATTAATATAAAATAATTTTAGAATAATTTAAAATAAATATTAAATTAATACAAATACTTTCGATGAACAACAAAAATTACAATGAACAAACTTTCACCAACACGATGATAAAACATAACAGCAGTATATTATTGTATAATCAAAGTACAAGCAATATTGCAAATATTGTGCTCGACGAGTCAGTGATTATTACAAGACTTATTACAACTTTTCACTCAGAATTCAGTGAACACTATTTACCTCAACTGAGATGTCTTTTCTTCTCCAAGTGGTGCACTTGAGTGAAGTCCTCTTCTCTTCAGACTCCCATCAAACCACTTAAAAATATTTAAGTATCAGACAATATGGATGGATACGACAGCAGTTAATTTAAACCTTTATACATGTTTAGACTTGGTTTGATTTTAATTCTGTCATAAAAGGCACAAAATGGTTCGTGTCCATTACCTGTGTATGTCCTCCCCATACATTGGTCCTTGTGACGGTCTTTGCTGAAGAAATACTCCTAAATTTGCCACCACATATTGACTAAAATCAAATGGGTCACAAACAAAACAGAGATTTAAAGATAAAATATTTTCCTGACATTTAAAGCACAAACAGTTACACTAATTAAAGTAATCAAAACTGGACAACATTTCAGCATGAATAACCAGAATTAGACTGCACGCGCTGAACTAAAGGCAAAGTTTCATGTTTGATATTTAAAGGAGCCAAAATAAAATAATGCAAGTTTGTGTTACGTCACATCCTTACACAGATTTGATTCTCTATAATAATAAACAAAGCAGAGACATTTACGATAAATAAGGCACTACGCTTACGCACATACGTTTCATAACTTACCAAGGGACATATTGGTAATTCAGTCATGCTAACAAACCGGACATTTTTGTTTTTAAACTCACTTCAAGTCCACTGCTCATTGTTGACAGTCTGGAGGCTTGTTGGTGGCATTTCCATCTGGAGCTCAAGTTCAGTAGATACAGACAGCGACACTTATTAGTTAACCTTGACATAGCTTTAAAAAGGATGCAAGTTTCTGGCCAGTCAGTCTGATCGCATATGCCCGCTTTGACAGTACTCGTTACATTTCAAAATACAAGTCCCAACAAAATAAAAGTCTGTTTTATTCAGGAAAAGTTTCGTTCTTATTACAGGTTTTTCAAGCTTTGGCTCATTCTTTGAAATCGTAATCTGTATATATATATATACATACATATATATTTTTTTCTTTTAAAAGTGGAAATGATAAGAAAGTACAAATAATAATAATAATAATAATGTTTAATTTATATAGAGCCTTTCCATAGCTTAAGGAGGCTCTATACTTTTATATATTTTCTCAGTCGCTTTGGCACATTTCTCAGATCAGAACTGAAATTCTCAATACTACTTGTTAAACCACCACATCATCTAGTCACTTATGCACATCATTCATTGATTATGTACAATTGTCTGCTATTTCCTACATTACCAATTGCTAATGTCATGTTGCTCAAAATGTATTATACACTTCTCTGTTGAATAATGTTACCCCTCAAAACGTCTAGTCATTAGTTCATCGCATAAGTCATTAAATGCAAAATGGTTGACCTAGTTATCGTAATGTGTATTTTATCTATACATTTCTATTAGACTTTTGTAAATTTTGCAGGTGAATCCTGAATTTCACTGATGTATTCAGGGGAATGTAAAGCATTAGATCAATCAATGACGCAACCAGTTCTCTAAAACAGCTCAAAGATGCATGTCATGAATCTTCAGTTGGAAAGCATATATATATATACAGAGCACAACACAAGAGTTACAATTTCTGATAATGGAAGAACAACATGGAAACAAACAGGGTCAGCAGCTGGGAAGAAGTAGAGGAGTAAGAATGTGGTGTAGAAGGGTAGGGAGGCAAAACAAAGGAAGAAGTAGGCATGTTTCTGATGAAATGAGGGGCATTATTGTAAACTATGTTCTCAATCATGACCTTACAATGGCTTATGCGGGTCTAAATGTGCAGCCGAACGTTTGTAGAAAAACCTTTTCCTCAATCATTCAAGCATTTCGTAGACATAATAGGTATGTATTTCAGCAATGTGCACTGCACTCTAATATGGTATGCATGCTATAATCTTAATATTACAGTAGCATTTTTACACTTACAGTAGCATATTACACTTGCTTTACACTTACAGTATAGGCTAAATTAATTTTATACATATATACAGTGTATGTATATAGTCTTGTCTTTTTTATCACAAAGACATTTTACAGTGATTTGTTGACAGACCAACATTAAATACAAAACTGTGAATCCTGTCCAGTCTTTTGCAATCAATCTCCTATATACAGTAATGTGTTCATTTGTACTGTTAAAATTGATATATGCCATACAGACAAAGTGCAGTCTTGTGCAGTTTCAATCACTGTCATAAAAACTGTAGCCATAGTTTACATCTGAAATATTCATCACTGTTATATTGACAACATGGCTAAGCATTTGGACTATCTTGTTCGAGAACAATGACACGAGGACTTGTCATTCTGACAGCACTGATATGTTCATTGACATAAATACTTGCTTTTAAGAGATGAACTAAGGATTTTGAGCAAGTTACAGGCTTTTGTTGTGCTGTTTGTACAAATTATTTCGAGAAATGAACATACTGTTGTGCAAATTTTAAGGATGATTCGCGAAATGTGCCAAAGCAACTATGAAAAACTGTAATATTACAGTAGCATGTTTACACTTACAGTAGCATACTACACTTGCTTTACACTTTAAAGTAGGCTAAATGAACTTCATACAGATACATACTACATTACACACATATACATGAATACATATATACAGTGTATGTATATATAGTCTTCTTTTTTTATTTTTCACAAGGACATTTTACAGTAATTTGTTCACTGTCATAAAAACCGTGGCTACATCTGAAATATTCATCACTGTTATATTGACAACACGGCTAAGCATTTTGACTATCTTGTTCGAGAACAATGACACGAGGACTTGTCATTCTGACAGCACTGATATGTTCATTGACATAAATACTTGCTTTTGAGAGATGAACTAAGGATTTTGAGCAAGTTACAGGCTTTTGTTGTGCTGTTTGTACAAATTATTTCGAGAAATGAACATACTGTTGTGCAAATTTTAAGGACGATTCGAGAAATGTACCAAAACAGCTGAGAAAAACTGTAACATACATTAAGAAAAGAGTAACAACAATTGAATAATACAAACAATAGAATAGTACAAAAATAATACATGGACAAAAAAGGGCATTACATAAACAGGGTAGTAATTTTCAACATAATACACGAACAGAAACAAAATACAGAACAACACTCAGTGACAACACTAAGATAAAAAAATCGGAGTTGAGATTTAAACTTTGGAATATGTTTAGATAGACCCCCTTAAATTTTTCACTCTTTGTTATATTGCAGCCATTTGCTAAAATAATTTAAGTTCATTTTTTTCCTCATTAATGTACACACAGCAGCCCATATTGACAGAAAAACACAGAATTGTTGACATTTTTGCAGATTTATTAAAAAAGAAAAACTGAAATATCACATGGTCCTAAGTATTCAGACCCTTTGCTCAGTATTTAGTAGAAGCACCCTTTTGATCTAATACAGCCATGAGTCTTTTTGGGAAAGATGCAACAAGTTTTTCACACCTGGATTTGGGGATCCTCTGCCATTCCTCCTTGCAGATCCTCTCCAGTTCTGTCAGGTTGGATGGTAAACGTTGGTGGACAGCCATTTTTAGGTGTCTCCAGAGATGCTCAATTGGGTTTAAGTCAGGGCTCTGGCTGGGCCATTCAAGAACAGTCACGGAGTTGTTGTGAAGCCACTCCTTCGTTATTTTAGCTGTGTGTTTTGGGTCATTGTCTTGTTGGAAGGTAAACCTTCGGCCCAGTCTGAGGTCCTGAGCACTCTGGAGAAGGTTTTCGTCCAGGATATCCCTGTACTTGGCCGCATTCATCTTTCCCTCGATTGCAACCGGTCGTCCTGTCCCTGCAGCTGAAAAACACCCCCATAGCATGATGCTGCCACCACCATGCTTCACTGTTGGGACTGTATTGGACAGGTGATGAGCAGTGCCTGGTTTTCTCCACACATACCACTTAGAATTAAGGCTAAAAGGTTCTATCTTGGTCTCATCAGACCAGAGAATCTTATTTCTCAGCATCTTGGAGTCCTTCAGGTGTGTTTTAGCAAACTCCATGCGGGCTTTCATGTGTCTTGCACTGAGGAGAGGCTTCCGTCGGGCCACTCTGCCCCGACTGGTGGAGGGCTGCAGTGATGGTTGACTTTCTACAACTTTCTCCCATCTCCCGACTGCATCTCTGGAGCTCAGCCACAGTGATCTTTGGGTTCTTCTTTACCTCTCTCACCAAGGCTCTTCTCCCCTGATAGCTCAGTTTGGCCGGACGGCCAGCTCTGGGAAGGGTTCTGGTCGTCCCAAACGTCTTCCATTTAAGGATTATGGAGGCCACTGTGCTCTTAGGAACCTTAAGTGCAGCAGAAATGTTTTTGTAACCTTGGCCAGATCTGTGCCTTGCCACAATTCAGTCTCTGAGCTCTTCAGGCAGTTCCTTTGACCTCATGATTCTCATTTGCTCTGACATGCACTGTGAGCTGTAAGGTCTTATATAGACAGGTGTGTGGCTTTCCTAATCAAGTCCAATCAGTATAATCAAACACAGCTGGACTCAAATGAAGGTATAGAACCATCTCAAGGATGATCAGAAGAAATGGACAGCACCTGAGTTAAATATATGAGTGTCACAGCAAAGGGTCTGAATAATGTGATATTTCAGTTTTTCTTTTTTAATAAATCTGCAAAAATGTCAACAATTCTGTGTTTTTCTGTCAATATGGGGTGCTGTGTGTACATTAATGAGGGAAAAAAGTGAACTTAAATGATTTTAGCAAATGGCTGCAATATAACAAAGAGTGAAAAATTTAAGGGGGTCTGAATACTTTCCGTACCCACTGTAGATAGATAGATGAAGAATGAACAAATACCACCTCAAGCCAGTAGGTGGCATTAAGTGCTCACATAGAGTGTGGTGGCATTATGGGAATGAAAGATGTTCCTCTGAAGTGCAGGAGGAGGCGGAGACTCGCTGCCGTATGACTTTAGTCGCCTTTAATAACGATTCCACAAAGTAGAGGGACTTACCTCTAGTGAGCAAAACATTACAGGCTCTCGGAATATCAGTGTGTACTCAACCTCTCTCTCTCTCTCTGTCTGAAAGCAAGACAGACCCTCACCTTAGAAGACATAAAAAGGTAAGATATTTTTAAAATGATGTTTAAAGCGACATAACCTGTCTGAACCTGTCAGATGGACATACACCTGTACCTACCAGTTCAGCGGTGTCCTTCCGCTGTCGTGTAGGCAAGACGTCATATTTGACATATTAATGTGTTTAATTATAGGAAATATTTTAGCTATGCATAGTTCTATTAAGTATGTAAAACAACTTTAAACAACGTAGTAGCCCAATTAAAATAATTTAGGATTATTTTAAGAAATATTACGAGATCTTGACGTGCATAGATGTCGACTGCATCTGAAAACCTGGTGTGCTGTCTATGGTGAACGTGATTTTACCAAGTAAAACATGTTCCTGGAACAACATTATAATCACACAATCATATTTCAGGGACAAGTTTACAGTTTATGTCAAGTTTAGGCTCACAACCAGGGTTAGGTGCTTCTACATCAATGTTATTCATCTATAATTTCTCTCTGATTTTAGGGATAAGTTATGGGTAGGTTTAGGGGTAGGACTAAATTTTCGGACAGTAATGTTGTTCCAGCATCAACAAAATATGTTGATCCAAGAACATGTCTTTTAGTTGGCAAAATCACGATGACCTGCTGTCTATATAGACAACAGTGTTGGAAATTATTTAATGCTGTTTTTAAAACATGTTTGCATGTTTTTATGATCTTTCAAGTGTTCCTTATTTAAAAATAGCACATTTAAGTCCGGGCGACCAGGACTAGTTATCACATGGGATGTTGTCACAAGGGTCATATCTCAGTAGGCTATATTGGCACAAAAGGTTAATCTGTGTTCAGTGAATTGTATAATTTGTTTCTGAGCAATACCAGTGTAGATGTTAAATAGTTTTTTTTTTTTTTGTAGTCAATATGCATATACAGAAAATAAACCTAAACTGAGAAATACTCACTAAAATGTGTGACAACTAGCCCCGGTCTCCCTATTTTGATTGATCTTTTATAATGTCAGTGTGATAGAACACAAATTCACAATAACTACATTTTTGTAGTCCAGAATCACTGTATATATGAAAAACTGCATATTTTCGACTATCCAGATTGAATATAGTATAACGTATGTTCTTAGAAAAGTCATATATTGAATTGCTATTGCTTATAATTTACCAGATCAAATGAGGTTATGAGAAAAGTCTTATAACTTTTAGCCACGTTGAAAATAACCCTGACTGGGCAGTTGTTTAGACAAGCTTTGTACCTGGAGGCACAAAACCACATGACAGCCAAGAACAATGAGAGGAAGAAGAAATAGTCTTCTAGTGTTTGTGGTCACGGTCGCTTTAATGCAAAGCTCAGTGTCCCTTGTGTAGATCCTTTTCCAGGTGGTTGTTTGCAAAAGTGTTCCGCAGCAGTACTGAAAATCGGAATCAGGAGTTTGCATTTTTTGTGCCCCTTAGATGATTCTATGTGCTAAATAGCTTGGTAGCAAGTAGCAACTTTTTCTTCATTGACACAAATTTCTGTCATGGCAACTCTCAAAGAGATTGGCATGGTAATGGATATGGGATATGACAATGTTAATGTATTTGGTCTTGGCGGAATAGATCTGCTACGCTGCTGCTGCTGTTTATTATTGCTGCTGCTGATGCAGAGCAAGTACAGAAGGTACTACATTTGAATTGAAATGTACATTTTACGACCGTTGAAAAAGTATGTTCTATATAGTACGAATGCGTGTAGTATGAATGAAATCCGGACGTACTACATCCGCCATGTTGTTACTGTCACATGACCTACCAGCGTCAGTTACATCCCTTCAACTCCATTCACAAATCCTCTCCCGTGGCCTCATGGGATAGTAAAATGTCCATCGTATGCGCACTTCAGAATCTCGCCGGAAGTAGTAAGTCATCCGGGTACTTTTCACCTACTGTTTTTCGAATACTATGAATTTGGACATACTACTCTGTTCGCATACTGTATTTTTGTGTACTATATAGTAGAAATATATTCGATTTCAGACGCAGTGAGAGACTTGCTACTGCCAATACATTTACAGACATGCTGCTGTGAGCATGTAAGACATGCTGCTGCTGCACATATGACATACATGAAATTTCCCTTGTATCAGATTTATACAGGTGGAGCTGGGGAAGGGGGAGGGTTTCTGAAAGCGTTCTGCAGGCTGCTAACAGCAAACAATGCCAAGTATTTGAATGTTAAGCCGCAAGCTCATTGGCTGCTGATGCAACCGCAACCAATCAACTTTTCAAAGTTAAGGACCTATCAGCCTGCACCATCTAGAGTTTCATGACAAAACTTTGTATATTAGATATGTTCAGAATAGAATATTAACATAACCGGTTCACTATTTCTGCAGTGTAAAGTATGCATACTCTCCATAGTATGCATATTTTCTATATGCATCAAGAGGTCAAGGTTCGTCTAGTAATATTTCATTATAGTTTAGCAGATGCATCTATAACATCTCTTTTTATGACTCACCTTTCAACTGAATAGTTTTTTTAGACAGAATTTAATAAAAAAAAAAAAAAAGCCAGTTTGTTTACTGTATGCCACTCGTATGCAACATGATGAAGTTGTACTTCATGTTCTTTTTAATGCAAAAGTTTCATCTGTATCCTAGTCCTCTGTCAGATCAATAAGCCACGTGATTTCATTTTTTAATCTTTCTGGAGCCTTTCAAAGCAGCAGCTGAATGATGAACAGCAGTCGTGACCGGCGGTCTCACTCCCATGCACATTTTTTTATTGCTCCCACAGTGGCATGCTACATTCCTCCCTAGTTTTCAGACTGCAGACAGCCAATAGACAGACTAACCCACACCAGTTTTACCACCTCTTATATAAGAAATAAAATCTGTTTTATTTAACTAAGCAGCTCTTTGATCAGTACAGAAGATCTAGGATGGCATGTGACATGCTCTTTTCAGCTTGATATGTAAAATACCATCTCCCTGGCTGGATTATGCCACCATCATCATTATTATACCTGTAGTAGGGGTGAACTTTTGACTGATAGAACTTTTGGTCACGTGATATCAAGATTAGTATGCGTTACTTAAAGGTGCAGTAAGCAATTTCTGAGAAACACTGCTGATATTTAAAATCATCCCTTCATTGCTCCACCCCCCAAATGCACCCTCGGTGCAAGAGTGGATGTCACTTTATCATATCTGAAGTGAAGCAGAATAACGCTTCACAAAAAAAAAAGTGAAGATGACGAATGAATGATAAGGAAGAACAAAAAATGAACATACAAGCAAGAGTTGATTGTTAGTTGCCAGCTCCAGATAAACAATGACACTCAAAACTGTCCTGTTACTATAGCTAACAGCATATCTGGATTCTGTGAAACATAGCGCAACCAATGTTACTCTTATATGGAGCAGAAACAACACAACCTCAGTGTCCATTTTAAGGACTTCCCTCTTATGTCTCTCCAGCGCTGGAAAGCTTTTCTAATATTAATGTGGGTCCTAAAGCTCTAGCCTGATCATAACCTTTCTTTTTCCAGTGATATTCCTCTGACCTTTTCTCTTTTGTAATGTCTCCCAGCCATCTCTCTTTCTACAGTCTTTCTTCAAATCTCCCTCTTGCTCACTCTCTCTCCTCCCTCATCATGAGTGAATACGCCCCCTACTCCTGATTGGCTACAAGTGTGTTATGGTGCTCATTCCAATCTACCCTCAACAGCGTTTCTCAGAAATCACTTACTGCAACTTTAAGGCACCTTTACATAGCCTGTAAGGCTACTGTGATCAGGCTCTGTGTCGATTCAAAATTCTGTATAGGAATGCAAAGCAGAATAAAAATTATACTAAGAAATGCAGCTCTGACCCACTTCAGCCTCCCAGCACAAGTGGCAGCTCTAATGCAGCTTTGGTTCTGTGTAAATAAAAAGCAGCATCAGTGCAGCTTTAAATTTTGTTATTGTCATGACAGCATTTTTATTTACTTAGATAAATGCATTTTAATTATTTATTTAATTTTATAATTTCATTTCTTTTTTATATCCATAATTTCATATTTAAAAATTATTAAAAAAAATAAAATGATATTTTTTAAAATGTATTTATTTAAAAAATAAACAAATAATTTATAAGAAACATTCATTTAAAATAATTTCTGCCTCTGCAGCATTAAACAGGGTAAATGCATATATATGCCACTTCAGATGTAGCATTAGTGGATCAATTTGCAGCAAAGCAAGCAGTGTTACTTTATTCATTAGTGTAGTTTATATTATTAAACCTGAGAAAACTGAAAGACAGTGTTTTTACATAGGATGTTCCTGCAGCTCTCACTGCTGAAGGTTATGGAGCCCATGCTTTTGAATGGGAAATCAGCAGATGCAAATGAGTGTCTGCAAAAAAACATCCACAGCATTATGGTCATCTTTCCCTCTACACCTGTGTGTAACTCTCACCTAAAGAATTGCGTGACAAAACCTGTGATGACGCAGGTTGATGAGACGAGAACCTCTTTAGTCTGAATAACCACAGGTCAATGAATGTCACACTGTTCGTGAATATAAACGTACAGATGATTCAGTTAAATGTGACTTAAGTACTAGCTGCAAAGGACATTTCTCCCATTGACCGAATGAAAAATTTTCATTTGACACATTACATAACCGTGTTCCCTGAGGTTGTTTCAGCCGTAGGCTATTTAGCAGGCGGTCATGATCATTTGAGTCTTGTGACATTTGTAAAAGCATAATAAAATGCATTCTTGAATGTTGCTGACCGTGAATATGTCTTCTTTTATTTAGTATGTGACAATAATAGCTTGTTTGAAAATTACTTTAGGTTTTAATCCATCTGTTAACACTACATATACTTCACTTAATGGAAATAGTAAAATATGTGTGCCAAATAGTCCACGATTAGTCATCAGTCTCTCCATAGAAAGCCATGTAAAAGATGGTTGCTAGGGTGTTCCGAGTAGTGTTCCACTACTACTGGTCACATGACATGCCAGTGATGTTTGGCTTCAAATCTGGCATGACTTGTCAGTCATGGATGAGATTTGAGAGCTATGATGGAAGGGAAAATGTAATTAAATTTAAATAAAAAAAAAAAAAAAATTAAAAAATTCTCAGTTTACATTTTTACATTTTAGTGCTTCTGTTTAGTGACCTTTTATGCAAAATTCACTTTTATAAGGTGTTTGAACACTGATGTGTGTCCGCAGTGTGTGAGAACAACTATTCTATAATGGTAAAAATCCACTCACTCATGTTTTTATAATTCTCATAAATCAAAAACAATCTCTTCAAACAGGCTGATTCAGATTATAGGTTTGCGCTAATCATTTTGCGCCGGACTTCTTCACAAATGAGGGTCTTTTCAATGATTCTGTTTCAAACATATAAGGCTGAACATTATATGTCATATAACATGTCAGTTTCTGACATTTTCAGTGCGTGAGATTGTCCTGTTTTGTTGTTGCCGGTGTTCTGGCAATCTGTCCTAGACCGGATGAGCTCTTGAAGCTCCACCCTCTTCTTAAAAGGGGACCATGAGCAGCAGTTCATTTGCATTTAAAGGGACACACACAAAAACAGCACGTTTTTGCTCAACCCCAAAAAGTGGCAATTTTAACATGATATAAAAATTATCTGCGGGGTATTTTGAGCTAAAACTTCACATACACACTCTGGGGACATCAGAGACTTATTTTACATTATTTAAAAAGTGGCATAATAGGTCCCCTTTAAAGTCGCCATGAAATAGAAGTTGCGATGGTCTTTTCTTCACCACTGTGATGTATATTAAAATAAAATCTTATGTGAGTGACAGGTTGTCCCGCCCTCACGCCAGTAAACACATCATCAGAGAAGAGAAGAGATGTCACTGCAAGAGGGAGGGGAACTTATTTTTATTAAAGATTTTGAGGGCATATTAATTAAAAAATAAAATAAGGATGTGCACAGATAAATCATTTATAATAAATACATACTGTAATGTTCCATAAAAAATACGAATTTTGATTTCATTGTGACTTTAATACTCTTAACTTTAATGTGAGCAATCCCTAATTACTTTTTTACTATGACTTACTAAGTTCACAGTGATTACTCAGACTAGAGTGGGAGGGCAATCCCACCCTGTCATGGAATGCCTGTCAATGAGCTTGTTGTGGTGATTGGCTGCTTTATGTGTAGGAATGAACCAACATTCTCACATTTAGTGTTAAATGTCAGACAGCAGTGCGTGTTAACTGTTTGGAGGCATTGTGGGGGAGAGGCAAACAGACCTGCAGGCGATGTTGTTGATCTCACAGGTTTCATAACAACAATGGAATCTAGACATGCATATCCCGTTCTTTTGATTTTCAAAAAAAGCATCAATCGCCTCCAATGGCAACATGTCCCCAGCGGGCAACAACAGGCTCCTGGAAAGGCTCTTATTGTCAGATACAGTCTGAGGAAGATATTAGTCCCCTGCATGGACAGGGCTTGGTCATGGGACCTTTTGTTTTAGTTACCATGTTATGAGTCTTATGATCAGGTTCAAGCATCTCGTATACCTTATGCCTCTCTATAAGCAAATGCCCTGCAACAACCTGAGAGAACTTGGAAATGTTTTCCTAATGTCATATGCAGTGGAAACTGTTTTTAGGATTCTTTGATGAATAAAAAATTCAAAAGAACAGCATTTATTTGTAGCAACAAATCATTTGTAGCATTATAGATGTCTGCACTGTCACTTCTGATCAGTTTAATGTGTCCTTGCTGAATGAAAGTATTAATTTCCTTCAAAAATATAATCTTACTGACCCCAAGCTTTTGAACACTAGTTAACTGCAGATGTCTTTTTCTGAATATCTCATGGAATGGTTATGGCCATATGTGCTGATTCAACTTAAAGTATCACAGAGGTCATTTAATTCCATCACTACTTCACAACTTCCTGTCTGCAGCATGCAATGACTTAACAGGCAAAGTAAAGGGAAGTGCATAATGGTTTTCTTATCACAGGTCTGGACCTCAGCCAGAGTGAGAGTGGAACAGCGGGTCCAACTCCATCCTGGGTACACCATTATCAGATAGCAGTGTGATAAAAGTGCATAAAGAGGCTTATTATGTGCCTGTAGTAGACCTCTACCTTCCATATCTTTCAGTTATGCCTCATTGACTTTCAAAACATTTATGTTTTATCCCTGGAGAGTTAAGTGAATAATTTTTTTTTTTTTTTAAATGAGGATCATTGTTATGTTTGTGTTTCTGCAGAGGAATTTGGCCGTATTCTTATATTTTAGTCAGAAACATACTTTATGCTGCGCTCTGTGTTTTTGTCTCAATAAAATAAACCAGTTAAGCGTAATTTGTTCTGCAATCAGAATACACAGTATGCACTGTGTGTGTTTGATTCACTAAAAAGAACCGGCTCATAAGAGTCATTCGGTCTGGAATTGGACGACAGTGGATGCGCTCGATTTTGACCGAGGGAGTGAGTCTACTCATATGTACACTTCAGGCAGATCCATAGACCACAGTGCTTGCACTTAATTTACCCACAAGTGCTTAGAGCATTTAATTTAAACTCATTGCAAGGGTTCCGCCAGTAGTGGGCACTTATGCAACGTAAGCAGTGACATACATCCGAGTGAATGAGACGTAGGGAAGGGCATAAAAAAGTGGACTTAAACGCAGCCTATGTGTTTGACTCACTAAAAAGAACCGGTTCATAAGAGTCATTTGTTCTGCAATCAGACTACACAGAATGCACTGTATTTGTTTGATTCACTAAAAGGAACTGACTCATAATATTCATTTGTTTGAGAATTGGACCATACTGGTGGCACTGTATGTTTTTAATTCACTAAAAAGAATTGGTTCATAAGAGTCATTCATTCTGGAATGTGACTACACCAGATGCGCTGCATGTGTTTGATTCGCTAAAAAGAACCGGTTCATAATGGCTGCCGCTTTTGCATAGTTTGTGCTTGCTGTTTGAAACTTGCTGGCAGCTCCAGTAGTAATGAAAAGATTTATCTCTGTCATGGACACTAGCATGTATAAACCTTAATTAAACAATTTTAATCAATTAAAAAGGAATTTATACCTGTATGATTTTACACTGTAGCCACATTGAACCAGAGGTTTGGAAAATGGATGGATGGATGATTCAGCTGCAGGCGCCATCTTCAGGTCAGACATGGGAATTCATTTGGTGCACGACTCTGACGGTGCATTATGGGTATTCTCTAGCCATTGAGCATACATTGGTTGTACACTCATTAGTGCGGTGCATTATGGAATTGAATGAGTGCACTCAATAACGTCCACTATGGTTTTGGACACCACAAATGGCTATTCCCTCAAATAGTGCCCTATTTAAGGGTATAGGGGAGATTTCGCACAGAGCCTGGTTGCGCTGTATGTTTTTGATTCACTAATGATTCGGTTCATAACTGAGTCAGTCATTCTGTAATCTTTCTACATTGGTCACGCTGTAGAATCACTAGCCTATCGCTGTTGCGACGTAGTTGAGTAAATATTGCAAGAAACTCTCTCAGAGTATTTTACTCTGTGTTCCGTGCTCATTGCGTGTGAAAAGTGTTATTAAAAATGTAAAAAATATGATTCTTTGTTCTCAAACTTAAATAGGACACAGTGTACCACTTCAGGTTTGATGGCACAGACATAAACTTTAGTCTATTTGCCCCCCTTGAGTACTGCAACCCTTGCTTAAATACTTAGGTGAAATATGTTACGGCCTCTCTCAAGCTGTCTATTTTCTCCCGTTTGACTTTCACAGTGAATCGCTCTGCCCTTGTTACGAGTTGAGTCTTTCAGCAGTTGGTCTGCTTGATCACCTGGCTCATGCTGAGTTGAACTCGCTCAGAATAGTAAATAGAAGCGTAGCCTGAATGTCGTCCCTATCGTTTACTCTTTGCTCCTTTCCTTTATCTTGCTCTTCCTCCTTCTGACACTCCCCCGCTGCTCCTCAGAGGTCTTAAGATAAGCTCAGCAACACCACTGAATAAAAATGCATTTTCTATTTGCTGAGAGGAGAGAGAGAACTGGAAATGGAGGTTATCACCTAATTCAAACCAGTATTATTTTAGTTTTTTTATTCATATTTTTAATTAGTTTTTATTTTTAGATTTTCAGTTTTAATTTTATGTTTTACTATTTTTTCATTTTTATTAGTTATTGTTTTTTTAAAGGTCCATATATGTTTTTATTCATTTTTATTTCAGTCTTTTTATTATTAATTTTTTTGAAAAATTAATCAGTTTCAGCTTGTATTCACAGCAGCCTTTTTTAGTCTTCTTTCGTTCATTTGCCTGGGGAAAAAGTCAGCTTTGGATTTTATCTGGATTTTTTTGTATCTTTTTTTCTTTGTTTTAAGTAAAGTAAAGTAAAAAAAATAATAATAATAAAAAAAAAAAACGATAGAATTTTTATAAAATTAGCCAAATCTCTATTGGATATTTCTCTTCGTTTTTGCATATGCCTCCCCACTGACTGTACAACAATAATTATTATTCATAGCTTCATTGTACTCCAATGCAAAGCTGTGCATATTATCCAAGTACAACAAATTCTTCTAAAATGCCTTTAATAGCATAATATCCAATTACAGCTTTTAGCGGGAAACTTCACACAGTACACTAAGCCAGTTATGTAATCACTGTCACTGTATCCAATTAGTGAACTGAAGAAAGAACCTCCAGTCAGAACAAAGAGTGCATCCGTGAGGCCTGTGCCATGTTGGATACAGCCCTAATCCCTTTTCTCTAGCTTTAAGCCCTCAATTAAAATGAACGGACATGGAATTTTGACCCCCCCCCCCCCCTTACACACACACACACACAAATAGTTATTTGGAACTGTTAAACATTTTCCACTTAAGTTTCCACTTAAAAAGATCATTTTAAGTAGAATTGGGGTGACTGCACATTGTACAACATTTGGGAGGCAGAAATGAGAAAAAACATGCGTTTATGCTAAATTGTCATTAGTAATGTTTAGGTTTTTTGCATAAGATTACATATTTTATACTTAATACACAGTAAATGTTTATTAACGAATATTTTAACTTTGTAGTGTGGCATCCTGGTTGAGTTGTTATGGTAAGGGGCGTGACATTTCAGAACACGCTCGAAGTGACTGACCAATCACAACTATGGTCGCAACTATTAGCATAGTTCAACAAGTCAGTGTTTCCCGAAACCATAGTTCCAAAGAGCTTCGCAAAGTTGTGTGGTTGAAATGACAGCTCTGGAACTGTGGTTAGAATCATAGTTTCATGTTTGCATGATATGTGGACCTAATAAATCCTCATCTTGAGTACAATAAGCAAGCATTCAGTACAAACTATATATTTTATTTCAAATTTATAAAAATTGAATTAACGACTTTTAGTTTGTCAAAAGATTTAAGACACTCCGATTTGAACAATGTAAGGCTGAACACCGTTACTGACAATCGTCATTTTGGCTGCGTGAGATTCTCCAGCTTTGTTATTCTTGAGCAACCGAAGCGTGAGCTGTTAAAGCTCCGCCCTCTTCTGGAAAGGGGGCCGGGAGCAGCAGCTCATTTGCATTAAAAGGAACGCGCAAAAATGGTGTGCTTTACTCATACCTAAATAGGGGCAAATTTGACAAGCTGTAATAAATGATCTGTGGGGTATTTTGAGATGAAACTTAAAAGACACTTTTTGGGGACACCAGAGACTAATATTACATCTTATGAAAAGGGGCATAATAGGCCCCCTTTAAGGAATCCGAGGTAAAAAGAATTTGTATTATGTTTTTTTTTGTTTTGTTTTTTTTTTTTTAAATCATGTTTGCCATTCAGTAAAAAATCTATGAGCTAAAATGTACTTGAAAATTTGAATGATTGATGGCGTTAGAGGTTTTGAGAGACTGACCCGAGAAGTGTTGAGACTCTCTTCAATCAGTGTGCCCAACTGATTGTGTTGATTACAAGTCAAACCAGAATTTTCGGGGGGTCTTGTGCCCCTCAATGCCTGCGGGTGGATACAGTACGGCCACTGTTTACAAGCACTGAACTTGGACTCATAGCAACCACAAAGAGAAAAACAAATGAGAAGAAGAGATAGATAAAGAAGAGAGAGAGAGAGCAAAGGTTTTTAAAGTGTTATGGTGATAGAAGTGTTTTCTGTTCTCTGTCCTCTTAATATCTGGCACATGGTCACATATCTTTAATACCTTTAAAGGGCACTTGCCTCTTCTGAGAGCACTTCCTGATCCATCTTTTCCACTGTTAGTGCCACATAATTTGTTTGTGGTTCTTACAATGAGACTATCGTTTTAACTGAATTATAGAATAATGTCATATGCTGTATATTAAACTTTAGGTTTTATGTTACAAGGAAATATGACGATCGGGGGGCTTACAGTTTGGACAGACTCTGCCCTAGGCTTGTTGACAGATTAAAGGTGGAATCATGTAATACTGTATAACTTTCTAGATATTTACGTAAACCAGATGTTGACCATAACTTGAATAAGATGCTTTGCTAAATACAAATTATATTTGTTTAGCCATTTCTCATACAGGTAAATATTGACTTGTGTGTCAATAAATCCTCTTATATTAATATTGACACTGCTTATATAATTACTTGGCTTTATCATAATAGCAGTTACTGAAGTATATTCATAAAGACACAAGACTTTTCAAACATTTAGGGTCAGTATGATTTTTTTCTTTAAATTATTTTATTCAGAATGTATGGAGGACTGAATGTGTTTGAATGAATAAATAAATAAATGAATAAATAAATATATAAATGAATAAATAGATAAATAGGTAAATAAATGTGATAATAGGAAAATAAATATAAATGAATAAACGACTTGATAAAATAAATGATTCATTTTTAATAAAATTAATTTTTCCCCCTTAATTTATTATTTTCTGCTTTTATGTTTTAATTATCTCTAATTTTATTTATTTATTCTTTTATTTATTTTTCCCTTTACTTTATATTTATTTTCATATTTATTCTTACATTTCTTTGTCATGTATGATAATTAGGTGGGTTGGTCTTGCTCATAGGGCTTGCTTACCATTGGTTCATCGTTGATTGAAGCTCTTGCTTGATTACTCTGGCTTTGTAGTGACAGGTTGTAGCTCTCATGTGTGTATTCACCTTATTTTCGTGAAAACAAGGGTGACGCCATTGCGTTCATTTTGTCATCTTACTTCCTGCTGAAAGGGACCTAACCCAGACAGCAATATAGTTTGGCCCAGATCCGGCCCACATCTGATACATATGGACTGCATGCGGACCAGATGTGGGCCGGATCTGGGCCGACACTATGTTGCTGTCAGGGAAGCTAGCGGCCTAGGATCCATCTGTCTCTGACCACAACTACGCTTCAGAAGCACAACTCAACCTGAAGCCACCTACATCTAATATGAAAACACAATGCGTTGAGCTGACACCATTGTACATAACTCTGCTGAGAAACAACCACCTCTGTCAGCTCACAGGGTTGTTATTGGATGCATTTCATTCAGTCGCCGAGCACCTTACCAATACATACAACAGCTTCCAGCTACACACTTGGGATTAGCTCCTGATGACTCTGATGGAGCTGCGTCTTAATTTATTGTAGGGTGATCTTGCTGAAAGGTTTGGTGTTTCAAAACCTGGTGTTGTGATAAATTCATAACTGCAAATTCAGGAATTCTGGAATACCTTCATCCAGGCAATGAAGTAATTGCAGACAGAGGCTCCTCTATGAAAGGAAGGTGAGACTTGTCATTCCAGCATTTACCAAGAGAGGCATGCAACTCTCCGAAGAAGACACCACCAACACCAGGCACATCACCAATGTACATGTCCACGTTGAGCGGGTCATATGACTGAAAAACTTCAAAATCCTTTCTCACAACAGTTCCAATTAAGCTCACCCCTAAAATTGATAAAATGTAGAGAATTTGCCCTGTGTAACCTAAGAAACATAATTTCTGATGTAGAGGAAGAATAAGTGTTGATTTGTGTGTCTGTCTGTGCTGTGGTTTTGCTTATGTACTTATGTAAAAAGTGTAAATAGTGTATGTAGTTATTTTTATAAACCTTTACAATGTGATCAGATGTTACCTATCTGTAAATAGTTATTTCTATAAACCTTTACAATATGATCAGATGTTATCTTTTGTGAAGTTTTCTTTTTTTATCTTTACAATGTGGCCAGATGTTAGCTGTCAGTATTTTTTTTAATTTTTTTTTTTTATAAAACCATATTGTGAGCACTGTAGATTCCCCTTAAAACTCAAAGGAATTATGTCTTCTGATTTAAATGGAATAAGTCATGTCAAGTTTGCAAATGAATTCCATGTTGGTTTATTACATATGAAAATTAAATGGTGAAATATTACCTCTACATGAAGGTCAGTAAAAGGTGTCTCTAGCTTCCTGATAACATCAATTACAACTGATTTTATACCACTTATATTAAATTATACATTTTCTAAAACACAAATCACAAAGTCTTCTTCACCTACACCCTCTACATGCTGCTCCATCAACTCCTGACAGTCCCCATAGGTTACCTCTGGCCACTTCATATCGTCTACCCATGTTAACAATGACGATGGATGGGACAATATGAGACCATCTGATCGTCGTATAAAGTTTTCTCCATGCTCCCAATTTAAAACATTTACGGCATTATTTGTATAATAACGGCATATTTGTAATTTCGCTAAAGTTATAGCTAGCTATCAACAATCTTCTAACCAACTATCCACTGGGTGTCTGACTCTAGGCGTCATCACCCTAGCCTCTGACGTCGACGGTTCCAGACTCGATGATGATGATGCTGTGGGGATCACATAAGTAGCTTCAGCTTCGTGTTTTTATTTCTGGAAAATAGTTTAAATATTTCGGCATAATGCGAATAACATTAGGTGAAAATAATTTACAACTCAACAGCTGATCTGCCACATCCCGTAACAAACTAGACAACGAATTACTACTTGCCGCCATTTTCTTTGAAAACTCTCATCACTATCGCTTAGCTGGCCTGACGATTCTACGCGTGAGCTCTTAACCAATGATGCACTGAAGCTACAGAAGGACCGCCTTCCTCATTTCCATGTTACACACGGAAAAGTAAAAATAAATGAATCAATAAATAAATACATCTAAAAATAAATACATGTGGGAATAAATAAATCTAAAAATAAATGAATGCATACATACATAAATGTAAAAATAATATATAAATATAAAAATAAATACAAAAATAATTAACTAAAAATAAAAGTTAAAAAAAGTTTAAAAATGTATAAACGCAGAAAGTAATAAATTAAGGGGGAAAGCGAATTTTATTAAAAATGAATAATTCATTTTATCAAGTTGTTTATTCATTTATTTATTTTCCTATTATCACATTTATTTACCTATTTATCTTTTTATTCATTTATATATATTTATTTATTCATTCATTTTTAATTTCTGCAGGTTCGGTCCTTCATACCAAATCAGCATATTAGAATGATTTCTGAAGGATCATGTGACACTAAAGATTGGAGTAATGATGCTGAAAATTCAGCTTTGTCATTACAGAAATAAATGACACATCACCTACGTCACGCGTGACCTTTCCAATGTGGTTACGTAATGTGTGGCGCTTCGCAGAGCTAGTGCAAGATGAGCATTTGTGGTTAAAAAGTATATGATTTTTAATTTTTTTTAGAAAATGGACAATCATTTCACTAGATAAGACCCTTATTCCTCAGCTGGGATTGTGTAGAGCCCTTTAAAACTGCACTGAAACTGTAATTTGGACCTTCAACCCGAGAAAAATCCTGTAATGGTTTCCTCAAAAATCCATATTTATTTTCGACTGAAGAAAGACATAAACATTTTGAATGACTTGGGGTGAAATTTGAATTCTGAAGTGAACTAATCTTTTAATCCACAAGAGATAACAACACAGTCTTTTTAGCACATCCTGATTTTGCAGAGTTAGACATGTTCATTGGTCAGCATATTTTGTTGATCCTGGATCAACATTCCTGTCCGAAAATGTAATGCTAACCATATCCATAACCATATTAAATCAGAGGGAAATGATAGATGAATAACACTAATGTAGAAGCACCTAAACCTGGCTGTAAGCCTAAACTTGACATAAACTATAAACTTGTCCCTCAAATCTGATTGGTTGATTGGGATGTTGTTCCAGGATCAGCAAAGATGTTGATCCAGGAATGTGTTGTACTTGGTGAAATCAGGTTCTGTGTCTTTTTACACCCTTTTAACTATGGTTAAATCACTCTGCTGCATGACCTCTTGTGTTTTAGTGCTTTATTTGACTAGCGATATTTAAACACTGCTCCACGAGTAAGCTTTGTGATGTATGATGTGCCCTTTTCCAAGTGTAAAACTATTTTATAGCCTCTATTTTGATTGTTGGTCAGTGCTGACGCGTTATTGACAAAATGGTTAATGACACAAGAAGGAGGTTGTGTTTTTGCATGAACTCAACTGGGATGGCTTGTTTTGCATGGTGGATTGTGTAATAGATCTGGATTGCAGTCTTAGGGTGAACTGACATGCAGGTGTTAGATACTCCTCAAACAGCAGCTGGTTATCAGGAGCAAACATCCACACTTTCACTGGGTTTTACCTCTGTTTTCCTTCTCTGCAGACCCACCGATATAAACGTGCTGGCACAGAGCGAATGGCAGGGAAGCTTTAGAGTCACAGGCTGCTCTTGACTCTGAATAAGAGCTCGGTCTCACAGTTTGTTTATGCAGACAGCCTGAAAGACCATTATTCCTCATTTACACAGACTGTGAGGCCCTGCACTCTGTCTGCTGACTTTACGACGAACCGTTTATTCAGTGCCGTGTCTGCAAACACACACTTAGGTGGTCACAAGATCAACTTTACAACATTCTGCATTGTCTTAATAAGAATGCCTGAAATCAGTCTTTCACTAAAGGTGAAGTGTGTAGTTTCTGCACCTCTAGATTTACAAACAGAATTGCAAAGACTAATAAAAATTAATTAGTAAACAAGATGTGCTTAATTTGTCATGTCACTAAATAATGCAGCAGTGCAAAAAAATCTTTATGGTCGAAGTAAAATTTTGTATTGAAACATGACAGGTTTTTGTCAAATTGTTTTTTGACATTAAAACTTTTTTGTTTTCCATCCACTCCAATACTAACTAGAACACACCCCTTCCCTTCCCATCCTATGGTTGACAGGAAGAACATCAATTCTGAGCCTGAGACCTCTGCTTTTCACCCGGTCCACATGACTGAGCTATGCAGCAGCGCTGAACAGCAGAACAACACCTGTGTTCTTGGTTAAAACAAGGTAAACCCTAATTGCATCATATTTTATTAGCAGAGCCACATATGTGCTGCATTTACAAGCCAGTCAATTACTCTGGCAGGATATCCTGTGGTCCTTGTCGGGCTCTTTTACAAATCTGATGGTTTACGGCTGGACACGGCCTGAGGACATTATTTACATACACTCAGCTAATGACTGTAAGCTAGTCTTGTGTAACTTTTAACTCTTTATCGCTTCTTGTAGATGTCATCAGCCAGTGAGAATGGAGTCAGCGGGTCTAGCAATAACAGTAGAGAGAAAACATACAAAAAGGTAAATTGTTTTTCATTAATGTTTTCCTTTGTTGGAGACCACATTATTATAAAGTATGACTTTTTTTTTTTTTCAAATGTCTGTTATTTTTTTGTTTTATTTTTGTATGATGTATAATTTTTTTTACATTTGATTTATTTATAATAGGGCTGTCAAACTTTTAGTTTGGATGTGATTAATCACGATTAATTGCGATTAATCGCAAACTAAAAGTTTGTGTTTACATACTGTAATAAATGTGTGTGTACTGTATATTTATTATGAATATATAAATACACACATATTCATGTATATATTTAAGAAACATTTACGTGTGTATGTATATGTGTATATATATATATATATATATATATATATATATATATATATATATATATATATTTATATATATATAATTTATATTATATATAAATATAAATATTTAATATATATATATAATATATTTTTGTTAAATATATACATGCATGTGTGTATTTTTATATATATATATATATATATATATATATATATATATATATATACTGTACATAATAAAAATACACAGTACACACACGTATATTATGTAAACACAAACTTTTAGTTTGGATGTGATTAATTGCGATTAATCGTTTGACAGCACTAATATATAAACATTAACCACAATAGCTCCTTGTCAATGATGTTGTTTACACATAATGTATAGATCAATAGATCTAGAGTAGACCGTTGCCTTTACAAAAGTACAAAAGTAAAATTAAAATTAGCAATAAAAATAGAACACTTAAAAAAATGCAGGAACTAATAATTTAATATATTTAAAATATTGATCGTTTGGAGTTGGTGTAGTTGGTTCTTAAAGGTACTACCTTCTCCTGTCATCTAAGGCCAGGTACACACTGCAAAATTTTTACTCGCCAACAGTTTCATGGAAATCACCAACAAATGCCCAAAATCTAAGGGAAATTGGTGCTCGTTCACGTGAGTGACAATAACGTAGTGTGTATTATCTCTGAGAGAAGCCAATGGTTTAAGACATGCTTTTTTTTTACGTTAAATTATGGCGCAAATATCAGTAAATTGACTAGCACAAACCTTAGTAAATCACTTTGCATGATTCATTTAAATACTCTCCTCCTATACATTTTGTGTCTGAAAGAGAAACTCTTACAAATGCATATGCAATAAGGTCAGCTGCAAAATAACCCTTCCACGCTGTTTTAGTGCTAATTTTTTACTGCGTGTTTTTAGTAAATCCGGACAATAGTTTTTTAACGCAAAAAGAGGGTTTGCGCTGGTACAAGCTGTTAGTAAATCTGGCCCTTGGAATGCTAAAAATCTGGACCCGTCTGTGACTTAGAGCAAAGCCACTTAAAAGCAAGTTTGCAACCTTAGCCGAAAATAGCGTTACGCTGCGGAAGAAGACAAGAGGCCTTGTTTTGAATGGATGTCAATGGAGGAGACGCTTCACTACGCTGAATAAACCACTTTTGTGAGCTTATCATTTAATGAATCAATTTTCGACATGTTTACTCTTAAACATTCCTTTTGGATTGATCTATTTTTAGAGTTTACACCAAACAAAATGCTGTTTTATAAGAGAGGTCACGGACAGTTGTGCGACAGGTATGATTTAGTTTATAGCATTCTCATTCATTTCTTTGGTATCCGCAAACGGTGATTGCACAACGAAATTCAATTACATCAAGGCTGTAATGTGATTAGTTATCAAAGCACACGTGATCCAAGTTAGCCGTTAAATTTTTTCCAATGGTAGAGCCAAGGACCATCGTATCTCCCAATAATAAGACCGTCTCTGAGTCATGAAGTGCGAAATGACTGTTTTGACTGGAAATTACATCGCCGACGACCTACAGCTAATGAGAGTGCAAGATACAGGGGAAGGGAAGGAGGAGGGGAAGGAGTCATAGACTTGCAACAGATCTTGCGTTATTTTCTGTATTAGTTCTCACGCTTATTTGGTTGTGAAATGTAGTTTATGGACCAGACAGAGTTGTTGGCAATTCTTCCTGTTAAAATGTTGTGTAATGTGTGACCCACTGACCCACCAATCCATCATGTGATGTGCACAAAGCAGCAACTATAAATAGTACCCCAGAAAGTTGTGTATAGTGTGAAAAGAAAAGCAATCGTACTACTTTGAAAATCATGCAGCATTTACCCGGCATATGCTGTTTGTATATAAAACAAAACAAAACAGAAACTTTTCCAAGGCAGGGCCTCTGAATTCATGACTATGTACATCAGAGTTTCGCTGCATGTTGATAAAACAAAAAACACCAACAAATTGTCCGCCAGCACCTCTGTTCAGTGAAGACTGAGCTACATTTTTCCAATCACCTTATTGTCAGCGTGTCCAGTGACGTGTTTAGTATGTTGTTAATGTCCACCCTTCTAAATGTTGGTATCAACAGAGGCCTATCAATGAACTTTCCAAAATTCTAAGATCTGATGCTTTTTTTAGACGCTACACACCTGTAGTCAGACGCTACACGCCTTTTCATGTTATGGCTGATTTAATACTTCCAGTGAACCTTGCTCAAGTGTTTGACCCACAAATGTCATTTATTTAACCAAAGGAAATTTAGGAGGCAAGTTTAGTTGTGTGCATCTAAAAATGACCTCAATAAACCCACATAAGAGCAGGTTTCAAAATTTCTCTGTACTAATTTGTTTTGCTTTTTATTACCGATATTGTTTCAGACTACTTCATCTGCCCTAAAAGGAGCTATCCAGCTTGGCATTGGTTATACCGTGGGGAATCTGACCTCAAAACCTGACCGAGATGTGCTCATGCAGGACTTCTATGTGGTGGAGAGTGTGTTTTTACCCAGGTATGGACAGAGGATGCATATATGTGCAGGACGCTGCCTCTGCATATTGTTGTTTTGTCTATTTTGTTGTCAAAGTGGTCTGGAAATTTCTCAAATTCTCACCTATTGCATTTAGTTTGGGTCATCTGCTCTTTATTTCTTCTCAAATAGGGAAATCTTCTTGCACTGATTAATTACGCACTAAAGAGAGTGTATCATGAGAACCAGAAACTTGAGCTCATGCTAAATCCTGCACAGATGATTCTTGCACAAATAATTCCCAAAAGACTCTTTTGAGTGAGCAGAATATATACAAGATTCAAAGGGACGCCACTGATCCACTAGCCTGACTTCCTTATTTATAGAGCCTGATTTTCTCACTGGGGATTGCAGTCCAGTTGCATGTGCTCGCCCTCAGTTTGAACCAATTTGGCAGTCTGGTTGTGTTCAGCGTGGAATACTAGTGTACTACTTACTTACTATATTGTGCATACTTTGCGATGAAGCAAAATGCTTTATGCAACGTTTGAATGAATGGATACCTATTATGCCCCTTTTCACAAGATGTAATAATAATAATAATTTGTTACATTTATATAGTGCTTTTCTGGGTACTCAAAGCGCTTTACATATGGAAGGGGGAATCTCCTCAACCACCACCAATGTGCAGCATCACCTGGATGATGCGACGGCAGCCATATTGCGCCAGAACACCCACCACACACCAGCTTATTGGTGGAGAGGAGACAGAGTGAAGAAGCCAATTAGTGTATGGGGATGATTAGGAGGCCATGATTGACAGAGGCCAATGGACAAATTTGGATGCTTAATGCAACGTTTGAATGAATGGATACCTATTATGCCCCTTTTTACAAGATGTAATATAAGTCTCTGGTGTCAGAATGTGTCTGTGAAGTTTCAGCTCAAAATACCCCACAGATCATTTATTATAGCTTGTCAAATTTGCCCCTAATTGGGTGTGAGCAAAAACAAGCCGCTTTAACAGTTCGCGCTTCGGTTGCTCAACAACAACAAAACTGGAGAATCTCACGCAGCTAAAATTGACTAGCATGTGGTGTCATGTTAATCTTTTGTGCAAATCCAGCGTTGAATTGACCCTCGTTTGTGAAGTAGTCCGGTGTAAAATGATGGCATGGCAACAACACTCTACTACAACAACTCTTCCTCCTCTCTAAAGCAGACCAACATGGCCCCTTTGTTGCGTGTTCCTAGGGGCAGGGTTTATGTAAATTTTGGGGTTTGTGATGTCACCCCCCCAGGAAGAAGCTCGTTGTAGTCCCTACCAGCCCTTTGTTGTAGTCCTTAACAAGCAATTTCTGTAAAAGAAAATATCTTCCTTTGCATTGAACTTTGAGTGTCGTAACTTTGCAGTTTATGCTCAAACAGCAACATTACATACTAACTAAAGTTAAAAAAAAAAGTAAAATCATAATCGGGGACCCCTTTAAAGTTTGCATACTGTGCATAATATCCTGTATTTACTGCATACTAGGGGTGTGCAACAACGCCATTATCTGTGTCTATTGGGTATTTGGTTAAAAGCAGAAGTGGACATGACTTACAGTAAGTTGGTCAAAACTAAAAGAATCTAAACTTTAAAGCACGTTTCTTATTGTTACTCTACCGTTACCCAAAATTTTACAGTCTGTATTATTTTTATTTTAATATATTTTAAAATGTAATTTATTCCTGTGATGGCAAAGTTGAACTACTCAGGTCTTCAGTGTCGCATGATCTTTTAGAAATCATTCTAATATGCTGATTTGCTGTTCAGGAAACATTGCTTATTGTTATAAATGTTGACAACAGCTGTTTCTTAAAATATTGAAACCATAATACATTTATTTTAGGATTCCTTGACGAATAGAAAGTTGAAAAGAATCCAATGCATCCTTGCTTAATAAAAGTATTAATTCCTTTAAAAAAAAGTTAATTGACCCCATTAATGTGTATTTATAGTAAAAAGTAGTAGAGATTATGCATAACATAAATGTAGACTAGTATGTATACCCATGCTTTAGATACACTTGGAATTTCCAGTACAAATTGAATAAAATGAAATGACAAGTGCGTGATTCACATTACAGCAGTAATATTCTAAAAAACCATAACTGTTTTATTGTATTATGGCTCTATTAGGCGTATCTATATAACAAAAACCAGAAATAGAACATCACAGGCATTTTTCATAGATGGTAGATTATTATTAAACAGGGAATGCATAATGCTCAGACTTTGATATTATTGACTTTATAGGCATATCATCAAATTGTAATTTTACATGTGTTGATTGAAATATCTGCTCTTATTTTGATGATATTAGAAGTAATTCTTTTTTATATTACTCAGAAGTATTTGTTATTCATTCTATAGTTATTATTCATGCTTTTCAGAATAAGGTAATCAGGTAAAATTTCCAAAAACAGGCCATGAGAAATGACTCATACGTCTATGAGACAGATTTGCACATGCTGAAGCCCCATTTTTCAGAGTCAGTCGTCTGCCCCTCATCGGCCTGCTATTGTTTTAGTTCTTAGAAACAACCTCTAATTCAGAGGTCAGTTGTACATTTTGGATCGGATTACACAATGGGCACGGATTGGGGTTTAGCGTTTAATAATGGGACAAAAGCTAATGCTCAGAACTCATTCAAGTGCCCTGAAAAACAGCAACTCTCTAACCCACTTGTTATGAGGGATCTCAGACACTTTTTGTTTATCGTTTTAAAGCGTGGTATTATGACATCATCTGGCCCTTTCAAGTCACACTTTTAGGAATTACTCAAACGGGGTTAATCCAAATACTAATGACCTGCCTCATAATAGAAAAAAGTGAAAAGTGGGTTACAGGATTTTTTTTTTCCCAGGGTTTGCTTACATTTCATCATGTGTAACTGATGTGGCTGACCCTGGTCTTTAGTTTGTGTAACCATTAGTAGAGTAAGACTGGGACCTCCTTGTCCTCAGGCATTGGTTACTGTTGTGTGTCTCTGGAAAAGAGTACCTGTGGTGTTTACTGCTGGTGGGTCACATTGCAACAAGGACGCACTCAATGGGGCTCAGTGAGGCTTAGTAAGATCAAATGTGACTCTGTTCCTTGGGCATAAAGAAGCATTTAGATTGGGTAACAGTTTCTCACAATTTCTTACAGGATTATGTTTACAGATTCTGCCAAGAAGCCTCTTGTGTTAGGGAATGTGATGATCAGTAATGAAAAATATAGTTGATTCACATATACGCTTTGTTTATTGTGATACCTTAAGTAAATGCTTTTACTTTTGCAGTGAGGGAAGCAACCTGACTCCAGCACACCATTATCCAGACTTCCGTTTCAAGACGTACGCACCACTGGCATTCCGTTACTTCCGGGAGCTGTTTGGGATCAAGCCAGATGATTACTTGGTAAAACTTTACAGTCTTCACTGCATAAATTATATAGATTAATCCTTATTAAAGCTACAATTTTGTCTGTTACCTTTGTTCTTTGATTAACATTAATGACAGACATCACAGCAACTGGTTTATTAGGCTGCTGTGGCTTTAAGAACTGCCGCTGCCGAATATGACACGGATCTGACACGCATCTCATTATCTCACAACTCTTTAAGTTCATTTAAGATGTTTTTTGAATTATTTAAGACTGCTCTTACGAGGATACTCGACAAAACGGGCATTTTGGCATAATTCTGTGTGTTATTGTTTGTTCAAGCGCGAAAGAGAACTTGATACTGGTGCGCATCTTCGCACGCGAGTCGTGTGTCACATGACATGACATTCACAGACAGCGTGTTCTCGTTTGTCTTGTGGCGCTTGAACGGTTTAAAAGCATTTGCGTAAATAAGAGCGTGATCATATAATATAACGCTAGCCAAATTATGACGAAAAAAACAGATGCTGCGTTAATTGCGCTAAACTGAAAAAATTAATCGCATGTGTTAACGCACTAATTTTGGCAGTACTAATTTATAATAATGTTTCTGTTTTTACTGTGTTTTTGATTAAATAAATGCAGCCCTGCTGAGCATAAGAGACTTTCTCCAAAATCATTCAAAATCTTACCAACCCCAAACTTTTGAACAATAGTGTACATGTTCCAGGTCTTATTTTGCACATTCATCATTGCAAAGCTAGATGCACGCATGAACTGCTCTAATTAAATGCTATTTTCACCTCCGTATTAATGCCAAGATTATTATGTGTCCCATTCCCTAAAAGTTCCCTCTGTCTGGGCCCTAACAAAGCATCTATGTTTGAATTAAAGTCCAGTGCCTGCTTACATCAGGTGCCAGTATAGCACTACTGACAACTGATGAACTTTACCACTACGCCTTAGCCAATTGTGACTGGCAGGAACTCAGAATCCACATCCTCATTTCTAAATTCCCAACAGGGATTAGCGGTTTGGTTTGATGTGTTCTCGCTATGTAAGATGTGTCCTGGCACATTGCGATGAGGTGTTGAAGGTGTACGTTTTCCTGCACTGCAACACTGCCTCGCAGCCACTGCAGTGTCTCTGCAGCATCTCTGCAGCTCTCATACAGTTTAATCTGCGTGTTTGCATGTGTAAGTCAGGGTGGATGATGCTGATTAGGCATATGATCTCAGTCGAGCTTTTAATTGCCTCCTCTGCACTTTGACATTTAACGGCCGTGCAATTAACCCAGCAGAGCGGTATCACTCCCAGGTGCCTGATAGTCTGGTCTTCTGAACCTGGATTATATCATCCTCTGTTATGAATCTATTGTGCACCACCTTGAGCTTGCATTGCACAGAAATGTGAATTATATAATGTGTGCGATGCAGAAGTTGGATGTCTCTAATGACAAGGGAATACCTTTTTACATAATACCATTCAAAGCTAACTTTTTTACATTCTTCATTTTGCATAGGCGAATGGGAGTTCCTTATTATTTGCATTTACTATGGACACACTTAAGAAAATTATACTTTTTTGTCAGTAAACTACTTTTAAAGGGATAGTTCACCCAAAAATGAAAATTCTGTCATTAATTAGTCACCCTCATGTCGTTCCACACCTGTAAGACCTTTGTTCATCTTCAGAACACAAATTAAGATATTTTTGATAAAATCCGATGGCTCAGTGAGGCCTCCATTGACAGCAAGATAACACTTTCAGATGCCCAGAAAGCTAGTAAAGACATATTTAAAACAGTTCATGTGACTGCAGTGGTTCAAACTTAATGTTATGAAGCGACTAGAATACTTTTTGTGTGCCAAAAAAAACCAAAATAACAACTTTATCAATCAATATCTAGTGATGGGCGATTTCAAAACACTGCCTCATTAAGCTTCGAAGCTTTACAAATCTTTTGTTTCAAATCAGTGGTTCGGCGTGTATCAGACACAAATATGGATTGTGTCTGGTGCTATGCTTTTCCAGTCTCTTCATTTGGAATAGCATATTAACATACTACTCTTACTGTTTCTGCAGTATGTATAGTATATACCAAGTTTAGTCATGAAACTTCTTCAGCTAATCAATTGCTTCTTCCTATTTATGCTCACCTTTGTTTTAGATCAAGTTCAGTCTAGAGCCGCTCCTCCTCCCCAGCACCACCTTGTCTAGATCTGCTACAGGTGTTCTCCTTTGTCTAGTCTGCCAAAACCAAACCTATTTACATTCACATTTATATTTCTTATTAATAAAATGTGTTACAAACTACTCAGAGAGTTGTCATGACTGAAATATAGTACAGTGTGCACTGTGCAAGGTTTGCACATTTTCTGTACTCATAAAGTACCCAGATGACCTTCTAGATTTGCCAAAGTGTGCGGTGTACAACAGAGCACACTGCACAGAATATGGTCTCCCACAATGCAAAGCTTTTCTAGACTGATTATTTGATTTAACTGACAAGACTTAAGACATTTGTACACAAAATTAAATTAAAAATACTTAAAAGTAATGTAGCGTACTACATTTTGAAACATTTATCCAGTAGTTTATTTAGTATTAGGCAGTATTCAGTGATATAGTAATCTATTCCGAACACAGCCATGCATAGAGAAATTTGGCATAATTGTGCATGCATAATGCAAAAATGGTATGTGTTGTTTTGTGTTGTGCTATTCTAAATATAAAAAAATAGTTTTTATACACTAGCAGTGCCCACAATAATGTGTTTTCTAAGTTCATTAGTACAAAATGTAGATTGTTTGCACTATTAAGTAAATGCAAGACTAAAATACACTAGGAAATGGTCAGGCTAAAGATGAAAGAATTTGATGTTTCATGCTCTTCTGAGTATGTTGTGTACATTTTTGTAATTATGCAGATAGGCCAAAAGAAGTGCAGGCTAATTAAGAAGCCACACACGCGCGGGATGACACACAGTCCAAATGCTAATGTCCATGTGTTTGGGCTGGAAGTACAACGTGACTGTTGACTTTCGTCAGGCAGGCCTTGAATATGAGTGTCTGGCCTCAGTTCAACACTGTCCTCATGCTGCTGCTGCGTCCCGGCCTCCTCAGGGAACCCTGCCAGAAAACGCAGTAGAAATGTTTGCTCTAAGACCTCATAATGTTTGGGGCTTTTACGCAACCCTAATTAAACCACAGGACTTCCAGGCAGTAATAATCTGGTCTTTTAGTGTGTAAGGCACAGTGTGTAACTGTTTTTTGGATATTGCAATTAGAACACAGTAGGCCTATACTGCAGCCAGTCAAATTGGTAATGTTTTATAATTCATGTTTTATGAGTGACTCGTTTCTTTCGAGTTTACTCTTTGCTGCCAGTTTAACATAAATATGAATGGGTGATTATTTATTTATTTATTGAGGCATATATTTAAAACAGGTAAAAATAGATGGTCTTTTATAAAAGTCCCAGAGTACCTCATTATAAGTTGCACACACTGTAGTCTTGTGCATTTCAGACGTTTTCTGCTCTTGATGATTGTATAGTGCACAACAAGACTGCCCACTTTTTTACCCGCCTTAGTTTCCAGTCATTTCCATCATAGAGATTTCAAAAAATTCTCGAATAAGCCATGAACCAAATTACAATTCATTACAATATGTGATTAAAGCCAAAAAATGTGAAAAACAGGCACAAGACTTGTACTTGAATTGACATCATTACATGAAATATCGATGGTACAATTATATAATAAAGAATAGATAGATAGATATATTTGTTATATTTTATCTTGCAATACAGTATGTATAAATATATATGCCTCTCTCAGACAGCATGTGTATATATATTTATAATGGATTGTTTTTTGTTGTAATCCTGCAGTATTCCATTTGTAAAGAGCCTCTGATTGAGCTGTCTAATCCGGGTGCCAGTGGCTCACTCTTCTACCTGACCAGCGATGATGAGTTCATCATCAAAACCGTCCAGCACAAGGAGGCCGAGTTCCTGCAAAAACTGCTTCCAGGATACTACATGGTAGGTCTCAGAAGAGTAAAGAGTCATTCATCTCTTGAGTGAAGAAACCTGAATAAAACGCTGTGATTCAGCAGTACAGACTGTTCTGTCTGTCATCCTGCTAATGTCTTTAAATGATCTTTTTTATAATTATGTTTATTGAACTTTAAAGTTTATTGAACTTTTTAGTTCACCCAAAATTGAAATTTCTTTTTCATTAATTACTCACCCTCATGTCGTCCAAACCTGTAAGACCTTCGTTCATCTTCAGAACTGTCATGATCCCAGTCTGCGTTCCCCTGTCTTGTGGACTTTTGTTGTATTTCCTGTCCTAGTGCCATGTTTTGTAGTCTTTTGCAATGGCCCAATCCACAGCCACCTTTCTGTCTTTGATCTCCTTCAGGTTCATTGCAGTGAGAGCTTTTCCTGCTTCTGACATGCACTTAAACTGCACAAATGCAAAAACTCGCTTCTTCCTATCTGGTTTTAAGGGAATGTTGGCCTCGAGCACGGTTCCAAACTTGGAGAAGATCTTCTTCAAATCATCTTCTTCACATATAAAACTGAAAAATTTCTGATGATCAGCCGAGCTTTTAAATTTTTCTTTTTTATGCCTGTAAACTTTTCAGGACTTTTGGTTTCTCTTGGTTTCTCAGGTTTCCCAGGTTTCTCTGTATCTCCTGAATCTTCTTCTGTTTTCACTTTCTTCTTCTTTTTCTTATGATCAGGTTTTTTCTTGGCCACAGTCACAAATATCTTCTGCTTGTCATACTCTTTGACTTTTTTTATGGCCCGTTGTGCATCTTCTTCCATAGAGAAGGTCACATATCCAAAGCCACAACATTTTTCAGTCTCTCTATCCCTGACAACGAAGCAATTCTTCTGTCATGATCCCAGTCTGTGTTCCCCTGTCTTGTGGACTTTTGTTGTATTTCCTGTCCTAGTGCCATGTTTTGTAGTCCTTTGCAGTTTTTCTTGTTGATTAGTTCCTGATTGTTCCCAGGTGTGTCTTGTTTACCAGTCACCCCTTGTGTATAAAAACCCCACTGTTTCTCATGTTCCTGGTCTAGCGTTCTGTAATGCTGCTGCAGACAAGAGATATTGGATCCAAATGCAGTAGAAATTTATTGAAACAGAACAACTAAAATAACTGTAGACGAGGAACAAGTTAAACCAGGCTCATGAACATGATGCTGCAACAAACACACAATACAACCATGTAATGGTAACACTAGACAAGGAACATGAGAAACAGTGGGGTTTTTATACACAAAGAGTGATTGGTAAACAAGACACACCTGGGAACAATCAGGAACTAATCAACAAGAAAAACTACAAAGGACTACAAAACATGGCACTAGGACAGGAAATACAACAAACGTCCAGAAGACAGTGGAACACAGACTGGGATCATGACAAGAACACAAATTAAGAAATTTTTGATGAAATTGATGTCTTTTAATAATGTCTTTACTACTTTTCTGACCTTGAATGACGGTAATTACGTTGCTTTGCATGGGGGATAAAAAAAATTTCATGAAAAATATCTTAATTTGTGTTCCGAAGATGAACGAAGGTCTTACGGGTTTGGAACGACATGAGGCTGAGTATTTAAAGACAGAAATTTCATTTTTGGGTGAACTAACCCTTTAATTATAACACAAATATAACAAAGTCCAAAAAATAACAAAATCTAAAAAGATGAAGAAGAGGACAAAAATTTTTTCCAGTGTATTATATAATTACAAGATGAGGTTCTAAGATGCTCTATAGTGGAATCAACTCACATAATCAAATAATCTTTTGCCAACCTTTAAGTGCTTTAAATGATCTTTGATTTCATGTTAACCTTTCTCATTTTCACTTTCACTCTACCCTTTCACTTTTGTGCAGAAGTATCTAAAGCAACCAATATAGGTTTACTTTTTGTGGCTGAAATAAGCCATAAATATTTCTAAGCAGCCACAAAAGTGTATTTTACACAATGTTTTAAAGATAATACTTCAAATAAAATTAGAAAATTAATTAAAAATAATAAATAAATTAAATAATATTTAAATATAAAATAGTAAATAATATAAAATAATATTTAAAAACAAATTTTTGTGTATATTTGTAGCAAACAGGCCATTGTGTCACTTAGTTGTCACTTGTCAAGTCAAGTCAAGTCAAGTCAAGTCAAGTCACCATTATTTATATAGCGCTTTTTACAATGTAGATTGTGTCAAAGCAGCTTTACAGTGATAACTAGTACATTATTTTGGCTGCACAGCAGCTCTTAAGGAATAGTGTCAATGCAGGTAGATCAAAGCATTGTTGAATATCAAATGTCAAGTGTCAAGTGTCCCCAACTAAGCAAGCCAAAGGCGACAGCGGCAAGGAACCCAAACTCCAACAGGTGACATCAGGTGGCAAACAGGTGTTAAAATGGAGAAAAAACCTTGGGAGAAACCAGGCTTAGTCGAGTTCTCCTCTGGCGAACAGTGCTTTGTTACGACTCAGGTTGCTATCATAAGTCAGATACGATCGCAACATTCAAAGTGTTTAATTCAGTTCCATCCAGTTGAGGATCGTATTCATCACACCGGTATGGACGGTTGTTGAGGAGATGTGCCACTGGTTGTTATGCTGATGAGGCCTTCATAGTGGATGATCTAGTTGACTCAATCTCTGCTGATACTTCAGGGCTGTGTTGTGGTTGTGTCATGGCGCAGGTCCTCGATCTCACCCGGATACGGCCCGGATCCGGCTGACTACGGTAAACCTCGGGATAAACAGAAAGACTTGTGTTTTGGTTGCATAATACGAGTATGTAATATGTAAATTTTTATGCATCTTGCTGTTATAGAAGACTATTCTTCATGGTCAGGTCATATATATGTCCTCTGTGTCTCTTTTTCCAGCTTTTCCAGTTCAGTATTTTGTGTAAACATTATTGCTAATAGCCATGATTTAGCAGATTTTTCTGTTGAACAACTTATGCCAGTAGTTGTCACACGAGAAAAGTTTGTTTACGCTCATACTCAACAGTTGTCTTGCTGTTATAGTTCAAAATTTCAGGAGAAGTGTGTAAGTTTTGTGCCTCTAGTTTCACAGAGCCACAGTATGACTCACTTAAATTTGACTATAAACATTTTAATAAACATAAAAAAAAAAAAAGAGAAGACATCTCCTTAATTTAAAGCTATTTCACTTCCTCAGAACATCAACCAGAACCCAAGGACTCTCCTCCCCAAATTCTACGGCCTATACTGTGTTCAGTCTGGAGGAATCAACATTCGTCTTGTGGTTATGAACAACGTTCTGCCACGGTCTTTAAAGATGCACTACAAATATGACCTGAAGGGCTCAACGTACAAGAGACGGGCTTCACGAAAAGAGCGGGAAAAGTCCTGCCCCACATATAAGGACCTAGACTTTGTGGACATGCACGATGGCTTGTACTTTGACACAGAGACATATAACGCCCTGACGAAGACGCTACAACGGGACTGCCGGGTGAGTACTACCTTATTTCAACATTTTGTAAAGAAAATGTGAGTTGCGTCTGCTTGTGGGTTTCCAGGGAACTGCTGTGGTTGCTGACAGGATTGGAGTTTGCTTAATGTGTTCCCAGTATAGCGTGTTGCCAATGCTCTTCTGCAGTTCTTCTGCAGTTTCTGTTCATCAAAGACTCTGGGGAAAAATGTGTCACAGTTTCCACAAAAATACTAAGTAGTTTTCAAGATAATAATAACAAGAAATATTTCTTAAGCACCAAATTAGCAAATTAGAATGATTTCTGAAGGATCATGTGACACTGAAGACTGGAGTAATGATGCTGAAAGTTCAGCTTTGCCATCACAGGAATAAATTACATTTTAAAACATATTCAAATAGAAAACAGTTATTTAAGTTAATTGTAACCCCAGTCTTTTGAATAGTAGTGTACATGGAGAGCTAATTGCTTGTTGTTTTACAGTGCTGACAAGATCACAAAAACACTCATTACATGAACACTCAAGAGGCAAAAACATGCATTAAAAACCTTAAAACACACACTTCAACACTCAATACTTGAATCACGAAGAGGGTAACAATCAGCTAACTAATCTTGTTGAGGATCAGACTCGTTCTTGCATCACAAAACAATATGTTACTAAACGAGACAAGAAAATCGACAGCATCAATGTAAATAGAACTAGAAAAGTGATACGATTATATTAAGTATGCCTGCCCCAGTGCAGAATGGGACAGAACCACAAAACCACCAGCTATGCTTGTTGTTTTGACTAAAAAAAATCATATAGTAGGCCTATAACATAACAGAAAGGCTGCATTAAGATGCATTTTTTAGATAATTTGTTTTTGACAAAAATGTGTTGTCAAAAAAAGTTACTTTGGGTAACACTTTGTTTTACAGTGCCGTAGTAAAATAAACAAATGGCATTGTAAAATAAAGTGTAACCATTACTTTTAAAAGTAATGCATTACAATATTGCTTTACTCCCTAAAAAAGTAACTAATTGCGTTACTTAATTACTTTTTATGGAAAGTAATGCGTTACATTACTTCTGTGTTACTTTTTCTCACCTGGGCTGGGCTTGCTTGTTTGTTTTTTAAATGAATAAGCTTCAGGATGTTCTCAAATGTGATGTTTATCTAAAGTAATTTTTGCTTATTAGTATGGTTGAGTTAGATAATTGAAGGTCAGCAGCAAAGACACTGGTTAATACAGTGAGATTAAATACATAAAGTATATTTGTTTCATTTAATATATTTAATTATTGCAGGTTTGTGCAATATTCTGAGATTGCATTTCACTGTTTTTATTCATTTTGAGGCATACTGACTCTGTTTTTGTACAAGTGAGATGAGTAAATGTTCACATTTAGTCTAGAACCACAATAACCATCATGTGTATTAGGGCTGGGACAATACATCGATTCTCGATTCGCAATGATTCTGGATCGATTCTGAAGTTTTCTCTCTCAAATCGATTCTGAGCTTAGTTTAGGCTAGTTTTTAACCGCACACTCAAATGCTCACGAAGAAGCGCACTGGAGAGCGCTTGTGCGTTCTGCCGAGTCATGTAGAAAGTGGTTAAATATACTTGTACCTCGGCTCAAAATGCTTTTATGGCGCGAGATTAATGTAAACGTAGCCCACTTCAAACACTCTTGTAATTCGCTTCAACCTTTTCAAACTTTAATGATTATTTTAGGTTTAAGTGGTGTATGTAAATGAACTGGAAGCAAGCAGAGTACGGGTGTTTGTAAAGCACGTAGTGCCATTTGCTGTTAAAAACTAAGCTCAGAATCGATTTGAAAGAGATCGCTCCAGATTCTTTATATCGCGAATGAAGAATCAATGTATTGTCCCAGCCCTAATGTGTACACACAACGCCTCTGCACTTACTCAAAATTTCTCTCAACATGGGGACAGAAGTGGTGTCAGTCAATACATGGGTAAACAAAGTAACTTTTTTGAAAATGTAACTTGGATATTTTGTTGTAAATTTGAAAGTAATACGTTACTTTACTATTTACTTGAAAAAGTAATCTGATTACATAACTACTTGTAATGCGTTACCCCAACACTGGTTATCATGTTGTGTTTTTCTTGTCATTTTGTGTGTTTTAAAAAGTAAGAGCAATTTAGATTTAGCTAAAAAATATTGTAAAAATATTGCTCCTCTAATAAATGGTAAAGATGTTTAGTCTTATCCTCATGCACAAGCACCGGGGAAGATGCCACAGTTTCATGGGAAACAAGTTCATGATAGTCTCTTTAGCTCCACAGTAGCTTATTAACAGATTCAAAATGTGCTGAGTGTCAGACCTCTCTGTTCAGCTGGGAAACAAACCGCATAAATCCAGTCTGGCATTCCTTTCTATTTTAGAAGATCAGGCTGTTGACATGGTCTGGTAAATATTGCTGTTTTTCACATGATTTCTTTCCAATAAATGATTAGTAAAAAATCAGAGGGTATTTTCCCTCCTTGACAGTTTCCATTATTGCTTAACTTACTTGCCCTAAATTGTCTGTTCTGACAGTATTTGACAATTATACTGTAGATAAGCAACATTTTTTTTGTTCCCCAAGGAATTGATACAGTTAAACCAAAAATTATTCAGACACTAGATATAATTTTTGATATATTTTTACTAGTGGGTGCAGGACACTATAGTTCATTTCTGTAAGTGAGGATAGCAAAATAAAGTAAACTGTGTCATATTATACCCAAAAATTATTCATACAGTGGACTACCAGTAAAATTAATAGAAAATTTGGGACCAAAAATTATTCAGACACTTTGACCTGACCATGTTTTGCTCAAGTGTTATCTGACATAATTAAGATTATTTTTTTCTGACACAGTTTAACTTTTTTTTAACTATAGTGAATAAACTGTATTAATGAATGAAATGTTCATGGTGACTGAATACATTTTGGTTTGACTGTATGTTTATTCAGCTAAGATGAATTAGATCAAAAGTGACAGTAAAGACATTTAGAATTTTACAAAAGATTTCTATTTTAAATAAATGCTGTTTTTTAAACTTTATATTCATCAAAGAATCCTGAAAAAATTGTCCACAAAAATATTAATCAACATTGATAATAATTAGAAATGTTTCTTGAGCAGCAAATCAGCATATTAGAATGATTTCTGAAGGATCATGTGACACTGAAGACTGGAGTAATGATGCTGAAAATTCAGCTTTGTCATCATAGGAATAAAATATATGAAAATAGAAAACATTATTTTAAATGGTTATAATATTTCACAATATTACAGTAGCATAAGAAACTTTGTTCAAAAACAAATAACAAATCTTACCAACCTCAAACTTTTGAACAGTAGTGTATTTTGGTCTTGGAATAATTTTTTGAGAAGTGTTTGAGTTCATACAAAGATCTTTGACTTCTTATAGGCAATTCTAAGCACAATTTGGTAAACATATTATACTAAAATTGCTAGTTGTCATTTTACTTTTCTTTCTGTGGAACACAAAATATATTTTGAAAAATGTCTCAGTGTTTTGTTTTAGACCCCATTGACTTTCATTGCATGGACAAAAAAAGTTAAAACATTCTTTATAATATCTCCTTTTCTGTTCCACTAAAGAAAGAAACTCATTCAGGTTTAGAACGACATTTATGAGGGTGAGTAAATGATGACAGAATTTGTATTTTTGGGTGAACTATCCCTTTAAGAAGTCTTCCTTTGCTTTCCATTGCTTTAATTGTCCCTTCACGTTGCTGTCCAGGAAAAACAATTAATATTAAAATGATCTCATTTATCATTTTGTTATGTATCACAGTGTTTTTCAAGGACAAATGCATACTCTGACATGTTTTCTTTCGTTTCCCCAAAACCGAGTTGCAAGTAAACAGTCCAGTAACTGAATTACCCAAATGATTGTGGCATGATGTTGAAGTGTCCCAATGCTGCATTAGGTAACCATCTGTGGTCGCCTTGTGCTTCTCAAATTCTTTGACAGACCTGGCGTTCGACCAAGCTACGTTTCTTACTGTTCATTTGTTTACCAACAAACAAGCCTCACAACAGTGCCATTGCGATGGCATTCCAGACATGACCTGTTGTTAAAAATGCTTAGAGACAGAATGTTCCCTATATAACAGTTTTTGGCACATTAAGTTTGTACTGACCGGCCGGCCCCAGTGAGCGCTGAACTAAAAGGATCAGCTGTAATGCGAGTCACAAGAGGGCTGAGGGAAAAATGAGAACTCGAGTTTCACACAATAATGACCATAGTTGGGGACATTCAGCCCGCTGTAGCCCACCTGTGATCTAACTTCAGCCTTTGAGAAGAATGTAGTCTTTTATGGATTTAAATTTTTAATTTTTGGGTGAACTTACCCTTTAACACTATACTATGTAAGAAGAAATTATTCTCAATGCAAGGAAACACAAACTGCAGTTCAAACACATTCCCATTAGTACTGTAAGATTTTATTGTTAGCTTTTCCTCACGTCCTGTGCAGAAACAAAAATGAACACTAAGCAGAAAGTTTCTCCTGAGTAAGCAACACACCCTGGGCCTCAACTGCAGAGCACAATAGAGCCAAATCTATGAGAATCAAGAACAAGCCTTTAAATGGTTTCTGCAACTCGTCACCTAACAGACAGCGCAGTCCTTATGGGATTCAGTAGTAGCCTACATAGAAAACTTTTATTACACTGACACATGAAAAATAGTGACATGGGTCTTTTTAGCGAGTTCCAAAAATAGTGGGCCAGCAACGTCTTTCCGCTTACAGCAAGAAGAGATATGTATGATTTTTTTTTTTTGTTTGTTTGTTTTTTTGCATATTCAGAACTAAAACAATATTTAGGTTTGATTTTAATCTTACAAGAACAAATGCTCTATTAAAATTTGGCGCCCCTCAAGGAAAGATTCAGTTTATGAACCATAAAAAGTGAAATCGTAAAAAAAAAAAAGAAAAAAAAAAAGACTTTACAGTGTGGCTGTATAACACACACAGCACAGGACATTAAAAGGAACAATCTTTAATAACTCATATAAACATAAAGGAGAAAAAACAGCTTCTACACTTAAAGGGTTAGTTCACCCAAAAATGAAATTTCTGTCATTAATTATTCACCCTCATGTTGTTCCACACCCGTAAGACTTTTGTTCATCTTCAGAACACAAATTAAGATATTTTTGATGAAATCTGAGAGCTTTCTGTCCCTCCATAGACAGCTACGCAGCTTCAAAAAGTTCAAAAAGAGATTGTAAAACTAATCCATATGATTTGAGCGGTTTAGTCCACATTTTCTGAAATGACTCGGTCGCTTTAAATGATGAACAGATTGAATTTAGGCTTTTATTCACATATAAACATTCATCAACTCACACATCAGTTATGGTAAACCAACGAAAGCTCAAGCATGTTCGCTGGATGTGCGAGAACCAATGAGGTTCATGATCGTGTTACACCGTGTCTTAACTACACGTGTTGCGATAAGATTCCAGGGACAAGCAGTTTGACTGTCCACTAGATGCGGAAATGAGAAGCGATAAAATCAATCAAAATCACAGCCAATCAGAAGTGAGTGTTGGCGGGCTCTCTTGGCAAGAGCACAGCAGACACAATGAAGTATATAGTAAAATTCATAAATATTACACCATTTAAACATTTAATGTACATACGGAGTGACTGAACCAATCTTTGTCATAGAATACACTTGCTTGTTCGCATTGAGTTGACAGTTTGAACATTCTTGTCTCCATTTATTTATTTTCAAGATCTGAGGTGAATTAGCCAGTGTTGTTTTCATTACAGATAAAAAACAGGGAACACAGAATGATATTCAAACTCACATTAGATGCTTTTATCATTAAATAAAGCACATAAACAGTACCTGATATTATCATTGCAATACTTTGTGTTGCTGTTCCAGCCGCGGTGTCGCTGAGAAATAGAAACCGTTTTTAAAATAGAATCATCGTGTATTGCCGTCACGGCTGGATAGGACAAAAACTCTGATTAACATGGAAAAGATACCTTTTATCACGATTCGCGTCGCGTGTAGTTAGGACACGTGTTAACTGTCAAAGTGGTAGTTGCATAGAGTGTCAATGGAGGGACAGAAATCGCTCAAATTTTATTAAAAATATCTTTTGTGTTCTGAAGATGAACGAAAGTCTTACAGGTGTGAAACTACATGAGGGGGAGTAATTAATGACAGGATTTTCATTTTTGGGTGAAGGGTTATCTCTTTTAAAAATTGAACAATGAACTGAAAGAACTGAGAGAGAGTAATCAATGTAAATCAGAATAGGTGCAGGAACTAATTAACAACCAGGGATAGCTGGGAACTCATGCAAAGCACAAGAAACACAGTGAAAACGAAACCAAAACAGAATATACGTGTATATACATGAATTTACATAACCATACATAGAACCTTTGTAAAAAGTTTGGTTGATGTATGTTTAGTGGAAGATTTCTGTGCCTAATTCTTGAAAAATGTTCATTTAGATCAAACTCTTGAATCTTTTAGATCAATAGATCAAATCTTTCAAATACAGGCACTGCTAATGTAGCATCATAAGAAAGCACCATTTATAAAAATCACACATTTAATCATATTGATGTTGCATGGGAAATTTTATAGACAAAGATTAACACGAAATTTGAAAATGGATAACTTTATTTTTATTTATCAAATGTCATGTTTCTTATGCTCAGACACTCAAGATGTAAAATGAATCTTAATGAGAAAAAACTATTTTGTTGGGTCAAATGAGGTCACATACCTCATGTTTACATAAAATATGAACACAAGTGGCACATTTTTTTATTGAACTCTTCACCTGATGTTAATGAATGACCAGTGACTGTAAAGAGAACCTGTATTCTCATTTCAGCTGACTCGACCGATGGCAGCACACCAAGCAGCAAAACAGGCGGTCTTGATAGTGGTATAACAGCACGTCATTGTGGACTGCCGGCCCGAAGCCCAGGATGTTTTTTGTTTTTTTTTGGGGGGGAAAATAGAACATACTTTACATAACAAGTATCTCAAAACAGGAAGAGCTTTCACGTAACACCAACCGTTCACATTGTTCCCTTTTGTGTTAGCGTATTGAACTACTTGTCATGTTTATTCCATATTTGTACTTCAGATTTTCAGATCATGGAATCAAAAGAGCTTGATGTACTGTGAAAATGTACTGTTATTTTCAGAGCTTCCTCCCCAGTTCAAAAAAGCAAAAACTGTTAATTTAGCAACTTTTTGACTTCAGACAAATGAATACATTTGAGTACGTGATAATTTACAGTTACACAACAACATCATGTATTCAGTCTAAAGCCTCATGAGAATGACTGTTTTTGTCTAAAAATGGATCTTTAGGGACAACATACTAATAGAAACATGTATGATATGACTCCTTAAAAAAATTTTTTTTTTTTGTTCAATAAAAAAACCATTAAGGCCTGAAAAATATTTATGCAAAATTCACTTTTACATGGTGTTTGAACATATAATGATAAAAATCCACCCACACCTTTTTTTTTAATCCCCATAAAACCTAGAACAAGCCGTTTTCATTTTTGACCAATGTGATGTCACATTGCTTAGGCCCCGCCCACAACTGCTTACGGTCTCTGCCCTATTATCATAGACCCCGCCCTGAGAAAGCTGTATGCAGTCCACCATGTTTATCTTCTTGCCAGAGCATTTGACAGCAACATTCAAGTAAGAAATGTATTCTTATTAAAGCTACTAAAGATATTCAATCAAGAGCAGTGAGTGATTTTCTGGCATCTGAGGCACGAGTTGTACCTCTTCTGGGTAGGGGATGGGGAGCAGCAGCTCATTTGAATTTAAAGAGACATGCACGAAAACGCTTGTTTTTCCTTCCACTCAAAAATGGGCATTTACAACATGGTATAATAAATTATCTGTGGGTTATTTTAAGCTGAAACTTCACAGACACATTCTAAGTATACCTAATATTACATCTTGTAAAAAGGGGCATAATAGGTTCCCTTTAAGAAACTAAGCTTCATCTTAATAAGTGTCTTTTACTATGGAAATATGTAGTAAAACCAGTTTTAAAAATGATGCTTCCTTTTGCCACCCACATTGTTTGTGCTCACGCTTACTTGGGATTTCATAAAAAAGGTATTTACTCAAACTCCTTCTCAGAGCAAATTGTTAAACTGTTACCACACCCGAAAAAAGGTGTAAATTCCTTTTATTGCAAGTAAACCTTTGACCAAATGACTCCATGTGCCAAACAAGTGGTGTTACCTTCCACTGCGGCCTTTGTTGGGTATTACTGTGACCTAGATGAGGGCCCATTTGGAGGCTTTTAGATGTTCCTGACGGGATGCAAAACAAGGATGTTGTGTGTCCCTATTCAAATAATCCATCCATTTGAATATAGAGGATACGAGGGGAACAAGAGCATCATGCAAAAAGGAAATCATGTAAACTTTTTATTTGTTTACGGCAGCAGCTTTTACCTGCTTGTTTGAGACTGTTTCATTTAAAACCAGAAGTAAATGACCTGGAAGTATTTCATGTCGACATATAGTATTCATATATGGGTCAGTGACATATAAGGATTTTAGACAGGCCAATTTTAAAATACTAAAAATAATAATATCTATTGCAATCGTTCAAACATTAAGAATGTTGTGTACACATAAATTTATATTACAATTTTTTAATTAAGTGATTTTAGTGCTTTTTTTTATCTAGATCATTTGGCCATAGGAATTAGACAAAAAATGTCATATGGTGCGACCGTGATTTATCTTAAAATTAATTCATTTCCTTAACATGCTTAACAGCTTAACATGCTTAAGTTCTCAGTAATTAAAGTGTTTAGAAACAAAATATTTGCAGTTTGTTTGAGATTCTGTAAAGAATGACCTTATATTTTTGCTCTATAACTTCAGAGTTGCCTTCTTAAATGTAGTTTAACACTTATTTTTCCTGTAAATCGCATAAAACTGATAAAAAATTTTTAAAAATACCATTTGTATCAGTGATTCATATTTCAGCCACAGAAATTAGATATTTTATTTTTAATTTAATACAGTTATTGCTATTATTGGTTGCACCACATGATGTGTGGTCGTTTTAAATGACACAAAGACCTTAAATATCATTAAAAATCTATTTAAAGAGATCAATAAACAATCAATTTTATACAAAAAAAAAAGATTTAAACCAGATTTTATTAAAATTTCACAGAATTCTTATAAACATTTTTTATATTTAAAGAAAATCACATCGCAAACATAAGTGCACCATTTAATTTAAGTTTCTATTCATCAAAGAATCCTGACAAATAAAATATATCACAGTTTCCACAAAAATCTGAACATTGATAATAATCATGAATGTTTCTTGAGCAGCATATCAGCATATTAGAATGATTTCTGAAGGATCATGTGACACTGAAAAGCTTTGATCACAGGAATACATTTCAGTTTACTATATATTCACATAGAAAACAGATATTTTAAATTTTAATAACATTTCACTCTTCTCCTAGCAAGATCAGAATCAACACGGTGTCTATGGCCAGCGGTTTTGCTTAGCAGTGGCATCTGGTAAAATAGATTTAAATAGTTATAAATAATAAAACAATAAATGACTAATAAATGCATAATTACCAAACTGAAATTACATACTCTAAATAATTTTTTACAATACAAACATAAACTGCCTGAAATATTTTTATAAAATTACCCAAATTGCATAAAAATCTATTCCAATTTGGTTTTCCAAATGATACTAAAATCAAGTACTTTATGTATATAAATCATCAATTAAATATAAAAGCACAAAACTGCCAATCTAGGACATATATCTATCATGGAAAACACTCTGCAGTGGTTGCACCACATGATATTTTCAAATTTAGTCAAAATTTACAGGCACAGAATTGGCCACCTAAACAAAACAAGCTAGCTTCCCACAAAAGGTCACTATGAAATTTGTAATAAAAGTATATATTTGCAGAAATAACATAATATTCCTTGTTTTTTTTTTGTTTTTTTTTGTTTTTTTGAGGTCATACCACATGATATCCAAATGTGGGAACTACATACCAGCCGTTAAAAAGGTTATTTTTAAAATTTGGTCTAATTTTACCAAATTTAAGACAAGAGTTACAAACCTGCTCTCTGCTTCCATGGGTCTTTCGCAAATTGGTATATGATGCAACTTCCTGTCTTTGAATGTATTTTAACATGAAAGTCCCAAAGTGGTAGTTTTTTAATGGTCGCACCACATGATATTAAAATGGAATAAAATGGAAATATAAATACGAATGCTTTGCAATTTTGTACAGGATTAAAAAACACATTGGAAATCATGCCAAATAGTGCAGAAAATGAATTTGAATAAATTTAGAGTAAATTCAAAGACATTTCCAAAACAGAAGTTATGGCCGGACAGTCGCACCACATGATATTTTGACACTTTAAATAACAGAAAATTACAGATAACTAATGTATTTTGAAAAGTTAAAGTGAGTACATGCACAGGAGAGGTACTACACATATGTGGTATCTTTTTATGCATTTAAACCAAATTTTAACTAAAATTTAATCAGAAAATGTAGGCGTCACGTCATATACACTAACAGCCTTAAGTGCAAATTGTTTTTGCGGTTTGTTTCCTTTTTGGGCAGATCTTTTATCTGATGACCTATTGATGACTAATGCTGAAAGTGTTTATAGTATTATCTTGCCACTGATAAACAAATCACTTTTCCTCTGACTCATTTCTGAAGATACTGCGCAGACTTTCCCCAGTCTTTCTTTTTTAGTATCATCATCTTAATGGTTCATTCAGGTCTTCATTTTGAAGTGACTATCTGAGCTTTTTGATCATTTTTATTTTTCGTTTAATTGCACTCTGATACTTGCTATCAGATTTGATGCATGACTTTGTGGATAAAACCTACTAAACTGACAGGTGCTGATATCTGATATCTGTGTAAACTGACAGGTGCCAGCATTTTCGCTCCATCATTGCTGTTATTTTTTGTTATGTTACTAAAATTGTGTATTAGGATAATGTGCAATGCTGCAAAGTACAGGAGCTTAGAGCTGTGTTAGTGGGCATTCACAACATAACTACAACTAAAACCATAAAAAGCTTTAGTTAGAAATTAAAATAAACTTTAAATGAAAAAAAAAAAAAAAAAAAAAAAATATATATATATATATATATATATATATATATATATATATATATATATAGACATACACTATATTGCAAAAGGTTTTGGGACGCCTGCCTTTACGCATATGAATTTTAATGACATCCCATTCTTAATCCGTATGGTTTAATATGGAGTTGGCCCAACCTTTGCAGCTATAACAGCCTCAACTCTTCTGGGAAGGCTTTCCACAAGGTTTAGGAGTGTGTTTATGGGAATTTTTGACCATTCTTCTAGAAGCGCATTTGTGAGGTCAGGCAGTGATGTTGGCGAGAAGGCCTGGCTCGCAGTCTCCGCTCTAATTCATCCCAAAGGTGTTCTATCAGGTTGAGGTCAGGACTCAAGGCCAGTCAAGTTCCTCCACACCAAACTCGCTCATCCATGTCTTTATGGACTTTGCTTTGTGCACTGGTGCACGGTCATGTTGGAACAGGAAGGGGCCATCCCCAAACTGTTCCCACAAAGATGGGAGCATGAAATTGTCCAAAATGTCTTGGTATGCTGAAGCATTAAGAGTTCCTTTCCCTGGAACTAAGGGGCCAAGCCCAACCCCTGAAAAACAACCCCACACAATAATCCCCCCTCCACCAAACTTTACACTTGGCACAATGCAGTCAGGCAAGAACTGTTCTCCTGGCAACCCAGACTCGTCCATCTGATTGCCAGACAGAGAAGTGTGATTTGTCACTCCAGAGAACACGTCTCCACTGCTCTAGAGTCCAGTGGCGGTGTGCTTTACACCACTGCATCCGACGCTTTGCATTGCACTTGGTGATGTAAGGCTTGGATGCAGCTGCTCGCCCATGGAAACCCATTCCATGAATCTCTCTATGCACTGTTCTTGAGCTAATCTGAAGGCCACACAAAGTTTGTGGAATGTTTTTGTGTTCACAAACAGCTAGACAGAGCACGCGACGAACGGAATTGAACAGAATATGGGGTCTTGATATGTGCCATTTTTTTGTAACTTGACATGTCACCTGAAAAAGCTCATCGTGCGAGACTTTGACTTTGCAGGGTTGTTTCTAGCAGCCCTTGTTCTGCAAAAACCCTGACATGCTACATCCAAACATGTCTTTATTCTCTTTATAACCCTACAACCCCCCAAACATTAACTTGGCAAACACAGATGCAGAATGAGGGTTACCATCTTGACAAAACGAAAAATCACAAACAGTACAGTGGCCAACAAGGCAAGGTACCTTAACCAGGAGGATTTTAGCAATGGCCCACGTCGTATTGTGCATGAGACTCACAGTGTGCTTAACGTTGTGTTGTATGTTGTGCAGGTGCTGGAGAGTTTTAAGATCATGGACTACAGTTTGCTGCTGGGGGTGCACGTTCTGGACCAGAGTCACAGAGAAGGAGACGTTAACGGTGTGGACGGGAAGAGAATCGTGGGACAGAAAGTGCTTTACTCCACCGCCATGGAGTCCATTCAGGGAGACGGCAAGGCAGCTGAGGCTTTGACCACCGACGACACGTGAGTCCCTGGCGCTGAAACCAGTGTTTGAATGTTCATATACATTCAAAATGTATGTGTTGTTATGTGAATATACAGAGAATAATGCACATTGGTTGCAAATAAAAAATTTTTTTTTTTTTATTGAAAATGTTTTGTGTATAGCCAGTAAATGTCACAAAAAAAAGTCATATTTCATCCCAAAATCAAAAAGAAAATAATTAGAAATTATATTTTATTGAAGAAAATGTAATTATTGATATAATTATTCATTTATATATAGTGTAAAGTATTTATAATGAATTGTATTTGTTATATATATATATATATATATATCAGTCAACTGTAGTATTTGTTGAACTGCCTTTAATTTATTATTTAATTTAATAATAGTTAAATTAAAAATTACTTTAAATTACTTTGAATTGAAAAACATTGTATTACAGTAATGACAAGTACAAATAAAAAAAAAACATGAAAATAAAATGTTGCATTATGGCAATTAAGATTTAGAAATTGTCACAATGATAAAAATATCTTATATTAATGTTCTTTATGATTTTTTTTTATTTTGAAGGGAAATTGTGTTTTTATGAGATTAAACATAATTTACATAACATTATTATATTATATTATATTATATTATATTATATTATATTATATTATATTATATTATATTATATTATATTATATTATATTATATGTTTTTTTATACAGAATGGGAGGCATTCCTGCAAAAACACACAGGGATGAGAAACTACTTATTTTTCTAGGCATTATCGATATCTTGCAGTCTTACAGGTAAGTCTGGTGTCAGTTTACAACAAACCCAAGAGCCCAAATGTCATGTTACAGACCAGCTTACAGCATATTAGCTAATGAGCTTTAAATGAACTCCCTTATCCCTGACGAGATCTCTCACTCTCATTCCCACCAAGATTCATGAAGAAGCTGGAGCACTCCTGGAAGGCACTCGTCTATGATGGTGTAAGTCTATATGTCTCTCTGCTCTCTTCGTTTATGAATAGACTATTCATACCGCTGGGGGAATTAAAGATGCTTCCTGGTTTGATTGTCTTGTATTCTCTTTCTCCTAGGATACGGTGTCTGTGCACAGACCTGGTTTCTATGCAGACAGATTTCTCAAGTTCATGAGCACCAGAGTATTCAGAAAGATTCAGCGTAAGACAACAATACCAGCAAATTAATTCAGTATGCCAAATATTACATAATTACAGTGGGTTACATTTTTTTTTTTTGTGTTAAACATCATGTTGGTGTAACTTGCATATGCAAAATTCATATATTTTTAAGAAAATTTGGTAACACTTTACAGTAAGGTCTCATTCATAACATTAGTTAATGCATTAGTTAAAATGAACTAATAATGATATTTAAAAGTATTTATTTATTAACCATTGTTAATTTTAGTTAATAAAAATACAATAGTGAATTAACCAATGTTAGATACAACTTAACATTTTACAAATGTATTAGTAAATGTAGAATTGACCCTCGTTTGTGAAGCAGTCCGGCGTAAAATGACGAAACAACTCTTCCTCTTCTCTAAAGCAGCCCAACATGGCCTCACCCCCTTTGTTATGTGTTCCCATAGGGCAGGGTTTATGTAAATTTTGGGGTTTGTGATGTCACCAACCCAGGAAGAAGCTCATTGTAGTCCCTACCAGCCATTTGTGGTAGACCTTAAAAAGCAATTTCTGTAAAAGAAAATATCTCCCGTCGTAACTTTGCAGATGTTGTTTATGCTCTAACATCAACATTACACACTAACTAAAGGTAAAAAAGTGAAATCATAATCAACCACTCCTTTAAAATTTCCTGCCAATGACAAAACTCAAGAACGGAAGTTGCACCAATACTCTTGCTTGAGCTTTTATTTCATTAGTAAGAATATTTTGAAACATTACATTAGTGCACACAATAGCAGAACTTCTCCTTCCTCTTTCTGAGATGTTCTTCAGCTACTCAAGAAGTCTGAAACTGTAATTCACCCCCTTAACCTGATTCATATAAGCCACATTAATACAGCAGAATGTAGATTTATTTTTACCCTTTCTAGTAAAGTTAGACAGCGGGCCGAGATTTAATTTCACAGTCTAATTGTTGGCTACCAGGTAACAGTTAGGGAAGAGTTACATCATCATATTTTCAGATAATTTCGGACAGTGTCCATAATTTGTCTCCTTGTCGCACCTCCAGCAAATCGTTTCTCCCCGAGCAAGAGGGCGCGTAACTCCATATCAGCGCTGAAGAGCTCTTCTCAAGAGGTGTTGTCCCCACAGAAGGAAGAGAAGGCAGAGGAGAGGACGGACAGACTTGGAGGAGCGCGTAGTCTTGCCAGTCTGGATGGACAAGGTGGGCGGCACTGACTGTATGAAAAAGGTTGGGTTAAGGGCTAAAGGGCTTTTCACACTTGAAATTATTATCTGAGAGACCATTTAAACTCTGGATTAACATAATCCTGGGTTATCATATTTTATATTTCACACATTTCATATTTGACCCTGGATTAGTTGATCATTGTGCATCTGTAAAACCTTAGTTAGCATTCTTATTGGCATATTTATGATGTCAGCAACATTAGCCAGGGTTAAAAATGGCATAACACCGGGGATGAATGATACTCTGGGTTAAATGCAGTGTAAAAAGCCCTTAATTTGCACAATATCCCACCACCAAACACCAATGGTGACATACTTCCAAAATCAGTTCTATTAATGTTGACAGATATAAAAAGGAAGTGTTTGATTTATTTTTTCATGCTGTCTTTTGGAAAAACCCTGAAAAACAAGCTGCCATCTGAGACAGTCATTTTTTCAACTTCCTCATTCAATGCACATTTACTAGCTGAACACAAACCTTATTGCATTGACTTATTGCGCTGATGTATGTCACTGGTTTAGAGCTGCTGCTGGGTATGAATTATAATAAAAAATGTAATACCTTACCGTTCAAAAGTTTGGGGGGGGGGGGGGGGGGGGTCTTATTCAGCAAGGATGCGTTAAATTGATCATAAATGACAGTAAAGACATTTATAATGTCACAAAAGATTTTTTATTTCAAATAAATGCTGTTCTTTGAACTTTCTATTCATCAAAGAATCCTGAATTTTTCCATGGTTTCCACAAATATATTAAGCAGCACAACTGTTTTAAACATTGATAATAATAAGAAATGTTTTTTGAGCAAATCAGCATATTAGAATGATTTCTGAAGGATCATGTGACACTGAAGACTGGAGTAATGATGCTGAAAATTCAGCTTTGATTCACAGGAATAAATTACATTTTAAAATATATAAAATTTTAGAGTTATTTTAAATTTTAATAATATTTCACGCTGCTTTAATATATTTTAGATCGTTGGTAAGCATAAGAATCTCTTTTAAAAACATTAACAAACCTCAAACTTTTGAACAGCAATGTAGTTACTTTCATATACTGTACATTTATACAGGAAATCACCTCATGTGATGTTTCTATCATCTCATACCACAGTGTTCTGGTCTTATAACCATCCTGACCTGGTCCCTCAGACTCCTTACCCACATGAAGCCTCTTCCTTGAGAAACACCCTCTCCCCGCCCTCTATTTTCGTCACAGATCGGTACCTGAAGGCCAGATCTAATGAAAGGTGACACCTTTCACACACATCTCACAAACCTTCAGAGCCATAAACCTGACACACACTTGTTAGCTTCTCACATCTCCACTTCTGTTCCCTCCACAGAGATACATAAAGGAATAGTTCACCTAAAATATGAAAATTTGCTCATCATTTATCAAACACATTTTTCATGGAACACAACTGGAGACATTTTTAGTCACTCTTTTTTTCATGCAGTTACAATAAATGGGGATGAAGGTATTCAGGCTTCTAAAAAGGAGGAAAAAAACACTATAAAAGTATCATAAAAGTAGTCCATGTGACTTGTGCGTCATATGATTGTAATAACGGGATCAACATTTAAGTGGTTATGCTCCACTCATCCTCTTTTAAACTGGACAATTGCGAGAAAAAGTCGGAATTGTGAGATATAAACTGCAGTTGCAAGAAATAAACTCACAATTGTGAAAAAGAAGTCAGAATTGTGAGATATAAACTCGGAATTGCTAGAAGAAAGTCAGAATTGTGATTTTTTTAAACTTGTGAGAAAAAGTTGGAATTGTGAGATTTTAAACTGGTAATTGCGAGATAAAAAAAGTCAGAATTGTGTGATATAAAATTGCAATTGTGAGATAAAAACTTGCAATTGTGAGAAAAAAGTCAGAATTGTGAGATTTTATACTGGCAATTGTGAGAAAAAGTCAAAATTGTGTGATATAAAATCACAATTGTGAGAGGAAAATAAGTCAGAATTGTGAGACATAAAATTGCAATTGTGAGATTAAAAAAAGTCAGAATTGTGAGATTTTAAACTTGCATTTGCAAAAAAAAGTTGGAATTGTGATAAATAAACTGGCAATTGTGAGCTAAAAAAGTCAGAATTGTGAGATATAAACTCGCAATTGTGAGATAAAAAAGTCCGAATTGTGAGATTTTAAACTTGCAATTCCGAGAAAAGTCCGAATTGTGAGATATTTTAAACTTGTGAGAAAAAGTTGGAATTGTGATATATAAACTCACAATTGTTAGAAAAAGTCGGAATTATGATATAAAAAAATCGCAATTGCAAAATAAAGTCAGAACTGTGAGATATAAACTCGCAATTGCAAGTAAAAACTCTAAACTGGCAATTGACCATTCGTAAAGACCTGCCTCCTTTAGTTACTGTTGCTATGTCCGACAAGCCATGGCGCTCTCACGCGACACATCATGTTCTCACGCAGTGAAAAATACATCGCGGAGCAAAAAGGACACTGACAACGCGTCGACAGACAAGACAGTGAAGGTTACTTTTGATATGAAACTTTGGATATGAAGTCTCAAATGTTGTCATTTTTAAAGAAATTTAAACAATAAATACCGTTTTGTGGCTCTTTAATCTGTCGTGACAGATCGCTGTAGCGCCCCAGATCAAGCGGCTCATGAACCAATCATCTCTTCTTACTAGTTAATTTATATCATCAAATAAACATGAATGAACTACATTTCAACCTCAGAAAGATGTCAGTACACGTCATTTTTCAAGTTCAAGTCCACCAACGTTAATCTACTAACTCCCCTGACTGCTTTGTCGGACAAAATGGTGGATTCGGTGTTATGATTGGTTAGATCGCCTGTCAATCAAACTCCCGGCAAAGGGTCAATTGCGAGAAAAACTCACAGTTGCAAGAAAAAAAATCACAAATACCTTTAGAATTTGTTATGCCATGGCAGAAACAAGCTTCCATTAATGAGCTAGATAATATTATTTTTTGTCATTTGATTTGTTTTAAGTTGTATAGACTACATTTTTATGGTGTTTTTGAGCCTAAAAACCTCCATTTACTGTAATTGCATGGGAAAGAGCAACAAAATTACTTTCAAGAGAAAAGTGATATGGGTTAGGAATGACATGAGGGTTGAGTAAATGATGGCAAAAGTTAAATTCTTGTGTGAATATAGTCAAACAATGCCACAGTGTAACACTTCAAGATGGATTTCTTTGATCCGGCTGCATTCTTTGTGTTTGGTTTTCACTGATCTCCTTACCTTTGACACACACCTGTTTTAGGAGGAATTCCTGTGAAAAGAAAGAAATATTTCACCTGCTTGCTAAGGATGAATATAATAGAGGTACTCTTTTATGACACAGAATGGGGGCATTCAGTGCTTAAACAATGATTATTGAATTAAAAGAGCTTTGTAAGATGTTATCTTGTTGACTTAATCAATATGATATATTAATTAGCGGTCCTTGCATGCTGAATAAAAGTATTAGATTCTTTCCCAAAAAATCTTACTGACCTTAGACCAGGGTGAGTCTGTGTTAATGAACACCCTCTGCGTCTGAAATGTGTCACATGCACAGACTGCTTAGGTTCATGAGGTGAACAAGGGTCTGGTTGCCATGGCATCAATAACTCAAGAGATTATTGCAGGCAATAAAAGCATAAGCACATTCCGAAGTGGATGTAGATGACCAGCGCTCATCTGAAATGTGTCACTGTAATGATGAGAAATATTACAAGTGAAATGCTTTCTATTTTTGTCTCCCTGTCTCCGTCTAAACACACGGCCACATGTAGTCCCTCAGAGCAGCGCAAACAGAGTTTTGGCATTTATGAGACCACCAGCTTTGCTCAATATTCATCTGTCATGTTTTAGGACTTTTAATTTGTCCTTGAGCTTCTTCATGCTGCTCTTCTGATTCATTGCTGTTGTTTCGTTTCAGATGTGCCTGCTCAACTTTTACATTGGAGGACAGCGCCATCTGTCTGACGTCTGAGCAAAGCACCATGGACATAGATAGAGATGACGACTCAGTGCTGGATGCCTACTTTGTGAGTTTCTACATTACAGTTAGTCGATTGGATCTTGAGGGATCTTGAGGGATCTATGGACCTTAATCAGGGTCATATTGAAAATAAAGTTGCGAGGAACAGAAGTACAGTACGTTCAATAGGTTGTACTGTCCTATGTTTCTTTCAAACCTAATTATTAATACCAAGGGACAGTACACACAGTAGAATCCACTGTACTTTTATCCCTCGCGGCCTTGTTTTCACTCAAATTAAATATGCCGTCTTTCTACCTTGCATAAGTTCCTTTAGATCTGCAATTATATTGTCAAAAATTATAATACTAAAATATATATTATTACATAGTACTGTATAAATAGTAGTACAAATAAATAGTTGATTCTGATTTGTAATACTGACCGACTAACATTTTTCCTTACTTATATAGCAACTTTATAAAAAGAATTGTATAAATATTTATAAACATCAGAATAAATTCTGAAAGTATACTTATTAAGGAATAAGTAGTCAGTCAATATTAAAAATTATAATAAGACTAAACAAGGAATAACTTAATAATGATAACTTTTAGAATTTAATCTGATATATATATATGCAATTATTATATTATATTCTAAAACTGTAAAAATATCAGATTAATTATTATAATTATTTGTTATACTAAGTTGTTTTATATATTATGAAATGTATAACTTGTAACTGCTATAAACTTTGATCATGTTCATTCTCTTTCCAGTGAGTTTGTTAATAATAAATAAATAAATAAATAAATAAATAGTTATATATTATAATAATTAAACATTATAAATATTTAATATTATTAATAATAATATGATTTAATAATCAATAATATATAATTATATACATTTATATATAATATTTATGTAAAATAATAAAATATTATAATTATTACATTATAATTTATAAATATCAAATTCATTATTATAATTATGTTTTATTAAATATGTTGTTATAAACTGCTATAAACTTTGATCATGTTTTAATCATCTTTCCAGTAATTTAATAATAATGATAAATTAGCAAATAATAACTTTTGTATTATAAATAACTTTCAGAATTTAATGATATTTATAAATGATTACAATAATTAAAATATATGTAATTATTGTTATAAATATATAAATATCCGATTAATTATATTTTTATCTTACTTATAATTTATCTATCTATTATCTATCTATTATTTTAAAAACATTTTTATTATATTATGAAAGTTATACTCCCAACTAATAACTGCTAAAAACTTTGATCATGTTGTTGATCATCTTTCCAGTGAGTTTTGTAATAATAATAAATAAACAGATATTAACTAATATAATACAAATAATCATTTCCAGAATTTATTCTAATATTTATAAATATGTATAAATGATTAGAATATAATATTTAAAATAATATAATTAATTTATTATAATTAATTATTTTATTATATTTAAAATAATTAATTATAATTTAAATATTAAATTATAGTTATTTATATTATATTAAAATATTATTTTTATTATTATTAAAAAAACGTATTGTGATATAATATGAAAGTTATACTGTCACTTTGATCATGTTCTTGATCATCTTTCCAGTGAGGAGCAAAATGAGATGATCCTTCATCTCTCCCCTTTCCATCACCTCTGGATCCTTATGTGCCAAGAGCGCCCCCTGCTGCCAAACAAATAAAAGAACTCATTGTGCTGACATTCGCCAATACAACTACAAACATACATCTGTACATGGACTCACGATGCTAAACATTTCCTTGGACTGTCTGAACGGACTGTGGCTATAAGTTGGACATCCAACCAAATGAAGATTGTGCTTTTGCAGCAGCAAAAGAACTCTACAGATTCTTACATTGAAGGCAGCTCTGGGTGTCAGACTGAAGACAGACGTGACGTCGTTGTTTCGTAGACATGCAATAAATACGCTCCTCTGATATGCAAAGATGGTTTCTAACAGCTATCCTTTTTACCTCTTAAAGGATCTAGTCTTTAGTGATCTAGACACAATGCTTGGCGATTCAAACTCTAGCTAACAGAGCTGTTCAGATATTTTTAAATGTGCAATTTTCATACATTATTCAAGTGTGTGTTATGGTAGTTCTCCTCACTGGAGTAATAATCCTGACATTTTATTTCCAAGGAAACACACAGTTTCTAGGAAACAATGGATGTGACTTAGTTCTCAGAGATCTCTTATGAGAACAGATGTGTCATGTACTGTAAATGTAGGAGTGTAACTTCGGTCATGCTCAGATTTATGCTGGTACATCAGCTCCTGATAATCAAGAGTGGGATTCGCATCAGCAGCGCATCATTTACACAAATCCAGATGCCAGAATGTTTTTATGTGTTAAAATACAGATTAGAAGTCAGTCTTTCATGTGGGGATGGGTGAGTTTCATACACGCATAAATATTTACTCAGGAGATTATTTTCCTAGAGGCGTCCAAATGATTTCTTGATGTTAGACGCTAGCGTGCTTCTGATTTTAAATGCCATGTCAGAACTGTCTTTTGAATATTATTATTGCACCTTTGTTTGTTTTGAGGCCATAATTTATTAAATCATTATTATAAATTAGCATTGTGTTGGTCTGAATTTTATGTTGACCAGTATTTGGCCATTTTAAGATTATCGGGACATGCCGATAATCTCAATTTTCACTTAGTACCAATATTCACTTAGTTGGTTTATAGTGTTAGATACTGAACTTAATGAATTTTCATGGGTTTTTAAAGGTACAATATGTAAGATTTTTGGATTAAAATATCCAAAAACCACTAGAACAATGTTATATATTTTGTTGACTTGTGTACTTACATTGTCCCAAATGTTTCCAAGTATGTTTAAATCCAGAGAAATAAGCAATTTTAACCAGGACACGGACCGTGCCGTGCATCACCTATCAATGACATCATACCCGCGTTACCCATCAATGACATCATACCCGCATTACCCTCGGTTTCTGGTTTTATTTTGTAGAAACCATGGAAACACCAAAGACGATTTAGTATATTATGTGTTTTATTAGACAGGTGAGCAACTGTTTGGATACATTCATCGACAAAAATAATAAAAGTTCCTCTGCTCTCCAGACTCTAGTTTCTGCTCGCACAGCACTCGGCCCTGCTCTGCTTCATACTACGGTAACGTAGTACAGTAAAATCTCATCCATGAACATGATTTCTTCCCGAGTCCAGTCCTGATTCTTTTCCACTGGCTGTAGACGTGAAGACAACACCTCCCATGATTCCGCGAAATCAAGGCGTCATCAAGCTATGCCTTTGTTTTGAATAAATGTCCTCTAGTGGCGAAAATTCACACACTGTGCCTTTAAAGGGTTAGTTCACCCCAAAATTAAAATTCTGTTATTAATTACTCACTGTCATGTCGTTCCACACTCGTAAGACCTTCGTTCATCTTCAGAACACAAATTAAGATATTTTTGATAAAATCCAATGGCTCAGTGAGGCCTGCATTTACAGCAAGATAATTAACACTTTCAAATGCCCAGAAAGCTACTAAAGACATATTTAAAACAGTTCATGTGACTACAGTGGTTCAACCTTAATATTATAAAGCGACGAGAATGCTTTTTGTGTGCCAAGAAAACAAAATAACGACTTTATTCAACAGTATCTAGTGATGGGCAATCTCAAAACACTGCTTCATGAAGCTTCAAAGCTTCACAAATCTTTTGTTTCGAATCAGTGGTTCGGATCATGAATCAAATTGCCAAAGTCACGCCCCCCAGTGGTGAACCATTGAAATTTCAAAACACTTATGACGTAACGAAGCCTCGTTTACTGAAATCACGTGACTTTGGCAGTTTGATACACGCTCTGAACCACTGATTCGAAACAAAAGATTCGTAAAGCTTCAAAGCTTCATGAAGCAATGTTTTGAAATCGCCCATTACTAGATATTGTTGAATAAAGTAGTTATTTAGTTTTTTTTTTGACAGCGTGTATGACAGCAGTAATGACAGCATTTTCATTTTTGGGTGAACTAACCCTTTAAGTGAATAATTAAAAGATTATGTATTTCAAATGTTTCTAGCCTGATGTATTTTGTGTATATCGTAAAACTCATCCATTGAGGTTTTCCCCATTGTGTTTGTGGGAAAGTTCTTCCTGTGAGGGGATCTACTGTGTTTCCCTCAGGAGGTCTCTGTGATCTCTTTTGTATGCAAATTAGCTCTAGGTATAAACGTCTGTCCCACCCACAGTCAGAACTTTGGGATTTTTGAGGGCGACACGTTGACATCGCTGCTAAAGAACTGTGCTTCAATAAATTCTTCTCCACACAAGAACTCTGGTCAAGCTTATGCATTAAAGAAATATATTGGCGAGCCACCCAAATAACAGCTCAGCCAAATACAGGAAAATCTAACAATGAGTAAAATAAACACTCATTTTATTTCGGCAAATATGTATACATTTCGTTCCCGTTAAATTGTGTTGTAAAATGTGCTGTAAAATGTACTACATACTCTATCATTCAGAAGTTTGAAGTTGTTAAGAATTTGTAATGTTTTTGAAAGAAGTCTCCTATATGCTCACTAAGGTTGCATTTATACAGTTAAAACAGTTATATTGTTAAATATTATTACAATTTAAAATAACTATTTTGTATTTTAATATATTTTATGGCAAAGCTTCATTACTCCAGTCTTCAGTGTCACATGATCCTTCAGAAATCATTCTAATATGCTGATTTGCTGCTCAAGAAACATTTCTTATTATTATCAATGTTGAAAACATTGAAGTGCTGCTTCATATATGTTTGTAGAATGAACAGAATTATTTAAAATAGAAATATTTTGTAACATTATAAATGCCTTTATTGTCACTTTTGATCAATTTAAAGTGTCCTTTCTGAAGAAAAGTATACATTTATTTCTTTAAAATTATATTTTATTGACATTATATTGCAATCCTGTTCACTTAGATGTCAGTATGAGCATTGTGACTAAAAGTATCTCATCATTCATTGCTTTTTATGTACATTGTACATTATACATAATGACAACAGGACATTTATAGTGATTTAATGCCTTTATCAATAACTGTGATTATATAATCTATATATAAAAACAACAGAATTTTATTTAAAATGGCAAAACAAACACACACACTTTTCGCCATTACTGTGTGTGTATATATATATATATATATATATATATATATATATTAAACAAAACCTACAATTTTGGTTAAGAAGCTGTGAGTGGGCACATTCAGTATTACTCAGGCCATGTCCTGACCCTATTAATACATCCCACAATAGTGTCCCTCACCAACACCACCATAAGGTTGCAGGATGTTTTGTTATGAACCTAACACCTTCCCCCAGTTCTTTCTACTATCATGGAGAGTTCTTCCATTCTAGAAAGTACCAGTCAGACCTCCAGCACACCAGCTGTTGGGAGACACCACCTCCCTCCCCCTCCCATCAGGCCGCTCTGGACATTTGCTACTGATTTCTCAGCTGTCATACCCGCTCCCTAAATAGACCATATCAGAGAGAGGCTATTTCACTGATATAAGAGGTGACCTCACATCTGCAAATTAAAATGAATCCACTATAACAAGAATAAATGAACAGCATGATGTGGAATAGTGAAAAACCATAAGAAGATGTAATCTCAGGTTGTGACTGATAAGACGCAAAATGCATTTGTATCAACAGGAGGGGTGGATGAAGACCGTGCCACCCCTCACAATGAAATGGATCCATCCGTTATCTTGGTATATGCCCCCCATGTGTAAGATATATATATATATAAGTGACTCTTGGGGGGCTGTTACAACTGATAAACCCAAACGACAAGAAACTACACTATAACACTTTCCTCTTACGACGAAGCAGAATTGACTTCAGTGACGGTATGTAACTATAATCACATGCATGATTGTTTGTTTTTGGATGCATAATCTGTAGTCCTAAGGAGACAGAATATTTCTAATTTATAGAAAACAGAATTCGCCATTCACTCCGTTCAGTATTGTGGAGGTAGGATCTCTTATGAGGCCACACTGTTGCCCAAATAAGGCTTGAGGGTCAGACATTTAAAGTCAGATAACATGTGTTTGACCATTTGCTTGAGAAAATTGGCACCTACATGGTAAGTTTGAACATGTTTTAATGGAAATTTAAATGGTACAAGGAATGTGTTTAAATTAAAGGTTTGTAATTAAAGCAAGACTCAATTTTGAGATTTTGGGCTCTTTGGCTTTTCATAATGTGTTTTCAGACTAATGGAAAGAAAACATCCAAAATACAAGTGTTTATTTTATTGTACTTTATCTATTTACATGCATGTCTGTAGAATTTAATTAAAATACATATCTTTAAAGGATGTTTTCTCAAAATGTGTTTTTTCTCATGCACTGAACCAGAAATCTCCTTTTCAGCTGCACTTATACACCAAAACTTTGCATCTATATCTATATTCTGAAGGTTTTAACAGAGGGGTTTGTTCATATATCATTTGCCTGATTTTATACAATGTTTATTCCTAAAAACATGGTGACATTTTTTTCTGGCTGTTGACAGTATTTTCTCTGGATTTTCACTGTTAAAACTTCTGACTCTGTGTCAACAAGAATTCTGAACCTGGAATTTTATGAAAATTACTGCATATGTAATTAGATAATGCCTCATTTGCATATTTAAACATAACATTTTAGAAAACTTGTAATATAGAAATGTTTGCGATTCCTAATGTGATCAATCAACTGTGGAAGTATGATGATATATATCTCTCTTTTTAATGTTGTGTGCAAGCATATTGTCTGAAAGCTCAATCAAATGAATTTTACATGTAACACTTGCATGAATTTGACTGTATATAGAAAAGGGTTGCCTGTGAACAAAATGTAACATTCTCTGCTAGATGGGAGAAATTGAAGATCCAGTCCAGTTAAAGGATGAGGGTAACAAGCACTTCCAGGCTGGAGAAATCGACAAAGCCATTGAGTGCTACACTAAAGCCATAAAAGCCTGCAAAGACAAGAAAGCGCTCGCAGTCATCTACAGGAACAGATCAGCCTGTTTCCTGAAAAAGGTAAGAGTCTACTGCTTCACGTAGGCCTACTATAGGAAATACGATAATTCCCACTTCTGAAATTGTGATTAGGAGAGGGCGTTCATGTGCAATTTTTTACCTAGGAAACTTTAAGAATACCAATGAAATCTGACAACAATCGTATCATGAAGCTTGTTTCTTATGTTCAAATTGCGTTTTAAAAAGCTTGTTTTTCATGCACGACCAGCTAATGCGCATGCGCAGTTAAGAGCGCGAGTCTGAGAACGCTGCCTGTTTCTATAGCAACCGGAGCTTCTAACGGCAGCTGCAGTGACGCGATGACTTTACTAATCAACGATTGGCGCTTTCACTTGGAAGGCGGGGCTTATTCGCCATATTGGGTGATGCACTTTCTCCCATTCATCCTACATATAGTCTTTGTTAACTGCACAAAATTTTAGCACGTTTTTTTTTTTAACTCTACCTCTAGAAAATGAAGAGCAACGAATGTGCATCAGGTGTGTTTTGCTTTTTTATGTTTTTAATTAATTTAGAAAATTCACTGTAAACTTTATCGTTACATATTATATTGTTATATTAGCTTATTCTGTTGTAACTAAAAAGTAAGTATTGTGGTATTTCTTTTTCTCACTGACATGCCCCCAACTCGTAAATGTCGGGGCTCCAGAGCTTTCCACTGTATTTTCCGCTATTGTTTGGTGGTGTTCATGTGCGTTCAACTCATAAATACTTTCCGACATGACTTGAATGCACCATCACATGTTTCTGCATAAATTTCATTTGATGTCTTGTTTTCCAGGAAAATTATAACAATGCAGCATCAGATGCCACTAAAGGTATGATTTGCAAATTAATTCTTCCTTTTTTTTCTTTTTTTTTAATGTTTTCAGCTGTGATTTCAAGCTCATTTTACCATCAAACACCTTAAACATGTTACTGTTGATCTATTAAAATATTAATGAATGCTGATCTGTTTCTTTTATACAATTGCAGCTATCGATGTGGATGCTGCAGACATCAAGGCTCTGTACAGAAGATGCCAAGCGCTAGAGAAGCTTGGCAAACTGGACATGGCTTTTAAGGACGTTCAGAGATGTGCAACCATAGAGCCTAAAAACAAGACCTTCCTCGAGACCCTCAGAAGACTCGGAGCTGAGATCCAACAGAAGGTGAGGATTGTTTCTGTCAGAATGCTTTTGAGTTCACGTAACGCACATCTGAGTTTCTAAATAGCATATCTGATTTACCCCACAGCTAAAAACAACCTTCTCAACAGACTCCAGAGTGCAGAACATGTTTGACATCCTGTTTTCAGATGAATCAGATAAGGAAAAGAGAGAAAAGGTTTGAACGGTTTCCTAGAACTCTGTTCCCTTTTAGCTTGGAACAGTAAAGCAAAACTAAATGAATCTATCGCAGATTTCCAAGCCACATTTTTCTGTTAAACTGAACAACATGTTTGTTGGGTTCACTAGGCTGCCAACAACCTGATTGTCCTGGCAAGAGAGGATGCGGGAGCAGAGAGAATATTCCAGAACAACGGTGTGCCTTTACTTGTGCAGCTGATTGACACAGGAAAACCTGAGATGACTCTGGCTGCCGTCCGGACCCTGTCAGGAATGTGCACAGGCCACAGAGCAAGGGTGAGGAACAGACAAATAACCAACCAATTTAAAAAAATATCTAAACTAACTGTACATAAATATGCATATATATTAAGATACTGAAACTTGTTTTATTATAATTTATGCTGAATTAATTACTTTTTGTGTTGTATTTTATATTAAAATAAGACAAAAAAAATCTTATATTTAGGTGGCATAAATATAAAATTTATGTGAGGTGGAAAAATAATTTCTCAGAATGAATTTGCATAATTTTATGCATGAGAAAAATATCCTTTAATTAACATACTTTCTGAATGTGTTAATTATTTAGCCGAAACATTAATAATATAATAAATACACATATTAAGATGTGTATTATATAAAATATATTTTTTATTTTTTTAAGGAGGTTTTTTTTTTTTACTGAAAAACAAGACAAAAAAATACTAAATGATTTTTCAAATTTATGCAATAAAGAATACAATATAAGAAAACATAGATAATAAGGAATACAATAAAGGTCACAAAACAAAATTTATGTGAGGGGAAAAACCAAGTGGTCAAAATGAATTTGATTCTTTTTGGGGCAAGAAAAATATCCTTTAATCAACATATTCTCTGACTGTATTAATTATTAAGAGAAAACAATATAATATAATATATAGAGGCTCAACAATAAGGCCAGTGAACCTAAACAGTTGAGAAATAAAACATATAACACTATATTGGAACCAGGGGTATTGAAGGTGCTGTATGTAAGTTTTTGACTGTACTAAAGCATAAAAATACCATAATATGTTTGCAGATTTTTAGGAAACATGCTAAGTTCACATAATCGTCTCTCTGAAAACCATTGCTACAGCCAGTTAGTTTACTTTGAAATGTGCCAATTTACCCAATAGTATTTCGCCACCCCGGGTTGCCAGTTGGCGGAAAACACATGCAGCGAATTGCAGCCATGGAAGCCAAACAAACTGGGTCAGAGATCGCAGATTTTACCTGACCTAAAAAGCCTTAGCATCCGCCTAAAAATCTCTATGAACGGCAGCATATTAAAACGCGATATCAACTCATCATAAATCAATAAATCAACTAATCAACTTACAGAGTGTAAGTCTCCTCACCTTCCAATGTCTATTCAGCTCGCTCCTGTTGCGCGTGTCTTCAAACTGGCAACCCGCGTGAGCGTCGAGTCTGAGGAGGAGGGGGCGGGGGCAAACAATATTTTGAATTTGGACTGCATTACCCATTTCAACCACTAGCTGTCATTCTTACATACCGCAGCCTAATATTCCTGCGGCTGTCTGTGTTTTTAATGTTAATCAAACAAATGACAAAGAAAAAAAAATTCACTGCTCTTGACTGAATAACTTTTGTAACTAAGTATTAATATATATTTAATTTATACAGTGAAAACTATGTAGTATTATTTTACATTTGATTACTTTATTTAATTTCTGTACCTGAAAACTACTCTTAGACCTTGCTAAAAAAACTTGTATGTTCTGTTGTATTTATTTGTGCTATTGCTCTTAATTTGATTTTTTTTTTTATTATTATTTTATTGCTAAATGTTTACGTCTTTAATTTTTAAAAAAAATAATATTTGGTGTCAAAACTTTATTATTTAAGGTTGCATGGGTAAAACACGATGGAAACATTAACTATTTTAAGTTATTCATTACTTTTCAATAAACATTTTGGTAGGGAAAGTAAAAATTTGAACCACTGTCCTGACTGGGCTAGTAGAAAACCCTTACCATTGAGCCCTGACATATTAAGATACCGTATTATATATATTTGTTATTTTTTGCTTCATTTTATTTTTACTGAAGAAAAAAATACAGACAATAAATAATACAATAAAAGAATATATTGAAATAATAAAAATACAATAAAGACCACAACAAACCAATTTTAATTTCATGGGGTCTTAAAGGCAATGTTATTTCTGGTGCAGTTCTACAATTTTCTGTGTTTGTGGCCTTTAATTTATAAATGTTTGTGTTAATAATGTGTTTGGATTTTAAAGGCAACTGCCATTATCCACATGGTGGGAATTAGCAAACTGTGCAGCATCATGGCTGTGGACAATGAGGAGATTTCTCTGGCAACTGCAAACCTGTTCCAGTGTGTCTATGACTCTCTCACTGGAGGAGACCAGAGACATTATGGCAAAGAAGAGGCCCTCGTACTCGGTAAGAGAGGAGAGCTGAGCAAATGAGCATTCATAGGAGCATTACTGATGTGATCATGTTGACCTTCAGACTTTTGAGTTTTAAAAGTGCAAACTGCTTTTGTCCGCTGACTGGTAGACTCCAGTAGGGACTTGAAAGATATCCTGCTTGCCTTGTTGGAGATGATCGCAAGCAAGAAGGTGTCTGGACATGGTCGAGACCAGGCCCTGAACCTCCTGACCAGGAATGTGCCAAGAAAAGACAAGAAAGACACTGATCACTCCAAGTGCCTTTTCACCATTGATCACGGTATGTTTCAAGAAACCTAACCCCCAATCACCCCCTGGCGCCTGCTCACTGCTCCGGGTGTGTGTTCGCGGTGTGTGTGTGTGTGAACTTGTAGGGGGAAATGCAGAGCACAAATTCCAAATATGGGACACCATACTTGGCAACACGGCACGTCACGTCACGTCATGTCAAAAGCTACTTAAATGCCCTAACTGAACTAAGGTCTAATCCTGGCTTAATCTAAGCCCTGTGTGTGAAACCAGGCATTAGTTTCTTATATTAATTAACCGCCTCAATGCCTGTTTTTTTTTTTTTCTCTCTCTCTCTCTCTCTCTCTCTCGGTCACACTTTAGTTTAGGGTCCAATTCTAAACTAACTATTAAGTACAACTTTTGCCTCAATAAACTCCTAATTATTGCTTATTAATAGTTAGTAATGTAGTTGTTAAGTTTAGGTATTGGGTAGGATTAAAGGTTGTAGAATATGGTCATGCAGAATAAGGCATTAATATGTACTTTATAAGTACTAATAAACAGCCAATATCCTAGTAATATGCAACTAGTTAATAGTGAGAATTGGACCCTAAACTCAAGTGGTTCTTATTTGAAGAACCAGGATTCCAAGTGTTTTGAAAAACCTGGATATATAAGTGAAACTTAGTGATTTCTAGACCTGGAAAAGTCATGTAAATTTATAAAGTTTTTATTTAATGAATATACATTTTTCTAGTTATGCCAGGCTCAAAAATTATTGGGTAGAAGCTGTAAGTAAAAAATATTTTTAAAAATCCTAATCTAGTAAATCACAAAAAATAGAAAAGTAATCGGACCTTCGAATAGTGTTGCAGACAATGAGGGGACTTAATGTCCAAAAGGTTGAGAACCACTGGTATATTAAGAAAGACATAACACATTGTTTTTGCTAGGGATGCACAGTATATCGACCACCATATCGGTATCGCCCGATATATGTTCATTTTTAATGTTATTGTTACCGGCCCAATAAGAAAATTTGGCCGATATATTAAAGCCGATAAACAATGGATTATTTCCTTCAGCTGAGAAACTTCAGATGCGCACTGTCCGCAATATTGTTTTAAATTTCTTTTAATATGATTGAAATCACAAAAAAAAATCACAGTTAAGTACAGTGCAGGTTTGTAATATAGGTTACATAATATTATAATAAGGACATTATAATTGTGTGCTTGGGACATGGCTTTAAATGGTTAGACTTTTTCAAATATAAAGAATTATTATTAAAATTTTCATATTAGTGCATCCCTAGTTTTTGCTGTCCAAAGCAATCATATTCTTTCAGTTCCTTTCAAGCTGATAGGACTGAAATTACATGTTTTAATGTTTTTTTGATGGAAATTTCTTGAAAACAGGCCTGAAGAAGATTCTGAAGGTCTGCGGTCAGGTTCCAGACCTTCCCGATCAGTTGCAGCTGACAGAAAACACACAGCTGATTGCCAGCGTTCTCCTCAACAAGCTCTACGATGACTTGCGCTGTGACCCTGAGCGAGATAACTTCAGAGACATCTGTGATGAGTACATTAGGTAAGTTCCACTTTTGCCACAAAATTAGAATCCTATTTAAACATACAAAGATTGTGGTACATAGAATTATACATATACTATACTTAATGTCACTGGTTTTCATCAACAGGAGCAAGTTTGACCCCAACGACATGGACAAAAACATCCATGCCATCAATAGTTTGTCAGGCATTCTGCAGGGGCCTTTCGACGTGGGCAATGTCCTTGCGGGTCGTCAGGGAGTCATGGAGATGATGGTGGCACTTTGTGGATCCGAGCGTGAAGTGGACCAGTTGGTAGCAGTGGAGGCCCTCATTCACGCGTCCACCAAAACCAGCAAAGCCTCCTTCTTTATCAGCAATGGAGTAACTCTGCTGAAGGAAATGTACAAGAAAACTAAGAATGAAAAGATCAAGATCAGAGCCCTTGTGGTACGCAAATTACATGCTTAAATGCTATTCAGACTGTTTGTTGCAGTGTTCATTAGTGGTTAAATGAGAGCAGTTGATACAGTTTGTAACATAATATATCCAATTTCTTTTCTCAGGGTCTGTGTAAACTGGGATCAGCTGGAGGAGATGATTACAGCATGAGACAATTTGCAGAGGGTTCCACTGAGAAACTGGCCAAGCAGTGCAGGAAGTGAGAAAGCTATCTTTTATTTGAAAGATTATATTATGAGAATTTACATTTTCCTTTATCTTTTAATGTAGTAGTTTTATATACTAAGAAAACACACTACCGTTCAAACCCTTTAGGGTCAGTAAGATTTTTTTTAAAGAAATTAATACTTTTATTTAGCAAGGATGCATTCAATTCATCAAAAGTGACAGTAAAGAAATGTAAAATGTTACAAAAGATTTCTATTTCAAACATAAATGCTGTTTGACAATTCTATTCATCAAAGAATTCTGTTAAACAAACTGTATCATGGTTTCCACAAAAATATGAAGCAGCACAACTGTTTTCAACACTGATAATAAGAAATGTTTCTTGAGCAGCAAATGAGCATATAATGATTTCTGAAGGATCATGTGACACTGAAGCCTGGAGTAGGTTTACAAACACAGGAATAAAGTAAATTTTAAAATAGAAAAAAATAATTTTATATTGTTTCACAATATTACCGTTTTACCATATTTTTGATCAAATAAATGCAGCCTTGGTGAGCAGAAGAGACTTCTATCGAAAACATTAAAAAAACCTTACCGACCCCAAACTTTTGAATGGCAGTGTATTCATAACTCAAAAAGACCTAAACTAAGATGGAAACACTTTATTTATGATATCAGAAACTCATTAAACACATTAACATATTACCACCTTCAATTACATTGTCAACAATGCCTATTCAGTGTTGATTTTGTTTGTAATTGCTCCATGCAGAAGTTATAGGATCAAACCGCATTTCAACTATAGATTTTGTTTATTTCAGGTGGCTCTGCAACCCTACACTTGATGTGCGCACCAGGAAATGGGCCATTGAAGGTTTGGCTTATCTTACCAATGATGCTGATGTAAAAGATGACTTTGTTGAAGATGAAGCAGCCTTGAGGGCCATGTTTGAGCTTGCCAAGGTATGTGAAACACCTAATTAACCTATAGAGATTAACATGTAAATGTACACATACATAATATACATTTTTCTCTCATAGTCAAAAGATAAGACCATCCTGTATGCTGTCGCCTGCACCCTGATCAACTGCACCAACAGCTATGACAAGAAAGAGATCATCCCGGAGATGGTGCAGCTGGCCAAGTTCTCCAAACAACACGTCCCTGAGCAGCACCCGAAGGTAACGTAGACAAGATATGGCAAATAAATCGGTACAAATACTCCATTTAGTTTCTTAATAAATACTCAACATATTGTATGTTGAGTATTTATTAAGTTGAATTCATATATACATTTTAATGCATTTTGTTTGTGCTTTAGGATAAGAAGGATTTCATTGAACGGCGAGTGAAGAGGCTATTGAAAGCTGGAGTTACATCAGCTCTTGCTGTCATGGTCAAAGCAGATAATTCCATCCTGACCGATCAAACCAAAGAGATGCTTTCAAGGTAAGACTCAAGAAATTCTAAAAGAAGAATTTTCAGTCTTTAATTCTATCTATCTATGTTGTTTTTAAATCTGGACCCTGCAAAAAATATAATATGCCCTGATTATGTGTTGTCTATTATGCTGCTGAAGTTAACACACTATTTTTTGTCCATCCAGAGTGTTTCTTGCCTTGGCAAATGATGTTAAAGATCGTGGCACAATTGTAGCTCAAGGTGGAGGAAAGGTAAGAGACCACAGAGCAAATACAAACCCAACAGATACTTTTGTGAAATATAAACTATTCACTACTATGTGCAACAGGCTTTGATCCCTTTAGCCCTGGAGGGAACCGACAAAGGAAAAGTAAAGGCCAGCCACGCTCTGGCTAAGATCGCTGCTGTCTCCAATCCAGAAATCGCCTTCCCTGGCGAAAGGGTAAGCATTGTGAAAGCCAGATGAATGGGCAAAATGTTTAAAGGGTCATGAAAAGTGTAATTAAAATACATTTTTGCATTCCATGTTAATATAACAAATTATTTCAAATATTAAGAGTATTTTTCAGAGCATGAAAAAATTTACAATAAAGCTGAATATTATTATTATCAATTTCCATGTTTCTACTCTTTCCATAACAGATATATGAAGTTGTACGACCACTGGTTTCCTTGCTAAACACAGAACGAGATGGTATGGAAAACTTTGAAGCTCTGCTGGGTCTTACAAATCTTGCTGCCTTGAATGACAAACTTCGGTGAGTGTCAAATATTTTAGTTAGAGATTTGTTGTAAACCCCCACCATTAAGTATTCAATGCAAAAATTCAGGAAAGGTAGGATTCAGAACCAACAAAACCAAAAACAAATGCAGTATCACAAAGACCAAGACATCAGAATAAAAGTGCAAAAGAACTGTAGCTAAACACTAACAAGACTCCACAATTACATAAAATACAGTCTGGACAGGAAGTGGCTTCCTAGAAATTCAGTGAGGGTTCCCTCTGGTGGGCTGATGGAGGAACTGCAGGCTCTAATGAAACTGCAAATATTTGGTGCGTTCCAAACGGGATATATCGCTCTCCGAAGGGCACTTCAGATTGAAAACAATCATGGCCGCCATATTGAAGGGTCGTTCCAAACCGAAGTGCTCAAAACTGGCCACTTCAAAGGGCCCTTCGGAATGAAGGATTTCGAAGGGTACAACTGATGGACACTTCGGGCCCCCATGATCCTTTGCACAGGGAAGTTGTTTGGCATCACAGAATGGGTACAGGAGGCTCGGAGTTTGATTTTACCTATAAATGTATGTATAGTATTTTTCTATACTACTGTAATATTTATACGAGTTAGATTTGGTACATTATTATGGTCAAAACGCCATTGTACTTCAACAAAAATACTTTACAACTCCCTTTATCAGTCCATTCAAATGTTTCAAATACATAGACACAATATACAACATGGTGCAATAAACCAAAAATAAATAAACTAATGTTAAACAAAAGTCTCTAAAATAAAATCGACTCATCGTTCAGAGCGTGTTTTTGGGGGTCAACAAGCGTACAAAATGTGTGACCAAGGCACTTGGTGTCTGCAAATGTGCGTTCCAAAAAAATAGATTTTTTGACACCTACACCCTTCATCCCTTCGAAGCTCTCACTCCGGAGGGTAAACCCTTTGAAGGGATTAGGGCATAGGGATGAGCCCTTCTGAATAGAATGCAGGGTTCGTGTCACATTATGCTGCATCCTAATATGCATACTTCTCTACTATATAGTAAGCAAAAAACAGTATGTGAAAAGAACAGTATTCATAAAAAAGTATGCAATAAGTATATACTACACTTATTAGTATATATACTTTTTTATTATTATTATTATTATAATTAAATATTTGCACACATTCATACTATATAGAACATACATTTTAATGGCTGTGAAGTAATTACTCAAAAAAAGTATCTACTCAGAGTATGCAATTTCTGATTTCTATCTTGATAGATGATAGATAGATAGACAGACAGACAGACAGACAGACAGACAGACAGACAGACAGACAGATAGATAGATAGATAGATAGATAGATAGATGATTGATAGATAGATAGATAGATAGATAGATAGATAGATAGATAGATAGATAGATAGATAGATAGATAGATAGATAGATAGATAGATAGATAGATAGATAGATAGATAGATAGATAGATAGATAGATAGATAGATAGATAGATAGATAGATAGATAGATAGATAGATAGATAGATAGATAGATAGATAGATAGATAGATAGATAGATAGAAGTGAACAAGAAAAAACTGAAACCAAGAGCCATGCTTACATCATTGGGAAAAATATAATTTACACAGTACCAAATCTGTAAATCTAAAATTTGGAACTATTCTAGAAATGCAAATCTTACTTATTTATCTCTCTTTCCACAGAGTAAAAATCCTAAAAGAAAAAGCACTTCCAGAGATTGAAAACTACATGTTTGAGGAACATGATCAAATCAGACAAGCCGCCACAGAGTGCATGTGCAATCTGGTTTGCTGCAAGGAGGTATGAAATTACTACAGAGAACACATTCTGTTAACCAAATGGTGCCTTTTTTGGAAATATTGACCAGATTCATTATTTTGACAGGTTCAAGACAGATATCTGCAAGATGGCAATGATAAACTGAAGCTTCTTATCCTGCTCTGTGGTGAAGATGATGAGCAGCTTCAGAGAGCGGCTGCTGGCGCACTGGCTATGCTCACTGCCGCTCAGAAGAAACTCGCTGTTAAGATGACGAAAGTGGTATGTATCATTAAACAGCCTTCACGTCTCACTGTAATCTACCACTACTGTAGTGGTACAGTGGTACAGTGTTGGTATCAGATGCTCATACCAAAGATGATTGACTTTACTATTAATTTTTATTATCTACAGACTGGACAGTGGCTTGAGATCCTTCAGAGATTATGTATCCATGACAACCCCGAAATTCAGCACAGAGGTCTTGTGACAGTGTATAACATGCTGGATGCTGATGAAGAACTAGCCAAGAAGCTCATTGAATGTGAATTGCTGGAAATCCTGACATATGTTGCAAAACTGGAGGACAACCCCAAGAAGCAGGATGCTATTAACGCAGCTCGTGCCTGCCTGTCTAGAGCCATGGATCATGGACTTGTAAAGCCGTTTTCAGATTAAACAGAAAACAATTAATTGTGATGTCATTAGATGAATAGAGAATGGTCTGCTTTCTGGGAAAGTGGAAAGACTGCAAACCATTTGCAATGTTTTCTTTTTTTTAATTTCTAATGATAATCATAGTTCTTTTTAAGATGATATGTTTGTGTGGCTGTTTGTTTGATCAGTGGTCTTGCATTTTGGTATTTATTTAACATGCTCATTTCATATTTCATGTATTTGCACTTGTGAAGTTTTGATTTACAGATAAAAAAAACTTTTTTGAGAAAAGATGACTGGAATCTGTTTCTTCATATTGACATTATCAGAATTACCCTTTCATGTATAGAAGTACACATTTCACACACATGTTTGTTTTTGTGAATTGTGGGGACATTCCATAGGCGTACTGGTTTTTATACTGTACAAACCGTATTTTCTATCACCCCACACTATCCCTAAACCTACCCATCACAGGAAACTGCACATTTTCACTTTCTCAAAAAACTAATTCTGTATGATTTATAAGCCTTTTGAAAAATGGGGACATGGGGTAATGTCCTCATAAGTAATACCTGTCATACCCATGTCATTATACAAATTTGTGTCCTGATTTGTCACAAAACACACACATTTACCTTTCTCTATCTCAAATGTTTTGGCTGGTTAACCTGGTCTAGTTTGTCCTTAGTTTCTGGAGGAAAAGAGAATCATTCTTCATTAATGGTAATTGAAATGTAGTATTTCTAAATTCTGCTGAACTGACATTAAATTAACAAGACCTAAATAAATGCTGTAAAAGATTTATTGTTAGTTCATGAATGATACCTAGTAATTAATGTTAACAAATTGAGCCCTGTTACAAAGTATTACGTTTCCCCAATTATATATATATATATATATAATTTTATGACCTCTAATTAATATATATAGTTCCACTTTAGAATAAATTGATTCATAGTTCAATGTTTTTTTTTAACGTTTGCTGCTTTATTGTGTACGCATTCCTCTAAAACTAGGTTTAAATATTTTCCATATGCGTTACAACTGTTTTGGCTTTGTCCGACCAAAGGTCCATATACCATTGGTATATCTATGGACAATACAGCTTTGTTTTGCTCTAATTCACTCAAGTGAACACTTCGTCCAGAACTGAATGTTCTTTTAGGCGCAAGATAGGAGTTCAGGAATGCAGAAAACTGAAGAGCTCCATCTAGAGGCCGGAAGAGTAAACATGGCTTTTTCAGAGCCAGGACTGTTGTTTATGTACTTCAAGCTACTGATGTCTACTCATTCTCGATATATAACCATAGAAACCTTCCTTTTAATTATTAAATCGACATTCAGAGATAAATCCGCGTATAATTAGCGTTAAACGTCGTCGTTTCAATTCGCCTGTGCTGCGACTACTAGTGACGCCAAACGGAACTGCACGAGGGACGCAAGATGGACGCAAACTTTTGACTTTCTGTTTCTATTTCGTTTCGCTTTTACTCGCGCGAGCTACGCTTGTCTAGATATTGCCGCATCCCTCGAGTTGACAGCGCGCGCTGTCGAGTGAATTCTTATCCCAGTCAGAATTCGGTTAAAAACAGGCCTTCAGACCAACTCGCTGGCAGCCATTCGTTTTCACAGCCCAACCTTTGCTGTCTTTATGTGGATTCGCTTCCTGGTTGCAACACAGTCACACTGTCCAAGTCCTTCAAAACGCATTTCAGCCTAAGAGACTAGTCGTCGAACTTAATAATTATCCTTAAAGCTTTCAATAAACATTTCATGACTATTTTACCTAAAAGGCAGTATCTTTGTATTCGTTTACGTGGAATGTAGTGAGCCACCGAGTACTAGAAATATCTAATATATCGAGTGCAAAGCGAAAACCTGGGATCTATGCCTCGTCTTCATGGAGAATGTGACTACACGATCAACACAAGGTAACTGGGGTTAGTGGACTCGTCGACACGTTTAGTTTCTGTTTTGACGTCAATCGTGTTTGTATAATTTATGCAACAAACATCTGTTTATACATTTATATAGACCTATATCCATTCAAAACCCACTCTTTTCATTTTGGTGCTATTTTCGTTTGTGTTGATAGCCAACAAAACGGTTTGTTTTTTCATTACTGAGTTTCAGTTATGGGTATTTAAATATAGTAACGTCGTTGCAGCACTGTAAAATTTTTAAACGACTGTCCTATTCTGGTTGAAAGAAGACACGGGTACTGGTTTGGTTGGTTGCCCTTAACTCTAAACCAGTTCTGCAGTCGAGTCAGCATGGGCCTGGTAAATCTACACGTGATAGTCTTACCTTTGCTCCAAGCTTTTTAAATAAAGGATCACTACAATCATGTCTTTAGTTCACTGCTTTGCAATGTCATCTATTAGACCTGGCCTATATTTATTTATTATATGTGCCCATTATTATAAGCGTTTTATAGATATTTGTGCATGATCTAGCTATATGTAGGGTCTTCTCATTTTGGTCCTTATTCTAAGTGTTTTGAAATTTGTAAATGTAAGTTATGACATCATTTGGCAAACAATTAAAGACAAATAAAGGCTTAAATGGGTTTAGTACCAATGTCTAGATTTTATGAATTGTCAGCAATGTTGATTTATTTACAGCGTTGGTCATGAATCTCATTCCTCCATTTGTGTTGAGTTTGAAATATCCATCAAATATTAGGTGGTCTAAAATGATCAATAGCTGGTTGAGAGTTGTCATGTTTCAAAAACAAGCTTTACCACCTTAAACTGGTATGAGTAGTAGTGGATAACTGGCTTGTTGCTGGTCCATGATGATCTACTGGGACCAGCTTAGACCAACTAGAAACCAGCTACCATTTTAAGCTTGTGTTTTTCAATTAGAAAAGATGGAAATCCATCATGTTTAGATGACCGTTAGACTGCATAATTTAATGAGTTCATAATGAGTTAATTTATGTCAGTATTTGACAATATGGTTATTTGGTACATTTAGAAGATTAGTGCGATAACGCAACACTGTTACAGAAGTATTGCACAATAGTCACATAATGAACAACGTGTTCAGTAGAAGAATTGTGTAATGTCCTTTCTTTAATGCAGAATATGTTTTTTGGTTGTTTTAGAGGAGTTTTTCAACCAGTTTTTGAAACTGTTGGTTCTCTTACCAAGCCATTTGTTCACAAAATGAGTTCTCTACCAGAGCTTTTACTAGACGTTTATCTCAGAATATTTTCAATGACCTTTAAATGCTTTGACAAGATGCTCTCTAGTTGCCATTCTAAAGTGACATACAAAACCTTCAGTTTTGTTTGTTAAAAAGACTGAATGTTTTGAAAAATTGTGACGCAGTTAGTATAACTAGTATAACATGTGTCCTGTCTTACCAGGTCTTCTGGAGCCTGTGCATCCAGGCTCAGTAACCTTTAATGAGAGTATTCTAGCTCCACTTCGTAACAACTATTTGTATGAGGAATCAAAAGAATGTTTCACATACAACTCTGCCCATTTGATCAACAATGATGCTTTACAAAAAAGGGTACGTTTTATACTGTTTTATACTTAATACAATATACAGTGGTTTAGTGAGATTTGTGTCATGTTATAATGATTTTTTTTCCCTCAACAGTATGCTGCCTTTCGGTCCGAGAAACGGGAAAAAGGTTATTCTGAACAGGAACTTGAAGAGTCATATGGCTTCCTGTTACTTGATGATGCAAACAGGGTAAGAAGTACAAAACTCAATGAGCTTATTATATCAGCCTGATTTCAGAACTGTACTTTGTGTCGTCAAATCCATTCATTCAACATTTGTTTTCCCACAGGCAAGGAAAGTTGGTGAAACAGGTTTGTTGGTCGGAAAAGCAAAATGCACTACTCTTGGAGACCCGTTGAAAGGTAAAGAAAGTAGCTATTGCATTATTTGGTGATCATTTCAGCATAACAACCTGATGTGTTTACTTGCATGCACAAGATAATATTTCACATGTGACTGCAACAAGATGAGCCAGGGGAATTTCTAAAGCCTTCATGCTTGCCTGACAAGACTTGATATGTATGTGCTATTGTCACTGAATGTTACTTGGATGATTTTCATTGGACTGTTTCAGTGAATGTCTTATAATGCAGATTCAGTAGTGGCCAAAAGTGATATTTGTTTTTAATGACACTAAAAGTTTGATTAAACCATCAAAATATGAGGGAAATATTTTATGTTTTAAATATGAGGGAAGAACAAAATGTTAAACTTGGTTAAGTTGTTCATCAAAAATGCATTAAAAAAAGCTCACAGGAAAAGCATACATTGATATACATTATTCATATTTTGTTGGTTCTCTCCTGTTTTTGCACGTGTTCATAATTTCTTTGTATGACAGCTTGGCCAAAAATGGTCTGCACAATTTGGCATGTTTCATTGCGTTATCACAAATAAAACAATTGACTCCACACTGTAAACCCGAATAAGTTGGGCTAACTCCAAAAATTTGAGGTAATCAGTTACATCAAATTTTTTGAGTTATGATGTTCCCAATTTTAAGTAAGCAGAACTCAAGTTTGAGTTTGTTGTACTCATGCATGTTAATTGCTTCTAACTTGAAGTACTGAGTTAGCTTACTCATACATTTTGATCGCAATTAACATAAAATATTTAGTTAATTAACTAAACTGTTCTTGTGTGCTAGAACACAAATTCTTTTCGAGTTCTAGCAACTTAAAACATGTAACTTACCTGCTCTCAAAAACCCACATTAACAGAAACTCTTCTAAATTAGCATAACAAAACATTAATCACTACTAAATCTCCCTAACCATTAATATTTCACAAAAAAACATTATATAACACTTTATTTTAGCATTTACTCTCCCTTCAGAGTGCCATGGGCAAAGCATGCTGGAAAATAGAAATCCCAGCCCAGTTTCAGTTCAACTTGTAACTTCAGTTAAACGTATATCAGTTTTTAGTTTAATTTTAATGAATTACTGTTACAACTGTTACTCTAAATAACTTTGCTTGAAATCAGGTAACTTAATACGATATAGTAACCAAAGCTCAATGCTAAGGTTTTTTTCTACTTGTCTGTTTAAGCCGTGCTAACAATAGTATGCAACAGATTGTTAAAGCATTGCCTTTTATTAATAATAGTGTTCCAAAAGTCCATAGTCTATTCTCCCACATATGAAAGGAAAAGTGAAAGCATGAATTGAACTTCTACTTAAGAGATGTAATTAATCTATAGAAAGGGAAAGTGAAGGTTAACCTTTACCCAGGTCTTCCCACTAGTGTATGATATCCAATAGCCTAGTTACTGAAGTACTTACTGCAGTCTAAATTAAACATTTGACTCCCTTCTCAAATTTGCTAGAGGCTACGGGGCTATTATAAACTACTGGTGGAAGATTTTATTGTATCGTAGAGAAGTGAGTCACATTTCTATCTAAGGAACCTGTCACAGTCCCATGGTGGGTGTATCATGGCTTGAGGATGAGCAAATAATTATTAAGGAGTAATGAATTTTGTATTGCACAAGTACATTTAAGCTGTAAAGTGTTTGGTGGACAACAATATCACAATGCAATATAGGTCATACAGAACTACTACGGCTACTAATAATAGACATAATCTTGGATTATTATTAACTTAAAGCAGGTTTGAGAAGACTAATGGGCCATTTGTTTAACCATATAGTGAAATTCAGCACACATTCTTAGTCAATTTAATTTAGGCCTTCAGATGATTAAGGGTTTTCATATTTCATTTTATTACTATTTTTATGTATGGTGTAACTGGTAAGTTAGGCCCAGTTTATTTGGTTATTTGTGCTACTTCTGGTTCCTGAGAGGGGAAAGTCTTGACATGCACACAGCTTTGTAAGTGTAAAAGCAATGTCTCTCTCTACAAACGTTAAGCAACCAAATAAGAGTAAAGTTTGTGATATTGACTGTAAGTTGCTGTTGTATTGTATCATTTTTTGTTTATGCAAACATATTTTAGGGCCCAGCAAATGTTGGTGTGTTGTCAGGGATTTAGTCTCAGCTTTTTACAGTCTGTTCGCTGGCCTTCTGATGTACACAAGAATATCGATAACTTGATGTAATCTGTATTGCTGGCTTTTACACAACTTCTGGCATGCACTTTTGTCAACCAGTCTGGAAAAAAAGTCATGCTTACAGGGTCATGCTTACATAGGCTGATACAATTTGTTAAAGAAATCTTTGCTGGATTTGCCATAGTTTTTCAATAAATCTTTGAAAAATACAATTTTATTTATTATTGTCTGGACCAGATTTTATGCTGTCGGACAAAAGCCTGGCTGTGTGAGACTAGGACTTTTTGGCTTAATAATTAGCAGTACTAGAGATTAAACTTGTTCACTGTAGTTGAACATGTTGAGGCAATCAGATCTTTCTAAGAAGTCCTTGCACTACACCTTTTTTCTCATCTACAAAAAAGCAGAAAAACAAGTTTTTCCAGTTCTAGGCGGTCTGTTAATTGCCTGTTTTGGGTATGAAAAACATTTCTCAGAATTTCTGTTACACCTAAGAGATGTTTGTTTGAGTTTATATTCAGACCGTAGTTTTTGTAACATAAATGCCTCTTTGAGGGCTGATTTTAGTTTATAGTTTATATAGTCATAGTTTATATTTAACACCATTTAAATCTAAACCCTTTATATGACTTTATACAAATCAGGCCTTTTATAAATGGCTATCGTCTTAAGAAATGTGTTGAATGCAGCTGCAGTGAATTGATTGTTCTGGAGTTGTTTTCTGTTATTGGTTGAGGCGATTGTCATCACATTATATTTCTGTTTTTTGCACTTAAATTAGGTGTCTATATCTCAAAATACTCAGACTGCCTTGACCTGAAGCGCTGGTATGATGGCAAGACTGGCTACATTGTCCTTTTGAAGCTGATCAAGGTACACGTTTAACAAATTGGTGGAAAATTGTTATTTTCCACACAAAATTCTGTTGCTTTGTGCTGATTTATCCTAATGCACCACATGCAAACATCTTTTCTTATATTTTTAAACTTCAGGGGAGAGTGAAAGAAGTTACAGACAACTACACCCAGAATTTTACTCCTCCGACACCTGGCTTTGACTGCCATGTATCAGATCAGCTTGGGGCTGTGTCTTCAACTACTAGTTCTTTCTTGGCTTATGAGCGAACACAGGTGATACAGCTCTCAAAAGAAACGGTTTCCTTCCTTGCTTCCTTAGTATCAAACTGTATATCAACAAGGTTGGTTTGTCTTGCAGTACTATATGTATGAACTCCGTGATGGAAGCAGTAAAGCAGAATCATGTCCAAGACATGCTTGTCCGTTTTCCATCGTGGCATTTTCATATGGGAAGATGAGTACCACGTCAGAGTTGGAGCAAAAGAGGTTTATCACTTTTCTCTTTGAGATTTTATGTACATTTTTGTTATGACTAAACAACTTTTTCTGAATTTTATTAAACCAAACATTAAGTTTTACTTATGATGATGATTTTGACAACTAATGATCTGTTTTCTTTACTGTTTCTTTTCAAGCCAAGACAAAACAGGTAAGAATTATGGACTGTTTTGCATGTTCTTTTCTCCTTATGTGGTGAAATTGCAAATATGGCAAATAGCGATTTATTCAAAATCTTATCCGTTGTCTTTTTTTTCATTTGTTGTATAGCATTTTAAACTTGACTGTTCCATGTTTTGAATAATATTCAGTGTATTTAAAGTATGTAATTACCAATAAGAGGTATCTTGTATTGTAGTATTTCATTACCAACCATGGATTGGCCAATTCAAGATTGAATCCACTGTCTATGATGTTGGTCTTCAGTCTGCGAGTGGAGCCTGGTTCCCAGCAAAACTGTATGTTTTATGCAAGGACCCTCTTGCTCAGATACTATAAACCAGATTTCATTTGATAATGCACCAAAAAAAGCTGCCTAAACATCAAAGGTGGATTATTTAGAAATACTATACATCTTCTTATAAGCTATAGGATTGAAATGCAAACTGTATTTTCAGCCCAAAGACAGTTCAAATTGACCATGCAATTGGTGTGTCTGAACTGAAGAGGACCTTGCCACGGGAAATCTTTGAAACTTGCATTGTGGGTGAAGGTGTGTTTAAAATTTCATTTTGATTATTGACATTATTACCCATATTGTTGCTAAAACTGTAAATGAGCACTTGGGCGACATCTTTTTATTTGTTTTCCTACATCTCTCCACAGTTTGCATAGATGGCAGATGTTTCAACTTGTATGATGTTGTATCCTCTAAGGTGAAAAATGATCTTGCTCAGATAGCCCACGAACTAAAGGAAAAAGACATGGTAAATATGGAGAAGAGTGAAATATTTAATCAAATATCACTTTAAAAAATCTCTAAACAAATCTTGTCTTATGATCTTTTCCATTGACCAGGCTCTTGTTATACCACTAGAAGATTCTGGTTTCCTTATACTGTTACATTCTTCACACCTCTTTTCTTACGAAGGTAAGACGTTGCCCAGTGGAGTGCAACTCCAATTCCAATCATTTTCTCTAGAGTAATTCATTTTTAACACCAACATATAGATTGCGCCAATGCCTCCACGTCATGCAGTAAGTGTGCTAATACTTTAGCTTCTACACTCCTCACAAACTTAAATATGCGTTTAATAATAGCACAGATTCATCTAGGTTAATGTTAGAGCGAGTAGCTTACATGTACTTACATGTTTCAAATGATAAACCATATTTGAGGTTGATGGATGATAGGCGAACATTTGGATTTCCTGCCCGAAATACTGTAATTACCACAAGGACCCGCCGTTAACGATCTGTCCCTCACTGACTTCACCACTTCCTGTGGAGTTTTTTTTTTCTGCAACTAACAGACTAATAAAATTTTGGTTTATTAAGCCTCTTCTTGTCGACTAACAATTAGTCAACTATTAGGGGGCAGCCCTATTAAGTACCTTTATCTTTTGCTAGTTTTTTTTTTTTTTTTTCAAAGCTATGTTTGTAATGTTGTTATTTATCTTGAAGCTGGTAAGTTTGGCTCTTGTTTTCTCTATGGATAAAATAAACAATGAAAAATACATATGGAGCCAAGATAACTTAAAATATGGACAGAAAATCTGTCTTGATTCTGTTTATCATGTGAAAACATAATTTCTTTTATTTGTAGATGCAAAGTCGGGTAAGGCAGCAGCACTTCAAGGCATGTTTATTTTCCCAGACTCAAGAACTGTGCCAAGAGGTAACGAGAAGAATAATTTGATTTATTCTTTTTTTTTTTTTTTTTTTTTTTTTTTTTTAAATCAGTGTACTTTTATGTATCTTTTAATTTGCAAGTCTTGCAGGTCTTAAAAGCATCTCTTTTGTGTGTTTTTAGATGCCAAGTTGGACCTGACAAATACTAAAGTGTCATCAGAAATAATGCAAGTCATTCCAGCACTAAACTATGCAGAAACAGAGATGGGAAAATGTCCTCCAAACCAGCAGGGTTGCTCTCAAAGTTCTTTAGAGAAGTGTTTGCAAGAATATGGCACTCTTTTTCACCCAGGACTGTTGGATGTTCCCACAAGGGAAGCCAGTATGTTTCCAGACCAATTTGATGTGCCTGGTGGTTTTACTCTGATATCACCTAAATGGTCACAGGAGACTGGCACCCGATTAAAATCCTATTTTGATGAGCCTTGTGGCTTTACAATTCCAGTAGTGAGAGCACTGGAGTTACTCACTACTGGTCGACAGCAGCGTGGTGATGATCATGACGATGATGTCTATTATTGTATATCATCACCTGAGGAGGTCCCACAGACTGATGCCCCTGTTGAAAGTGAGACCTCTCACAGGACTGTTGAAAAAGTTGAAAAACAAAAAGATGAGCACAAGCATTTGGCTACAGAGCAGCCTCAACCTGCTTTGCCAGAGGGCCTTGGAAAACTGGGAACAGCTGTAGTTACAGTAGCTGACAGTGTGTTGGAGGATCCAACTTCCACAGTGTCACCCAAATTGGGTGATGTCCCTACAGAGAATTGTGTAAGTATTGACACTGACAAAAGTATTGACAAAACATCTCAAGGGAGTACTAAAGGAGATGCTTATGGAGTCTGTGTAGATTTATCCACAAAAGAGACTCCCATCCACACAAGCAGTACACCATTAATCACATCAACAGAAGAAGGTGGTACTGCTGGGAGGATGGAGGATAATATACATCCTGAGAAAACAATGGCTGATCCTGCTAAGAAAGTAAACCGGAGGTCCTTTTCAAGGCGTAAAGGTAGGAAGCGCAAAATTCATTGGAGAACCATGAAGATCAAAAAAGGAGTTAAAAAAAAGCTTGCTTTACCAACTTCAAGTTTGCCTCTCCTTTTGCCAGTGAACTCCACAGATGACCCTACAAAAGAGCAGACTCAGTCTGAGACCATGCATGCTGATGACATTAATCAGAGGCCACATTCAACTAGTAGGGGCAAGGGACGCAGGCAAAGGAGAGTGAATCGAAATCTGAGTGAAGCCAAACAAGCACAAGAACATTTAAGTGTGTCAACAGAAACTATACATAATCAAAGTATAAAAAATGAAACGAGTCCTTCAAAAAGAGACTGGCGGTCTCTTCCGAGGCGTAAAAGATTGTGGAATACTGATGCCAATCTGAAGCGTTCTTTGAGATCAGCTGCTGCAAAGATAGATGAGACTATAGTGAATGCACAGGCCGATACCACAAAACAAAGTTTGTCTAGCGCACCCAAGAGGAAGATGGAAGGATTTAGCTTGAGGGAACGATATGGTCTAAAAACCATAATCACAACCTGTGGCAGAGTTTTTGTCCCGCATGGTTCAGATGTTGATGTACAATCTGCAAACAAGAGACAAAGTGAGAAAATGCATGTTGAGATGAGCATGGACACAAATGCAGAAACGATTTCTCCTTTGGAAAACAAATCCACAGAAATAGTGGAAAGTAAGGGAGAATCTCCCTTGATGGTGATGGAAGAATTACCCTGTAAAGATCCAGTAGTCCGTGATGGCGAGGACTTGTCGCACAGTCCTTCAAGTGAAATGCCAAGTGCTCTTTTGTCAGCATTAAAGATACTGAGAAACCTTCACAAAAACAACCCATTAGAAATTGACAAAAGTAAGGATTTATGTTCAGAAAAATCCATGAATGCTACATCAAATGAGAATGTAGGTTTTCAACAAACTAACAAAGATCATCCTGTTACTGTTCAAACAGATGCAACTTCCAGTCCTCCCAGAGAATCTGACCAATCTCTGCTCTCTGACCCTAAAGTATCCTCCCCTGACAAAATCAAAAAGAAAGCAAAACATAGTGTGTACAGTGCAATATCTATAAGCAAGTTAAAGACTGTACTCAGAAGGGGAAAGAAGGTGAAATCTCCTTCCACTGGTAATGGTGCAAAATCTGAGCCAGATAAAGCAGAGCCAGAATCAAAAATAAGAAAATTGGACACCGTTGTGGATCTGAAATGTGATGTTATCAAGAATGAGTTGAAAGACAAAGGATCACAGCCCATGAATGATAAGGCACAACATGCGCCAATGAAACCCGTGGAGATAACCAAACAACCTGTGTCTTGGAGAGGTCTTATTCACAAGGCCTCAAAAGAAAATGGTAAGAGAATTTTTAGTTTATATATTCTGTTATTAAACAAATGTTCACATACCAAGAGTGGGAAAGTGTCCAGAAAGAGCTCTGTGTATGTTTGCTACCAGTTTTAAACCTCAGTCCTTTGTGAATGCTTCATTTTCTGTAGTAGTCATTAAATTAGACTGGCTTGAGATATGATTATGCTGGTGTATTAAAATTGGCCCCATTTGTTCTCCAACTTTTTGTCTTGTGTGCATGTCATTCTGCTTCTGAAAGCCACTGTCATACTTTCTCTTATTCTTTTGCATGTCTGCAAGACTGTGTGCCTTTGCTACTGCTATTTTATGCTTTGTCTTTGTTTTTGTCTATTTCTTACAGGGTCCCTCAATTTTGACACATCAGCACCTTTTGAAATAGCTAAACACACTGACCAGCAGCTCATATCATCGCTTGGGGATAGGGTAGGAAGGAGAAGAATTAGCGTTGATGGCAAAGCCAGCGCAGAGAGTGTGAGCATGGGTGCATCTCTGCCCTCAGATGCATTGAGTTTACTGGCTGACTTGGCCCTCGGTTCAAGTAATGATAAATTGTTATCGAACTTAGAAGCCAAACCTGGACAGGAGGCTAGTGGCTCCCCGGAGTCGGTTCTTCATGCTCTTCTTCGGTGTCCATCCACCAGATTTAAATTACCCCCCAGGTCTCCTTTTCCAGAAGGTCTTTTAGTGACTGGGGAACTGATTTTGGAAATATCAAAAGAGCATTCTTACTCACAGCCCACCTCTCTGCTGTCAGGTTTGTCAGGTCCATCCCCCCAGGTTTCTTCTCCATCTGGATGTGTAGATTCGCCTCTGTCATTGAAGACTGGGCTTCATCTGAACCTACCCAAAGATGGAGCAGCCTTGTGTCATCAAGAGGAAGGAGGCAAAACAGAATGGAAGCATCTGATTTCTCCAAATAAGCCAATGCCATTGATTCCCAAGACAAAAGCGCGGAAACCAAGATTTTTACGAAATAGACGCATAATTGAAAAGGACGGAAAGATCCAAGTGATGAGGATTTGGGAAGAAGATTATGATTTTAAATTTGACAGTAAATTTACTAATGACAGTATAGACAAAACTGTCACACGAGCACTTCATGGGTAAGTACCTCTTCTTGTTGTAGTGAAAATGTAGTACAGTTTTTATGTTGATTTGTGGTGACAAACCATTCACACAAGACAAAAATCTGAACATTGCTTTTAATTTACTTTCTGATTAGTGACAATATTAGGAATAGTTCACCTAAAATTAGAAATGCAAACTCAAAAATACGTTTTTTTTTGTTTTTTTATTGCAACAAGTTAGGAATTATACAGCTATAATGTAAAACTACATACTCATATACACACTTTTGCTATAAAAAAAAAAAATGAAAATAATTACTGATTGGTGTGTAGTTGTCAACATGCTCTTACTGATTCTATCAAGACTATTACAAGTAGGGATGTCCCGATTTTTGTGCCCCCGATCCAAACCGAGTAATTAAATATTGATACAGAATCTGTGTAGATTTATTTATCGTTTATTTATATATATATATATATATATATATATATATATATATATATATATATATATATATATATATATATATATATATATATATATATATATATGTAAACCAAAAATGACGGTGCGTTCCAAATGGGATATATCGCCCTCCGAAGGGCACTTCAGAGTGAAAACAATCATGGCTGCCATATTGAAGGGTGCTCGACGTGCTCAAAACTGGCCACTTCAAAGGGCCCTTTGGAATGAAGGATTTCGAAGGGTACAACTGATGGACACTTCAGGCCCCCATGATCCTTTGCACAGGGAAGTTGTTTTGCGTCACAGAATGGGTACAGGAGGCTCGGAGTTTGATTTTACCTATAAATGTATGTATAGTATTTTTCTATACTACTGTAATATTTATACGAGTTAGATTTGGCACATTATTATGGTCATTATTAGGGATCAGCCTTTCCGAATGGAACGCAGGGCTCTTCAGCCTACGGTTCTTGCGCACATTTTAGCTTCTTCTTTTCCTTTTAATGGCGGTTGGAATACCAACTTAAAGGTGCATACCGCCACCTACTGTACGACACCTGCGTGACAGCTGACATAAAATAAAAGATCAGGCTTAGGATAGCCGATACCGATCAGTAAAAAAAAAAAAAAAATGCTTAATTGGCTGGATAACATTTTTTCTAGGTGGTGACAAATCGGTAGAATTTGTAAAACCAATGTAAAATATTTCAGAAAACCAAACTAAGTTTCTAACTGAGTTGTCTGAGTTTGGCACAAAAACGCCACATAATTAAAATATGCTGAACAGTTTTTGTGGTAATCATTTGAGTCATCATAACCCATATATAGGCATTCCAAAAAGGCTCCGTTAACAATTTTTTTCTTACCTAATATTGACAGGAAATGGAACTTCAGCATTGAAGACACCTATGAGGATGTCCATCTCATTTTTCACATGTGGATTGGTCTTTTCTATAGTAAACACACTTCCAGGTTATTTCACCTTGAAAATAGTACTGCACTTCCAAAGGGGAAGGACGTTGAAAAGGTTCATCTGGACATTAACGCCATTCAAAATGCTGTGTCATTGCTCAATGTTGAGTTGAGCTCGAAAGAGGACTCGTCTAGGCCTGTGCCTCTTTTAACAGAGGTCTTGGATCTTTCTGTGAAAAATGGCGAGCCTGTGAATCTATATTCGGTCTCAAATCAAAGCAGAATAAAAGACACTGCATCACATCCTGGTGGAATGTCACCAACTTGTAAGCATGAAACAGCATCAAGCCATTCACCTTCTGGGACAAGTCTCTCCCTCAATCCAAAAGTTACAACAATGATGGTAATGTATTAAATTTTGCATGATTACAATTGCACTGTATTTAACTCTGAGCTTTTAGTTGCATAGTTGTTAATCTCTAAAATGTATAGAATTTCTTTTTAAAATATATTTTTAAGAAAATTCATTATTGTTTGCTTTTAGCCTTCAGTTACTTGTCATGTTTATATGTTATAAAAGATTTATTCTTTTGGACATTCTCTGTGATATTCTCAGTAATATTTTAGATTTTTGCTTCTTGTACAGTGATTCAATATTGATTTATTGATTTTCATTTCTCTGATACAGAGTTATAGATCTACTGTGGACATACCAGTGGAAAATTCTGTGCCTGACAGTAACACTGAAACTGATGATGAAAATGACATCATCACTGACCGCTCATATTCTCAGCTTTTGGAAAGAAATAGTGCATACAACCAGTTGTGTGAGCAAGCATCAAATATGAGAATAGGTATTCGGTTACTACTGCCAAAGGTCAGAAATGTTACAAATAATGAAGCATCCACAAGAGTGCCCACTGTTGATCTGAAAAAGATTGGTGTGTTCCATCAAGTACTTAGTCCTGTAAAACCATCAGCATTCTCAAAACAACATCGTCTGATTTTGGGTAGGAAAAGGTTTGATCTGAATTTTAAAAATGAAACTGGCCATGTAGCACATGCAGTACTGCAAAAGGAGAATGTTTCTGACAATGCAGAAAGTAAAGACATTTCTGAAACAAATAGAAACACAGATGAGTGCCCAGAAGCTGTGGTTGATGGAAATGTTGACGATACCTCAGAATTTAAAACGGGACATGGAGCATCCATTTTGGTACAGGAAAAGAGTGTATCTGTAAGTGAAGAGAGTAAAGAAGTCTCCGATGAAGATAGCCAAGATGGATGTCTTACAATTATGGAAGATGGAAATATTGAGGAAAACATGACTTCTGAATCGCCTAGCCAAGATCAGATTAGTGTTGCTGAGCATAAATGCTCTGCTCATGCAAAGGAAAATCTTAAACCTTTAGAAGATCTCAAAGGTCACACAAACATGCTAGATGATCTGAGAGATGCTTCACTACATGAGGCTAGTGTTGAAGAGCATAACGAGACTTCTAATGCAAAAAAAGAACTTCAACATTTACTAGATGACACAAACTTAGTTGACCATGCTGATGTGCTAAGCAATATTTCATCAGATAGGACTAGAGTTGAAGAGTATGAGACTTCTAATGCAAAGGAAGATCTTAAACCTGTGCATGACCTGAAAGATCAACCAAAAATGGTTGATGAGCTGAGAGATGCCACATCGGATGAGACTAGTGTTGAAGAGCACAATGAGACTTCTCATTCAAAAAAAGAACTGAAACCTTTACTAAATGACACAAATCTAGCTGACCATTTTAATAAGCTGAGCGATACTTCATTAGATGAAACGAGAGTTGTAGAGAATGAGACATCTAATGCAAAAGATCTTAAGCCTGTGCACAACCTGAAAGAACACACCGCTGATGAGCCAAGAGACATTACATCAGATGAGACTAAAGTTGAAAAGTGTAATGAGATTTCTAGTGCAAAAGAAGAGCATGATCCGAAAGATCAGTTAAACTTGATTGATGCACCATCCCATGCGATTGAAGGGAATGACACTAAAGAGCCTGTGGAAGAAGATGAAGGTTATACAGGTGAGGAACTGATGCAAGAAGGTGCGAGTAAGTCAAAGGAATGGGATAACCTGGATGGAGGTGATACTGAACGTGAGACGTCCACAGTGATGGTGGAACGCCTAGATGAGGTTGTTTTGGGTTTAAAGGATGATATAAACAGTGTTGATATGGAATTTAGTGATGATGATGATGCCATCATCAATGATGACGTGAAGACACAAAAGAGTGAAACACAACCTCAGACACCAGAGGAGACATACTTTGAAAACGATGCCCTTGAATTAAGCAGTGATTCATGCTCAGCTGAGGATCAGCCCATGTCTGTGCAAGTGAAACACACCCCTGTTTCCGATATTGATACTTTGGAAGGAATGCAAGATGAGATTGAAACCAAGACCCTTCAGCACATTTTAGTGGTCCAACAAGAAGCTCTTGAAGTATGTCAGAATGAGTTAAAACCAACAAGTACTTTTGAACCCACCAAATTAGATATTAGTGATTCAGAAAAAGATGATGAAAGAGATTTAGGCCAACAGGATAAATCTGAAGTCAGTGGTGAGGATGATTCACTTGTTGATGAGAAGGAGACAAAAAGTCAAGGCTCTTGTGAAGATGAAGTCATCAAAACATACCAAGAATGCCTGTCCCCAAAAGTTTGTGCTTTGCCCCCCATTATCCTGACTGACTCTCGTAATGAAATGGTTGCTCCTCAAGCTCTGACAATTGACAAACCCTCAGAAGTGGAAGTAAACAGTATGTGCTCTACTCCTACGCAAGATGAAATGGCGTGTTTTCCAGAAGTACACGAAGACCTTTACTTTCCTGTTCGTGTTGACATGTTGCCACCTAAAAGTTCTGTAGGTCCCCATACCCATGTTTCTACCACAAAGCCATTCTCTGATTTTATAGGACATAATGAAGAAACCCACAATGATGAACTAAGGTGGAAGAGGAACAAATACCCTGGGACAATGGATTTCAAAGATGAATCTGCATTAAATACTAAGTTTTCACTCAGTGAGGACCCTTTCCAGTTAGGGCACAAACTCTGTCCTACCGCCCAACAAAAAGATAACAAGAACAGTGACTTCATAGAGGGTGCACCTCAAAATAATTCTGAACTATTTTACAGAGACGACAATGTAGACGATGTGCATGGATATTACCAGGGATCTGATGAAGGTTTACCGTGGCCTGATTACCAAACAGAGGAACCAGTTGATCACCAATTTTATCCATGTGAAATCGAATTTAGTGGTGACAATGATCAACCCATTTGTTCTAAGTACATTACATCTGAACGTAAGTATAGCTACAGGCACAAAAAGCGTGCAAAGAAAGAGATGGATAACTATTGTTGGGAAGAAAAGAAATATAAATTAGACCCTCTGTCGGTTACATTTACTGCTGAATATACCAGGGACCAAAGTCCAAAAAAGAAGTCTAGAAAGAGCAAATTCACAGTCTTCCGGCAAAATTCTGCGTGGGATGAGGAAGGTATTGTAGACTACAGCATCCAAAAAACTTCATGCTTTGAAACTTATTTAAAGCCGACTAGGGAGGTCACTGTTAGTTCCCTTCCACATGTTAAGACAAGCAAGCAGCAATTTGACTGGAGCAGGTATTTTAGAAGGGAGGAGGCTTCCAGTCAGCTATTAGATGTGAGTGAGAGGGATAACAAATTTGACATTCCACCCTCATCTATTGTCACCATTTTGGACCGAAAAGGAAACCGGGTAACATTCAGTAACTCTCCCAACATGAAACCATCTTTCATTGGACTTGAGAACTCTTTAAATGACTGGCAAGATCATCAAAGTAAGGCTGATGTGACCCGGTCTGCAGTTGATCTTGAGTACCTTATCTTCTCTAAAAAAATGAATCAGGTTCTCAAAGAGAATAAGAAAGTCAGAGCTCAGAGCTCATCCAGTACTACATCACACTGGTCAAATCCTAACCAGGCTACATGTCCCATGACAATTCAGTTTTCAAATCTCAGTGAAGTGGAGAACTCTGCTGAACTTAGTGAAGCACAGTCATCACTTACTGATTTTAAGATTAAAGTGGACATGTCTGACAAGAGAGAGGTGATGGAACCTGCAAGAAACCGCAAACCACACCTTCAAAGATTTTTCTGTGAAAAAGGCAACGAGTTCGCCGGAATCTCAGAAATAACAAAGCAATGCGCTGTTGCATACAAGTCCATGATGAATGATGTCTGCAGGAGGAAGACTCTTCCTTGTCCAATTGAGGCAAGTGGAAAGGGCATCAAGAGGAAGTACAATCGAGAGAGCGTTGGCCAACATCCTGGATTCTGTGGTCGTATCAAGAAGGACACTTTCGACAATTTTCATGACAATCTGAAGTCCTTTGTGCGGCAAGCTTCCAAGACTAAGTACAGGTTCTTTATTCTTGTCACATCAACAGATACCTTCTTTGAAGAAACCAAGGTAAGAAAGTTATGCATAAAAAGAATCGTATGAAGTGGTCCAAAACAGTGAGGAAAGATTTTCATGGGAATTTCTATGATTTGTAGCACCTGTTGGAGATTGAAGGCCACATACCGGTTGAGCCAAACGAGTTTAACCTCAGTGACGATAATCAGTCACCTCTTCTCATTATACTGAGGAATGAGGACATTGCAGAGCACATATGTGAGGTAAGTGAATGAGTGAAGCTCAGTTTTGTTAAAGAACTAGTGTTAATTCTTCAGTAAAGTATAATAAAGTATATATTAGTATATCACTGTATTTCAGTACTATATTTGCCAATATTAGAGATTTTTTGTTTCCATTTATTTGTTAATTGGTTGAAATTGCATGTTTGATATTGGATATTTAACTGTGCATGCTCATTTACCCTTTTTTACATTTAGATTACCTTTGTCGTCATCTGACATTCTAAATATAAAAATGGGGGGAAAGTGAATCTTAAAAAACATAATTATTTAAAAATAATTATTTAACAGGGTTTTCGCGGGGCATTAAAAAGCAACGAGTCATTACATTTTTTTTGTCAGACCTTCTTGATTATAAATCAGGATTTTAGTTTCTGAGCAGATGTTTAACATGTCAGGGCTCGACATTAACGCTTGTCCATTAGTCTGGGACAAGTGGATTTTTTGAAGGGGCAGCACACAAAAAGAAACTCGGTTAACATACAGCGGTAAAAATTCGAAATTTTTTAACAAAAAGTTTTAAAAGTTAAAGTTTTATAAAACATGATACAGTTAAGCAATATCACACGACTTCCTGAATACAATCACGATTGAAAACGTGACACATTTCATACAACAGTTTTATTAAACAAGTAGCCTAGTTAATATTAAGTCACTTACATTTTAGAAGGAACTTTGACTGTTTTTGTTCTATTTTAGCAGCAAAAATAGTTCCAAACAAAGATCACAGCAGAACTGTAGCGCAACACCTTGTTTTCATTACTGAATGAGTCAGCATTTTGAACGAATCGGTTGAATGAATGACTCAGTGACTCACTTATTAAGACCTCACTTGCCACCACCTACTGGCGGTTTAGTTTAATTTTTAAAAGTATCATTTATTTCCCCTACATTTCTTATTTGTATTTAAAAAAAAAAAAAAAAAAATTTAAACAATCTCAAAATGTTATTTAATGCAGTTGTAATTTTTTCATTGTAATTTATAGGGCTGTTACCAATCAAATTAGTGTCTTATTCTAATTTATTTATCAAATTAAAAAATATATAGATGAAAAATATATAAATGAAACAGCTATATTGGGAATTTGACTGTATTGAAATAGATTATGTGAGCACAAAGAGTAGCAGTAGAGAAGCAAACAAATGTAAAGGGCTGACACTTGGCAGAATGTGAATGCGATGTAATGAATATTCTGAATGAATATTCTAATTGGCATGTGATGTCAACTAGAGACGTTTAGCTATATATATATATATATATATATATATATATATATATATTAATTTTTAATATATTGGATATTAATTTTTAGATTAATATCCATTTTTTCACAGTGTATTTAGTGATGCCTTAAAAAAAACTTTTTTAAAAAACTTTGAGCAATTTTTTTCAGAAACTGTTTCTCTGTGAACTTCTTGTTTAGTTGAGGCTGCCTTTTAAAATAGCTGTTTTTGTCATTCAGGTGCCTTGTTTGCTGGAATTAAAGAAGTCGCCCAACGTCCTGTTTGCTGGTATCGACCGACCTGATGACGTGGTGAACCTCGCTCACCAAGAGCTTTTTGAAAAAGGAGGCTTTATAGTGTGTGATGAATCGGCTCTTTCCACACTTACTCTAGGTACTGATCAAGTTGCTACAGAAATTATGCATGTTGTTTTACTGGAGATGGACTGATATTGAGTATGACATTTTCATTGGACTTGTATTTGTCAAATTTATAAGATGACATGAAGAAAGTTGTGGGGATTCTGGAGGAGTTGGACAAACAAGGGAAATGGAAATGGTTTCTGCACTATAGAGACAGTCGCAGGCTTCGGGAAAATGCAAGGTAAGATCACAGCTGTGACTGAAACAATACCAGCTTCTAGTTTTGCCTTGATACCTTTCTACCTCTGAACACTGCCTGATAAAGCAGCATTTAAAGTTTTTTTTTTTGTTTGTTTAAACAATAGCTACTTTTGTTAGTACTTGCTTACCCAGTTGTGGGCGCAGACTAATTCCCACTCTCCTCTAACATATGAAAGGTAAGTCTTCTATATAATCTTACATATAATCTCTTCAACAGGTCCAGTCCTGAGGGAAGTAAGAAGCAGCAGTTTATCGATTGCTGTCAGAAAGCTGGCATAGTCGAGGTCTTGCCCTATCATGAATGTGATGTCATATCACGGGACCGACCGGATTACCTCTTCTGTTTGACTCGTCTCCAGATCCAAAACGCCTCTGTACGGTTTCCTGTGTTTATTACAGGTGAGAGTTTTTATTTTTGTGAAAAGTCCTCATGTCTTACAGGTTAGGTTCAGTTCAGTTCACACCAGCCTATTGAACTGCATAATTAAATAAAAATTAAATCACCATAACCCCATGTAAATGTTTTGTAAAACATATTAAATTATTAAAATTTATTAAATATATTCATATTGCTTCTGCACCTTAAAAACATTGCATGTTGAGTATATGATTGATCTGATATATCCGTGCTTCGTACAGTTTTTCAAGGAATTGAGAGGAATTTTTTTTTACCATAATCTTCTACACAGCCATCTGTAACAGATGAGCAAACTTTTTTTAATTACACTGCAAAGTTACCAACTCGTACAGTTAACCTGTATTCTTCTTTCCTATCTGTCTTGTGGTTACATGTTATGGCTAGAAAGAACTAGTGAAACCTTGTTTCCTGTTATTTTAAGCTCTATTTCTCTTTCTTGGTTCCTGGTTCCATTCTTGCTTTGTCACTTATAGCGAAATCAGACACACTCGCTTTTTTTGGTCTGAAAGCTTCAAAAGTGACATTTTAAAAGGGGAGAGTAGACGACCCTAAAATTATACTTTATAATAGTCATTGCTTTAATCGCTGGTTTAGTGAAAGCAATGAGTCTCTCCTTAATAATATTCAAAATGTTGATAAATTCAGTCTGGTAATATTGGAAAAATGGCGTTATCATATTACAAGTTTAATTTCCTATACATTCTCTGGCCTACCATATTAAATATGACTGCTGACTTATCCTGCACCTGATGTCCGAGGTTATTTACCTCTAATTGCACCATTTATTTTCCACTTACTTGTCATAGAGGGGAAAAAAGTAATAATATGTGAAGTTTATTACGTTAAGTATTGTCCTTCAGTTTATTTATCAGATTAGTTATCAACTCCGGTTTGAAGGGGAATGCTGGCGCGCTTTGGCTGCCGCTCCCTTTTCCCGCTTTGTTTGTTTGTTTTAATTATCAGACAATGGTTTTGGAGCATCTGAAGATTGAAGAATCTTTCGTTTTATTGTACTGCGATGTGGGATTACTTTTTACCCGTCGGTTTGTTCCTAATTCTGAACGTCTGCTGCTGGAACCAACTCTCCTGTTGCCCTTCTGCGAGGCTGCTATTAATGTGGATTCCTCCTGCATGGCACTGAGGTACACTGCTGTTTAAATTGAAACGGAACTATTATTTGGCACATGATACCTATGCTAACTGTGGTGGTGTTGGTATACTCCGGCGTAAGCGCTACTTACAGCGCTCCTCAGTTTTATATGTTGTTCATCTGATGCTGTTTCCTATCCTGCATTTCTCCATAAACCCCAAAGGCTGGTGTATAACCCTGCTGGGATTAACTATAACAACTTGTCTGCACTTACATACAAAGAGCATTTCCTGAGACCCTGTGCCTGTTTTTTTTTAATGCTCGCTCTGTCAACAACAAAGCTGTGACTTTATCTGACATCGTTTTGGAAGAAAAACTCGACCTTTTAAGTCTAGTCGAAACATGGCACAAACAATCAGACGGTCGTCTTTTTAATGAACTTACTCCTGCTGGCTACGGGTTATTCGATCTCCCGCAATCCACTGGTAGAGGTGGTGGCATTATTGTATTGTACAACCAGCAATACAATCTAAGTCCTGTAACTGTTCCTCTGTTTTCTTCATTCAAATGTCTCGTTTCAACTGTTTCTGAGTGTTACTCAACTGCCATAGCTACAGTCTATTGGCCTCCTAAAGCAAATAAAGACTTTTTATCAGAGATCTGCTGTCATATCTGTGCCTCAAATTTTAGAGAAGTCTTTTTTGGGGGGGACAAAAAAAGATTCTGCATTAACAAAGGATTTTTTTGTCTTTGCTGCAGTGCTTTGGTTGGAATCACTCTGTTGACTGTACTACACATAACAAAGGACATATTTTAGACCTTGTGATATCTAATGGATCTTTTGTGTCTCAGTTGTCTACTATTGATTTAGGGTTGTCCGATCATCTGGCAATCTTTTTTGATATGCACATACCTGTTGCCAACGCTGCCTCGTCTCATATTTTGACATACCGGAAATGGAGATCAGTTGACCCTTCTGACTTTTCTGTTTTTATTGACTCTTCATTACATAGTTTCTCTCCATCTGATCCTCTAGAGACAGAGGTTTCTATGTTAAATTCTGTTCTCTTATCTGGCCTGGACTTATTTGCTCCTCAAAAGTCACGTTCTATTTCATTTGTACGTCCTGCTCCTTGGTATAATGAGGATTTGCGTATGATGAAGACATCTTGCCGTAAAATGGAGCGTAGGTGGCGTCTCTCAGGTCTGACTGTTCATCATCAAACATAGAAAGACTGCTTACAAGAATATAAGGCTGGAATTGTTTCTGCCAGATCCAGTTATTTTTCTAAAATGATTAATGACAATCAAGGAAAGTCTTTCAGTTTTGATCCTTCTTGATCTCGGTGCCACTTTTGACACTACTGATCATTTAGTTTTAATTACTCGTCTTGAAACTGTTTTTGGTGTCTCTGATACTGTTCTCAATTGGTTTAAGTCCTACCTCAATGATCGGAAGCAGTTTGTTGCCATGGGTGGATTTAGGGATCAATTTTGGGCCCTCTGCTTTTTAATATTTATGTTTTCCCTCTTGGCCAGCTTTTGTGATCACTTGGTCTAAAATTTCATTTTTATGCAGATGATACGCAGATCTACATTCATTTTAAACCTAATGCAACTGTGCCTGTTGATTTTCTTTCTGAATATATTTCTAAGATGAAAGAATGGTTGACAGAAAATTTTCTTTGCCTTAACAGTGAAAAGACTAAGATTATGCTCGTTGGTTCACCCCACCAACTATGCAAAGCTGGGTCTGTCACTCTAACTCTTGATGGTTTAAATGTGGAGTTTCAAACTAAATTGAGGAATCTAGGGGTAATTTTTGATGCCAATTTAACGTTTGAGCCACATATCTGTTAAAACTTCTTTCTTCCATCTTAGAAATATTGCCAGATTGCATCCAATGCTGTCGTTTACTGTTGCTGAGAGACTGATTAACACTTTTGTGTTTTCCCATATTGATTACTGTAATGTCTTGTTGGCTGGGGTGTCAAAAGCTACCTTAAACAAATTGCAGGTAGTGCAAAATTCGGCTGCTAGAATCCTTACTAGAACTAGGATAAGAGATCATATTACTCCCGTTTTGGAGTCCTTGCATTGGCTCCCCGTTAGGTTTAGGGTTGACTTTAAAATTTTGATGCTTACCTACAATGCCTTACATGGGTTGGCACCTCAATATTTGACCGAGCTTTTAATTCCCTATACTCCAACCTGTGACCTTCGTTCTTCTGAAACTGGTCTTTTAACTGTTCCCTTATTTTTTTTTTTAGGGTAGCTTTTAATTTTATAATTGTTATTTTATAGTTTATTTTGTCGCTTTAACTTTAATCTTTATATTGTGTGGTGTATCTTTGTTGTTTTATTTGTTTCTGTAAAGCGCTTTGAGACGTACATTTAAAGGTGCTATAGAAAATAAAGGTTATTATTATTATTTAGTGAGCGGCAGACTTGGTCATTCCTACCCAAGTCTACCCTTGTACTCGTCACGGTTACAAAAAGGCTTTTTCCTTCATTAAATTAAGCATTTTAAAAATTATTATTTATTTTATATAAATATTATATAATGAAATTAAATAAAAAATGAATTCTTTTATTTCTGCATATTGTACTTTAGATTTTTCTGTGAACAATGCGTAATATTACCAGATTTAGGGAATATGAGAATATGAAATGATGAATTATACCTTTTGTTCTTTTGCGTTGCAGACACGCCTACTGAATCTTTTGGAACAAATGGGATTTTAACCATGAACATTTACACATTCTCACGGATTCTTTCAAATGATACTTGTTCTGTGTCATAAATGTGTTTTTTTTTTTTTTTTTTTTTTTTTTTGTTTTGTTTTTTGTTTTTTGTTTTTTATCAAAATCCAATTTCTTACCATTGGTAAGTACACCTTTGTTCATAATTAATTTATTCTTTATCATAAATGTTAAAGCATATATCTTTGTTACTCATATGTAATTGCTTACAATTTATAAGCTTTCCAGCGAGAACTTTACCATTTATAACACAGTAAAAATGTACAAATGTAGGTCATGAAAATGTTTTAGTGTGTTTTAACCTGACTGTTTTTTTATCTATGAAATTGACTGAAACTCTAATAAATGAGCTGATTTAGTATGGTTGTTCATTATTCAGCTTTGTGTATTTAAAACATACTATATTATTATTATTTATATATTCAGTATAATCTATTGTGGGTATTGTGGGTAACAAGCTAAGGAATCACCTGAAGGAAAAGGAGTGAAGGTAAGCTACTTCCTTATAGATTCTGGTTTTATTTGTTCTTCAGTTAGACTTGTCTCCATCAGTGGTTTTATTTTTCAGATTCAGTGCATTAATATTAACATGTAGGGGGAGACCGGAAATTGTTGTAACACTGGGTCAGTTTAACAAGTCAGAAAAGTGCTATGGTGATGTCCTCAATATCATACACTCCCATCACCTTTTTGAGCTCATATGAGAAGTAGCATGTGACCGTGAGTAACACTTTTTTTTTTTTTTTTAACCAAAAAACAGGAAGGACATTTTTTTCAAGATTATTTTTGCCTAGCAATCATTGTATTATAGACACAATTATTTGATTTGCATAACTTAAATGAGCTGTTTCTCTAGTTTAATTTGATGCTTTGCATTCATTTTAACTTCAAACACACATGCTTAGAGGCTAGCAATAGCAAGTTAGCTTTGAAAGCATAAGATCTTGATAAGAAATCAGTTCAGTTTCATCATTGCTCAATGCTAAAAAAAAAAAAAAAAAATGTTTGCTAAGTTAGGATAACCTGATCAAATATGTAGATGTTTTATGTTTAAGGCTATACATAGCCTGACTTCACTGTATTTGAATATTAGAACAACTGTCTACAAGGGGTGGAGAAAGAGGGTACTGTATTATTCCTCTCAGAAAATGTAAATTTAGTCAGTCTGTATTTTCAGTCAAATCTGCAAGGAATGGAATTCCATCCCATCAACAGTTAGAACACTGGATACATCTTAAAAAATGGTTACAACTCCGCACTGTCAACATTAGTACTGTATCTTCATATTTAGATTTTTTTTCCCTTGTATTAATTGCTCTTTGCTATTTGCTTTCTCTTACCTCATATGTAGCACAATATTTTGTTTTAGATAATTTCCTATTACTGTATTTTAGTATGATTTCCATGTGTAATCATGTACTTGTATTTTTTTTAATATTTGTTCATTTTCTGTGTGTGTATATGTGTGTAATTATATAAGACGCTTTGTTTTTAGGGTGACCCATTCTGTCAAGGGTATACAGATGAAAAATAGATTTTTTGGCACATTCACAGCCATGTTTATTAATGTGCATTGCCCCTGTAAACAAATAAACTAAACTTAATCCCGCCTCCTTCAAAATACATGAAGGCACACAGCAGATTCTGCAAAGCGTCATGGCGTTAAATTACCTTGTATCAAACCACATAACATTACAATAATAATGAAAGTTAACAACAGATTCATATTAGCGTAGATAAGTGTTGACAGAAACGCATGAGGTGAACGTCACAGGTTGTCGTAATTACAGTTAGGACATGGCGTGAACGCAGCATAAGCTCATTGGTTTGGTTCAGGAGGAACTGTAAAAGGCAGCTACTGTTTGTGGTGCTCGGTGACTTGTCTGTCTACAACTCTGCATAGCCTTACGGAACGTCTGCACAGAGGTATGGAAATACATATATTAACGGGCAGGTAGAACATAGGCTATTGCATTCAGACCAAATGCAATGATTGGAGTAACATTTTTTGGTACTGAGACTTCCACAGAAGATATACAGGTGCTGGTCATATAATTAGAATATCATCAAACAGTTGATTTATTTCACTAATTCCATTCAAAAAGTGAAACTTGTATATTATATTCATTCATTATACACAGACTGATATATTTGTATGTTTATTTCTTTTAATTTTGATGATTATAACTGACAACTAAGGAAAACCCCAAATTCAGTATCTCAGAAAATTAGAATATTACTTAAGACCAATACAAAGAAAGGATTTTTAGAAATCTTGGCCAACTGAAAAGTATGAACATGTACAGCACTCAATACTTAGTTGAGGCTCTTTTTGCCTGAATTACTGCAGCAATGCGGCGTGGCATGGAGTCGATCAGTCTGTGGCACTGCTCAGGTTTTATAAGAGCCCAGGTTGCTCTGATAGTGGCCTTCAGCTCTTCTGCATTGTTGGGTCTGGCATATCGCATCTTCCTCTTCACAATAGCCCATAGATTTTCTATGGGGTTAAGGTCAGGCGAGTTTGCTGGCCAATTAAGAACAGGGATACCATGATCCTTAAACCAGGTACTGGTAGCTTTGGCACTGTGTGCAGGTGTCAAGTCCTGTTGGAAAATGATATCTGCATCTCCATAAAGTTGGTCAGCAGCAGGAAGCATGAAGTGCTCTAAAACTTCCTGGTATATGGCTGCGTTGACCTTGGACCTCAGAAAACACAGTGGACCAACACCAGCAGATGACATGGCACCCCAAACCATCACTGACTGTGGAAACTTTACACTGGACCTCAAGCAACATGGATTGTGTGCCTCTCCTCTCTTCCTCCAGACTCTGGGATTTCCTGATTTCCAAAGGAAATGCAAAATTTACTTTCATCAGAGAACATAACTTTGGACCACTCAGCAGCAGTCCAGTCCTTTTTGTCTTTAGCCCAGGCGAGACGCTTCTGACGCTGTCTGTTGTTCAAGAGTGGCTTGACACAAGGAATGCGACAGCTGAAACCTATGTCTTGCATACGTCTGTGCGTAGTGGTTCTTGAAGCACTGACTCCAGCTACAGTCCACTCTTTGTGAATCTCCCCCACATTTTTGAATGGGTTTTGTTTCACAATCCTCTCCAGGGTGCGGTTATCCCTATTGCTTGTACACTTTTTTTCTACCACATCTTTTCCTTCCCTTCGCCTCTCTATTAATGTGCTTGGACACAGAGCTCTGAACAGTCAGCCTCTTTTGCAATGACCTTTTGTGTCTTGCCCTCCTTGTGCAAGGTGTCAATGGTCGTCTTTTGGACAGCTGTCAAGTCAGCAGTCTTCCCCATGATTGTGTAGCCTACAGAACTAGACTGAGAGACCATTTAAAGACCTTTGCAGGTGTTTTGAGTTAATTAGCTGATTAGAGTGTGGCACCAGGTGTCTTCAATATTGAACCTTTTCACAATATTCTAATTTTCTGAGATACTGAATTTGGGATTTTCCTTAGTTGTCAGTTATAATCATCAAAATTAAAAGAAAAAAAACATTTGAAATATATCAGTCTGTGTGTAATGAATGAATATAATATACAAGTTTCACTTTTTGAATGGAATTAGTGAAATAAATCGATATTCTAATTATATGACCAGCACCTGTATGTAGCCTATATGTTTTAATATTTAGACCACTTCTATTATTGTTTGCCATCAGGATGTGAAGAGAGTGTCAACCAGTATAACAAAAAGTGTTTATAAAGCAAATTGCTTACCATAACTTTAGAGCAAAGTCACGTGAGTTTTGTTCTTGCATTTTTTTGTGCACATTTTTAAAATATGCGTATCTTGGCGTTTCTGTCCAACGTTTTTTAATGTGATGTAACCACATTAAGCACTCTGTAACCACAGAGTTACTGATGCTCAAACAAAACGTGTTAGGCTACTACCATCCCCGGTCTCCCCTAAACAAAATGTATGTGATTAAGGAAAACTCTGAATTATTTAAATTATTATTTTGGCCTGGCACACTTTCAACTGCCTGTAAGACCTAGTACAGGGATCAGATATTGGTAGCTGTGCCAAAGGCAAAGCATTAACAAAACAAGTACAAACCTGTCTATTTTAACAACCAGACAACTGTACAGTCTTATGAAGAACAGGTATAAGATTTCAATTTTGCCTATAGTGTATTTTGTTCAGTCAAAGGCTTTAATATTCCTTTGCATTTGATAGGGTTGGTGTTTTACTTTTTTAAAATGCGACTAGAAGTGTTTATCTAGCCTACATGAACAAATGTTCTTATTAAATATTTTATAAATAAAACATTTGACAAAAGTCTGACAGCTGTTGAGAAAAAAAAAAGCAATTTTATTTGGGGTTATGCATCGTTATAAAAAGTTGTGCATATAACAGTGCATAGTGTAGCCTACCCTACTTTTCAGAGAGCTGCACACTTTCTGAAAGGGGTGGGGATCGACTGTTCTAGAGGAATTCTGCATTTTTACAATGAATTTTAAACCTGTAAATGTTCTTTTCGGAACGTAATCTGAGGAGATTGATCTCGCGCAACCTAACATTTTTCGTCATCAAAATGCCAATCATCCAAAACACTTTTAAAATAAAGCGCCTAAAGATTTTGTGTTAGCCTATATTAACACTTTATTTAATACAAAAAATGAATTGCAATGGAAATCGCTGGAGCAGCGAACTGTTGCTATGAATCCTTAAAGTAAACGCCAGGTCAGTCAGATGATTACGCGGTCTGACCAAACTGTAATCTATCTTTATAATTACTGGAACGTTTGAAAACCTATTAAATGTACTTGTTAAACTATAAAAACGTGAACTTAAAAAGAAAAATGTATTGTTTGGCACGCTCTGTTAAATCCTTGCCCATTGCGTCGTTTCTGACACGGCATCAACTGGGTTCCGCTTTCCGCATGTGAAAAAAAATAAAGATCCACTACCGGATGCGTTTAGTTTTGGTTTTAACTCAACTTGCTGTCAACCCGGAAAGAGGCTGCGCTAGAGGCACAGGGCTCGGCTTTCCGCGCGGAGCTTTCATCAGTTTTCGCTTATAAATGAGCGCGCATTGTCCTTGTATTGTGTTCTAAGTGCGCTCTGAACAATACACACACACAGCGGAACGCGGATGAGTCACGAGCCTTTGGGATTCTGGAAGTGAAGTAAGTTGATATTAGGTGTGGCAGTTATGCGCAATACCGACTTCCTCTCCTTGATCTCATACTCGTAATACAGTTTTCCATTGGGAGTTCATGAAAACCTGGTCCAGGTGAAGCACACCTGAATCCACCTGTCATGAACACTGTGAAAACCTGTTTTTGTTCTACCTATGTTGGATTATCAGGATTTCCACGTTCATGGAAAGTCATGTAAACTTTTATAGTCATTCATTTTTCTAGCTATGCTTAGCTCTACAGTATTTATTTGCTAAAATTACTTCGTGTAAGTGCAGTCTCTGTAAAAAGATTAAAAGACTACCAGATTTTTATGGCTAGTAATCACACTGGAAAGAATTCATTGTTCAAAAGGTGTGGGAACCCTGAATCTAGTATTAAGAGAGTAAAGAAAAAAATATCCATAATGATCTTTAATGAGTAGTGATGGATACTGGTTTATTATTATTATTATTATTAGGCTATTTTTGTAAATATTGTGTAAAATACATATATAGGGATTATCTCTTTTGCAGTCATTTTTATAGATCTGGGAAATGCCTTACTTGGACAGACAAAACCGGACCTGTGGATTCCTGGATATTGAGGAAAATGAGAACAGCGATAGGTTTTACCGGCGTTATTTTATCTTGGATACTCATGAGAATTTTCTCTTATGGTATATGGACAATCCACAGGTATTGCTCTTTGTGTTCAATTGCATCTTTAAACAGAAGTTTTACAGTATGGCATTACATAGGATCTTCTTATTTACCTACACTCTAAACCTCAAATTTGCATCCTAAAAACTGTAATTTTTGCATGACTATTTTTTCCTGTTTCCATAAAAAACAGAACCTACCTGTGGGAACAGAGGCTGTTGGAACTTTGCGACTCAGTTACATCTCAAAGGTATCATATTCTACCATAATATAAAAAGAAAATATAAGGCTCTTTTATTAATAATTATTTTTGCTTATTCAAATTTGATTCCACTTGATTGTAGGTTAATGAAGCATCAGTAAAACAGAAACCAAAGGCAGAGTTCTGCTTTGGTAAGTAGATTTATATTTTTGTTAGTTTTTCACAGTATCAATCACTAACCATTGGTTTTTCCCCCCCTTCCAGTAATAAATGCATTGTCTAGACGGTACTTTCTGCAGGCTAATGATGCTGGGGACCTGAAGGAGTGGGTCATTGCTCTGAATAATGCCACCAAAATTACAGTATGTCGAGCTTTTTGTATATTTACTTCACTTTTGTCATTTTTTGGGTATTCTTCATCATGTCTCATTTATATATTCTAAGAAAAGTGACAGCCCTGGACTTCAGTTAGAGACGGTATACATGGCTTAATGCAAAGTCTATATTTGTTTGGCCAGTTTGATTTGAATAAGCTTTATGCATAAATATTAAAGAGGACCCATAATGCCCTTTTTAAAAGTTAAAGTTAAAAGTGTTTTGGGGTCTACTAGAATAGGTTTAGTTCCTGTCTCTATGAAGCCCCTCCTCCTGAAAAGCGAAATGTGCTCTGATTGGTCTGCTGGATCAGTGTATTGTGATTGGTCAACCGCTTTAAGCATGTTTTAAATGTTTTGTCCCTTAACATAACTGCGAGTTTCAGCACACTATTAACGCAGATCAACCAGGCCACATCCCTTTTTTGTGTATGCCTTGGGCAGGGAATTATTTAAAGCTCCAGTCTGTAACTTTTTTTGGTTAAAAATGATCCAAAATCAGTTTTTGAGCAAGTACATAACCAGCTCAAAACTATCTTCTTACCTTAGCCTGATTCACAATGGTAAGCTTGTAATAATGTTTTATAATTTGGATGGTACTGGTAGGTTTCCATGGGAAATTCGAGCATTACCCACGTAAAGATGATAATTCCGCAAATAACAGCGATAGCAGGTTTCAAACAGAGATGGCGACAAAGAGGCAAAACTTACAGACTGCAGCTTTAAATGATCAATATTGTGATGTGTATGTGTGGGAGTTCAAAAACAGTGCTTACTGATATAGAGAATAACTCTGTTTGGAGTGACTTTGTGCTTTGTAACTTTGTAAAATGTAACAGGACCTGTTAGGCTTTTTTAAGTCAGTAAATATCATTTTTAAGGTTCCAAAAGTATCACCGGTGGCCCAAAGCTCTGATGTCACGAATGTTTCAAACCCAAGTCAGTCAACATCTCGACAGGCGTATAAAACAGAAATTGTCGGAGGTGTGGTTGTGCACACGCCAGTCCAACAGGTAATGTATTACTATGTTATATACTTCTTTATTCATGTTTTTAATTTAGTTGAAAGGAAAATATATGATCATAAATCTGTTATGTTCCTCAGAGCGATTGTGATGATGTCTTCACGAGTGAACCGGGGTCACATGTCACTTTAAGAAGATGCCAGAGTGTGCGTCCAAATGTCGTGAGGTCTGGCTACTGTGTCAAGCAAGGCAATGTGGTAAGACCAGTGTCTTGTGATTTTTGGGTAATCAGTATTTGCTCATGCAGTTCATAGTAATATTACATTTTTCTGATAAATGTAATATTTTGTACAATATGTCCAATGTAAAATCTTGGCCCTGCAAAACTAGAAACAGGGCTTTAAGTTAATTCTGACATCACCACACTTCAATCAAATGTTCTTTCAGAGGAAAAGCTGGAAGAGGAGGTTTTTTATTTTAGATGGCCAAACTGTGAGCTACTATAAATCTGAAATGGTGAGACGCTGAAATGGAAACTCTTTAACAAAATACAAGTGATTTATATTTATGTCATGAACAGATATGTAAACCAGTCTCTTTTTAGGATAAAGAACCGTTGCGCAGTATTCGATTGCGGGATGTGCTGAAAGTTAACGAGTGTCTTGTGAAATCAGGGTGAGAAATTTTTTTATTTGATTGTGGGAGGTGGGGTTTCTTGTTGGTTTTAGTCACAAACCAACAAGTTGTTCATATTTCTGTTATTTCTGTACTGGAGTTTTCAAGCTTTAAAAGGGTGTACATATATATAGTTTGGGGTCGGTAAGATTTTTTGATTTTTTGAAAGAAGTCTCTTACCAAGGCTGCATTTATTTGTTCAAAAATACGGAAAACTGTAGTATTATGAAATATTATTACAGTTTTAAATAATGTTTTATTTAATATACAGGTGCTGGTCATATAATTAGAATATCATCAAAAAGTTGATTTATTTCACTAATTCCATTCAAAAAGTGAAACTTGTATATTATATTCATTCATTACACACAGACTGATATATTTCAAAGTTTTATTTCTTTTAATTTTGATGATTATAACTGACAACTAAGGAAAATCCCAAATTCAGAAAATTAGAATATTGTGAAAAGGTTCAATATTGAAGACACCTGGTGCCACACTCTAATCAGCTAATTAACTCAAAACACCTGCAAAGGCCTTTAAATGGTCTCTCAGTCTAGTTCTGTAGGCTACACAATCATGGGGAAGACTGCTGACTTGACAGTTGTCCAAAAGACAACCATTGACACCTTGCACAAGGAGGGCAAGACACAAAAGGTCATTGCAAAAGAGGCTGACTGTTCACAGAGCTCTGTGTCCAAGCACATTAATAAAGAGGCGAAGGAAAGGAAAAGATGTGGTTGAAAAAAGTGTACAAGCAATAGGGATAACCACACCCTGGAGAGGATTGTGAAACAAAACCCATTCAAAAATGTGGGGGAGATTCACAAAGAGTGGACTGTAGCTGGAGTCAGTGCTTCAAGAACCACTACGCACAGACGTATGCAAGACATAGGTTTCAGCTGTCGCATTCCTTGTGTCAAGCCACTCTTGAACAACAGACAGCGTCAGAAGCGTCTCGCCTGGGCTAAAGACAAAAAGGACTGGACTGCTGCTGAGTGGTCCAAAGTTATGTTCTCTGATGAAAGTAAATTTTGCATTTCCTTTGGAAATCAGGAAATCCCAGAGTCTGGAGGAAGAGAGGAGAGGCACACAATCCATGTTGCTTGAGGTCCAGTGTAAAGTTTCCACAGTCAGTGATGGTTTGGGGTGCCATGTCATCTGCTGGTGTTGGTCCACTGTGTTTTCTGAGGTCCAAGGTCAACGCAGCCATATACCAGGAAGTTTTAGAGCACTTCATGCTTCCTGCTGCTGACCAACTTTATGGAGATGCAGATTTCATTTTCCAACAGGACTTGGCACCTGCACACAGTGCTACCAGTACCTGGTTTAAGGATCATGGTATCCCTGTTCTTAATTGGCCAGCAAACTCGCCTGACCTTAACCCCATAGAAAATCTATGGGCTATTGTGAAGAGGAAGATGCGATATGCCAGACTGCCAATAAATCAACTTTTTGATGATATTCTAATTATATGACCAGCACCTGTATGTCATTTGTCATTTGTCAAAATGTCATTTATTCCTGTGATGCAAAGCTGAATTTTCAGCATCATTACTCCAGTCTTCAGTGTCACATGATCCTTCAGAAATCATTGTGATATGCTGATTTGATTCTCAAGAAACACTTCTTCTTATGATTAATGTTGAAAACAGTTGTGTTTCTCAATATTTCTGTGGAAACATTTTTTTTAGGATTCTTTGATAAATAGAAAGTTCAAAAGTAGAGTATTTATTTGTAATATTTTTTGTCATTTATTAATTGTGTTGTTGGTTGTAGGGATCTGCTGTCTCGTGATAACCTTTTTGAAATCATCACAAGTACCAGAACCTTCTATGTCCAGGTAATTCTGGGCTAAATTTATTTGATAATAATGATCCAGGTGTCAGTGAAAAAAGGTATTAAAAAAATCGTTTGTGTAGGTAGACCATATGATTCATCTCATTGACTAGCATCCAAATCTGCAGCTGTGTGTGAATGTATTTTAAGATTAACTGTTTTTTTAATCGTCTTTGCATAAATGCTCTGCCACTCAAGCAAAACATAAATAACTCATTATAAATGCTTTTCAAGTGTCTGACAGGTGTTCATGTGGCTACTGTGCTGCTTAGGGAATGTTGTAAATGCAAATGTAAATGTGTGTAATATAAATGATGACATGGAGAATCAGATGGATCTCCATGTCAGAAATATCAGATATATTAGATCTGACCCCGGACGCCAAATCCCTGTCAGAAAATAACAGCCTGAGAGTTTGACTGAGAAAGCCAGAGAAGAGTAGAAGCAGGAGACAAAGTCATGATAATAAAAAGAGTGGAGTTTGTTGAATAATATTAGTTGCGATAAATCAAATGACAACTACATAAATGACGAATGATTATAAAATTAAATCTCATATATATATATATATATATATATATATATATATATATATATATATATAAAATATACATACACACACACACACACAGTCAAACCAAATATTATTCAGACATTTTTGATAATTTTGATATATTTTTACTAGTGGGTGCAGGACACTATAGTTCATTTATGTAAGTGAGGATAGCAAAATAAAGTAAACTGTGACATATTATACTCAAACATTCTTCATACAGTGGACTACCAGTAAAATTGATAAAAATATGAGACCAAAAATTATTCAGACACCGTGACCTGACCATGTTTTGCTTAAGTGTTATCTGACGTAATTAAGATACATTTTTTTCTGACACAGTTTAACTCTGAGATCTTGTCATATTTTAGAAACTAAAACATCTTGTCAATCTAACCTGCTCATGTTCTGTGTGTACATGCAGACAGACACTCCAGAAGACATGAAGGGCTGGATCAAGGATATTTCCTCAAAAATTGAAGACTTTAGAGGGCCATCTAAGGTAAAAATCTTCTTAAAGTGTTTTAAAAAAAACACTTTATCATTTGATGTTAAAATCTAATATCGGGTGATATGGATTAGATCAGTCATCACTGACCTTGATCTTTTAAGTAGCTGTCAAAAAAAAAAATTTGTTTTAGCATTTCTCATGTTTTTTTTGTTTTGTTTTTTGTTTTGTTTTTTTGAGAACCAAGCATATTGTACAAGTAAGACCGTTACAGAAAACTGTTAGTTCCCATCATGGGGTCATTTTATGGATTTAGTATTAATTATTTTTTATTTTGAATAAATATTATGAATTAAACCACTCGTAAACACTTTATGACTAGGAAAAAGAAATGAAATTACCCATTAAACATGAAAGTATTTTGCCGTTATTTAAGACATTTCTCCTTATATTGAACCTTTTTGGCATAAAGTGTTCTTTCAAATTGAGTCAAGAACCCTAAGGTTCTAAATAGAACCCCACTGAGTGTAATAACTATAAATTCTAATTATTAAATCAGATATTAATACTATATGTGACACTAGACCACAAAACCAGTAATAAGTCGCTCTGGTGTATTTGTAGCAATGTAGCCAGGAATGCATTGCATAGTATGGGTCAAAATTATCGATTTTTCTTTTGTGCCAAAAATCATTAGGATATTAAGTAAAGATCATGTTCCATGAAGATATTTTGTAAATTTCCTACCATAAATATATCAAAAATTTATTTTTGTAAGTAATATGCGTTGCTAAGGACTTCATTTGGACAACTTTAAAGGCAATTTTCTCAATATTCTTTGCATCCTCAGATTCCAGATTCCTTCATTTCAAATAGTTGTATTGGGGCTGTATAAATCTCAATTTCACAAAATTGACCCTTGAGACTGGTTTTGTGGTCCAAGGTCACACATATTTTATCACCACCCAATGTAAAACTCCTTAACATCAGACCAGCTTCTACAAAATGAACAACAATTCTAGCTTAATTTTGTAAATAGGACATTCCTAAAAAAAAAAAAAAAAAATACATGAGCATGTTCTCTTCTCTTGATTGACAGTTCCGCTCTTCCGGCAAAGTCTTTTCTACCCAGAAGAAGCCTCAGCTTACGAAGTGCTGCTCCACTGTAGATTCGTGGCAACCATGGACCCCGGTGCCCAATCAGGAGAAGCATTTGAAGGAAGAGGGTCAAAGAGAAGGGCCGTACAGCTCTCTCCCCTCACTCTCGCACACAGGCCACGCCTCTCAGTCTACAGCTCGACAACGACACCATTCCCAGCCTCAATTCACTCCCAGTGACACAGACTTTTCTCACAGTCTAGACCATATCCGCACCACTGACGTTTAGTTGCTTTAATGGATACTGCTGGCCGGCACATGGATAGTGTTATGATTTCAGCCTGTTGTTGTAGAGCTGCATGATTCTGGATAAACTGAGAATCATGCTTGTTTTGTTTTTAAATATAGAGATTACAATTCTCCCATGATTCAGAACCGACAACTAAACAAAATAACTCAATTAACTAGAAGTTCTGACAAAATGTTAATTTCTGCAGTCTATTTAAAAATATTTAATTGAATGAATGATTCAATGACTCGTTCATAATGACTTCACTTGTTTCATTACTGGATGAATCAGTGTTTTCTGAACGAATTTCTTGAATGAATGATTCAATGACTCACGTTTTTAACAGTCACTTGTCGCCACCTTCTGGTGAAACGATGTAACTGACGCAATCTTTATTTGAAGCATCAAGTTACTTTTAAATGGTTTTGATCGCTATCGTAGACATCAGCATTTATATCCTAACTATAAACTTTTATCCCAGTACTTCCGTGATAGAAATATTGATACTGTGTGGTTGAAAACACTGTTTGTGAAGCTGTTTCATATCAATACATGACAGCTGCAGCGTGAACATAAATTTGAATGTTCGATGTGATTGTAGGCCTACTTGCATATTTGTTGCCATTGAGGAATAAGGTCGTGTGGGTGTTTGAATTGAAATCGCGATCTTTTAACGATTAATCGTGCAGCTCTACTTTGTTGCTTTTGTTGTTCAGTGGTGCACACAAGTGCTTCGGTCATTGCAATGCTGCTCACCCACTATGAACGAATAGCTCACCCAAAAATGACAATTCTGTCATCACCCTCATGTCAAGTTCCAACAAGCAATGTATGGCAAGAATTGTGTAAAAATTCACAAAGCAACTGTAATTTTGTGTTCTACTAAAAAACAGTAACATTATTTTGGAACAACATGAAGATGAAGAATGAACGACAGAATTGTCATATGGGTGAACTATTCCTTTAAAAGAATGTGTCTTATTGTAGGAATGTAAAATCAGGAAGGATCAGCTGGTGAAAATGTTACATTTCATTATTGAATTTCAGCAAAATGTCTTTACTTTCACACTGCTATGGGCACATTTGCTTTTTTGATTAGAATCTTGATTTATCTCTTCTTCGTTTTACATCATAACTTTGTTTCAAATATGAAATGGGTCTATTTACACTTCTTGATCCAAAATCCTAGATTTTCAGTGTGGTCTCAAACTTTTTGACCCACTTGTACACTTGAAAGCGTTGTTGGTACATCTGGTAGACTTACGTCAAGGTACCTGAACTTATTTTGAAGACATTTCTGTTGTATCCTCACTGATGAAGCCCCTTGAAGGATTGGGGAAACTGACTTGTAGGCATTCTATGATGAACTTTGTGACTGAAAACATAATTTCATACTGATTACTTTGAAATGCCTGAAAATGTTCATACGATTCTTTTGTTGTTGTTGTCTATGTGAATGGTACTAATGTCTAGGTAATGTTTCTGTTGCTCAAAACACATTTTATATGCGTCTTTGCTTGATATGCATAACTGCTTTGCACATGAAATACACCAGCTTGTGAAGAAAAAAAGGAAAATATGCCAAAAGCTTTGTTTAGTCTTTGCTCCGTCAGTCCAATGGGCGGAGCTTGGCGGCCCGAACGTTTTCTCTAATTGGTCAGAATCGATGGGTTTCAATCAGCTCCTTGATCTTAATAAAAATCTGCTATTTCAAAAATTATCTTTCTCTTTCCCTATTCAGTTGCTAGTAAGTTTTATGTATGGTATTATTCAAATGGAAATTATCCATCAGACCGCTGCCCATGTAGACGTGGTTGTCACGTGACAACTATTACTTTTCTCAGCGCTGGTGACAATAGACCAATCACAGACGTTTGTGCTTATTCGATTTTTTTTTTTTTATTTCCTAATTTTATACAGATTGCTGACAATTATGTCAGATACAAATCCTTGCAATTAACTTGTTTAAACTATCACAAGTTTAATGTACAAACATATCCAATAAGACGAAAAAAATCCTTGAGATTTCAATGCGGCTTAACGAGAATTCATCTTTTTGAGCCACATTGCGCCCCCTGCACGACAATAACATCATGTCTCCAAGGAAACACCTACAGCGTCATTCGCTATTGGATTGGAAAAAAGGTCGAGTGTTTGTAAACTATGGCTGACTATACCGTCATGTCTCTTAGATATATGACGCATATATTCTTTATTCTCTTATGATAAGGAATAAATGATGGAATTTGAAATAACGCGCACAAGGCCTTCGCTTTTTGGGGATATTGGTAAGTTAACATGCAGATTGCAAGATGTTTGTCCTCTTATATGATACTTGTTACACTGCAGGTAACCAGCAGTCAGGTGATCATTTGATTCTGCAGGACAGATTTCACTCTAACTATATGACACGTTTTCATATAATTGTGCAGACCAGGGCTCGATGACAAATATCGCTGCCAGAACTGTTGTGTGATCAAATGCTGTTTGGCCTTGAATCAGTCACCAATGACAATTAGCAGGTTACCAAAGCCCTGGATCAGTGTGACCTGAGTCAACTCGTGGATGAGTCAGTTTCACTGTGCTGTGCATGTCCTTTTTAAATCTTCATGTTCTGTTCACTGTAATAAATAAATGGTTTTTGATACCAGGTTTTTTCATGATAATGTCCACAACTTACTTTCTTAGAATGCTGTAGTTTACCTCCACATCTTTTACTTATATTACTATATAAATACTATATTAGTAATACTGATATTTTTGTGTATAAATTGCACTTTTTACCCATTTAATATTACTGCTGCAAATCACTTATCTACCATAAACACCTATCTAAAGCTATGTTATGGAATTTTGTCTGTCTCTCCATTCTACCTACAGCACATGGTCTGGGGTTCTGGACTGATCGTTCGGCAGTGCATGAGGCCGCAGCTCAGGGCAGAGCTGTGCAGCTCCAAAAACTGATTGAGAACGGTGCATCTGTCAACATTGTGGCCGTGGACTCTATCACGCCCCTCCATGAGGCCTGTATACAGGGCCAAACACAGTGTGTGAAGCTGCTCCTGGAAGCTGGAGCTCATGTAAGGAGCTCCTCCATACTGTAGGCCTCATGAATCTGTTAGTGCATCAGTTGTTTATTTGCTGGTGTCATTGTTAACAGGTTGATGCTCGTAACATTGACGGCAGTACTCCATTGTGTGACGCCTGTGCTGCTGGTAGTCTGGAGTGTGTGAAGTTGCTGTTAGAATATGGAGCCATGGTGAACCCTCCCCTCTTCACCTTCTCACCCCTGCATGAAGCCTGCATGGGCGGTAAGGTGACCTGATGCTTGATTTAACCTAGGGTCAATTATATATGTTTATTAGGGCTGTCAAAAAATACTGCACATATACAGCATACTCATGTAAAGCGATACTATATAACACATACAGCTCTTTATATAGAGTTGGATATATACACTCACTGGCCACTTTATTACACTTTGCTAGTACCGGGTTGGACCCTTCAGAACTGCCTTAATTCTTCATGGCATAGATTCAGCAAGATGATGGAAACATTCTTCAGAGATTTTGGTCCATATTGACATGATAGCGTCATGCAGTTGCTACAGATTTGTTGGCTGCTCATCCATGATGCGAATCTCCCGTTCCACCACATCCCAATGGCTCTCTATTGGATTCAGATCTGGTGACTGTAGAGGCCATTTGAGTATAGTGAACTCATTGTCATGTGCAAGAAACCAGTTTGAGATGATTTGAGCTTTGTAACATGACATGGCGTGTTATCCAGTGCTTGAAGTGGAAACAATAAAAGTGCCGGTACTTCCAGTGCTCGGTATGTGCAACATGTCAGAAGTGCCGGTAGGCAAGGAAAACTGGCGGTACGCTAAAGGTAAAAATAGAGAAGCACTGGTGTTATCCTGCTGGAAGTAGCCACCAGTTCACTGTGGTCATAAAGGGATGGACAACATGGTCAGCAACAATACTCTGTTTGGTTGTGGTGTTTAAACAATGCTCAACTGACCCTTCGCAAAGACCCGCCCCCTTAGTTACTGTTGCTTTGTCCGACAAGCCATGGCGCCGTCACGTCACACAGTGAAAAACACACCGTGGAGCAAAGAGGACACTGACAACACGTCGACAGACAAGACAGAGCAGGTTACTTATGATACTAAACAAAGTCCCAACTTTCAAACTGTGAAATTTTTTATTTTAAGAAAATCAAACAATAAAAACCGTTTTGTGGCTCTTTAATGTGTCGTGACAGATTGCTGTAGCTCCTCAGTTCAAGCGGCTCAAGAACCCATCGTCTCTTTCTACTAGTTAATTTATAGCATCAAATAAACATGAATGAACATCAGAAGGAATGTTGTTTCAAATGCGGAAAGATGTCAGTACACACCATTTTTTAAGTTCATGTCCACCGAGGTTAATCTTCTAACTCCTGACTGCTTTGTCGGACAAAATGGCGGATTCGGCGTTATGATTGGTTAGATCGCTAGTCAATCAAACTCCCGGCGAAGGGTCAATTGGTACTAAGGGGCCCAAAGAGTGTCAAGAAAATATCGCCTCCAACATTACACCACCAGCAGCCTGAACTGTTGATACAAGGCAGGATGGATGCGTGCTTTCATGTTGTTTACGCCAAATTCTGACCCTGCCATTTGAATGTTGCAGCAGAACCAGTCCAGGGCAACGTTTCCAATCTTCTATTGTCCAATTTTGGTGAGCCCGTGTGAATTGTAACCATCAAAAACCATGCCACGTTCAAAGTCACTTAAAGGTGCCCTAGAACACTATTTCACAAGATGTAATATAAGTCTAAGGTGTCCCCAGAATGTGTCTGTGAAGTTTCAGCTCAAAATACCCCATAGATTTTTTATTATACCATGTTTTCACACCTTTAAATGCTCGTGCTCCCAGCCCCCCAAGCTCGCAAGAGTCGCAACTCTATAATACATTGCATAAACAACAGAATAAGTTCACACAGCTAATATAACTCTCAAAAGGGATCTTTACAAAATGTTCGTGATGCAGCATATCAGATCACATAAGTATAGTAATTATTTTTATGGATGTTTACATTTGATTCTGAATGAGTTTGATAATGCTCTGTGGCTAACGGAGCTAATGCTACACTGTTGGAGAGATTTATAAAGAATGAAGATGCGTTTATGAATACAGACTGCAAGTATTTAAAAATGAAAATAACGACATGGCTCTGATCTCCGTGAATACAGTAAGAAACAATAGTAACTTTAACCACATTTAACAGTACATTAGCAACATGCTAATGAAACATTTAGAAAGACAATTTACAAATATCACTAAATATATCATGATATCATGCATCATGAACAGTTATTATCGATCCATTTTCGCTATTGTCACTGCTTGCATGCTTCACAATACCTGCAGAACGTCTGATGACTCGGCTGTGCAGCTCCAGACGTTAATACTGGCTTGCCTTGAACATTGGCTGGTATATGCAAAAGTTGGGGGCGTACATATTAATGATCCCGAATGTTGCGTCACAGTCGGTGTTACGTTGAGATTCGCCTGTTTTTCTGTAGTGTTTTTCATGCACAAGATTTACATATGAAGGAGGAAACAATGGTGTTTGAGGCTCATGGTATGTCATTTCCATATACAAAACTCTTATTATTCAACTATGCCAAGGTAAATTCAATTTTAAATTCTAGGGCACCTTTAAACCATCTTTCCTCCCCATTCTGTTGCTCAGTTTGAACTTCAGCAGATCGTCTTGGCCATGTCTACATTCCTAAATGCATTTAGTTCCTGCAGTGTGATTTACTGATTAGATATTTGTGTTAACGAGCAGTTGAACACATCTGATATCTAATAAAGTGGCTGGTGATTGTAAATCCAACTTGGTCCACATACATACACATAAGGCGATATACTATAGAGTATATCTCGACTGCTTGATTGCTTGTACTTTCGCAAAATGTAAACTACGTTATCACCCAGCACAAATCTGCTAAATGTGACTACAAGTGAATTTATTAAACATAATTTCGTGAGGAGTATGCCTATCTAATCTTCCAATTAATAACAAGGTAAAAAAACCAGCATCTTCCCTTTTCCCGTTGTTAGTTCTTTCGGCATCCCTCCTCCTCCTTTTTGTACAATTTTGCCTGTTATAGGGGGGAAATCAGAGCTCAAGTAAAATATCCTCTCCAAGCCCCTCTATAGTAGACAGCAAGCCAAATCTGTTTATTACCACTTACGCTAAGATTATATCGGCACACAAACTTGTGAAGGTATTATAAACAACGTGTATTGTGAAAAGCAGTCTACAAATAAATCTGACTTGACTTGATATTTTAAGAGCGAAAAATAATGAATATAATTCAAATACAAATTCTTTTAGAATGATTTAAAATGACTTTTTGTCTGCCAGGTAACTCTAAATGTGTTCAACTCATGATTGATGAAGGTGCGTTTATGGAAGCCCATGACTGCCACTTCGGCACTCCTCTGCATGTGGCGTGTGCAAGGCAGCATCTCGACTGTGTCAAGGTTCTGTTGAATGCAGGTGAGTTTCTGCATTTGTTTGTTTATTTTTTATTAGCTATACTGGTAAAATTTTACAATAAGGTCTCATTTGTTAAAGTCGGCATGAAACAGAAGCTGTGATAGTCTTTTCTTCCATATTGTGACATATATCCAAGTGAAACGGCTTCTCAAACAAAAAAAATATAGGGCGGGGCTTGATTTTGTCCATGTGGAATCGATTGGATGGTTGTGGTTTGTTATTGGTCGATCTCATGTGAGTGACAGGTTGTCCCGCCCTCATGCTAATAAACACCTCATCAGAGAAGAGAAGAGATGTCGCTGGTAGAGAGAGGGGATCTTTTGATTAAAGATTTCGAGAGCAATTGAAGTAAAAAAAAAAAAAAAAAAAATTATGCATGGATAAATCATTTATAATAAATACTGCAATATTCCATAAAAATGGGAACTGCCAGTTTTGATTTCATGGTGACTTTAACATTGGTTAATGCATTAGCTAATATGAACAATATTTTTTACAGCGTTTATTTATCTTTGTTATATAAAATACAATTGCTCATTGCTTTGTTCATGTTAGTTCACAGTGCATTAACTAATGTTAACAGATACATTTGATTCTAAAAATGTATTAGTAAATGTTGAAGTGAACTATAAATGCTGTAGAAGTATTGTTCATTGTTAGTTCATGTAGTTAACTAACGTTAACAAATGAAACCATATTGTAAAGTGTTTTACTATGATACTCACTAACTTAAGGTGAACATAAATCAAATCCCTTGTTCATTCGTTGTAGCACAATAAAAAAAAATATTATTTTTTGCACATTCTTCCTATGATGTCTATGTATTCTTTTCATGTTTTTAGGTGCAAATGTAAATGCTGCTAAACTTCATGAGACCGCATTGCATCATGCTGCTAAAGTGAAAAATCTGGAACTAATTGAGCTTTTGGTAGAATTTGGAGGAAATGTTTACGCCAGAGACAACCTCGGCAAAAAGCCCATTCAGTACACCAGAGCTGGCTCAGCATCTGCCCTCTGCCTGGAGTTTTATGAATGTAAGTTTAAGTACTCAGTTTATAAGTTTTGGATGTTATGATGATAGAAGGTGGTGTTTTTAAAGGGGTCAAATTATGATACATCCAATTTTCCTTGCTCTTTTGAGATAAGAGTTCATTGTACTGTGAAACATACTGTAACAACAATCAAAACTTCCAAGTCCAACCAGACCATTTATTGATACTAAACTGCTAAAATGAAGGGATGTGTTTTTCTTTTTGTCACAAGAAAACTTAATATTAAATAATAAAAATAAATAACTGCTTTAATTTCATAGTAAATTGTAAGAATCAAACACGTTTTCGCTAAAGCAGAAAATTGACAACTTGTTTTGCCATCTTTCAGCCACACCCCTCAGTCTTCAGCAGTTCTGCAGAATTGCTCTCAGAAATGCCCTCGGGAAAAGGGCACCGGGGGTGTTGACTCAACTGGGCCTTCCAAACCGAATCATCTGTTTCCTGTCTTATTTACCAGCCCCTTGCCTGGAGCTTGACGATATGACACGCTGCTTCTGTCCAGGTCATCAATAATGAACACAGCAATGACTGTGATAAAGAATAAAGGACTTAGATCATTGGTTTCCCGGAGGAAGGAGATTTCTCATTGCGAAGCGCAGCTACTGTAACAGCTGCACTCAGTATTTGTCATGTATTTGTTGATATTTTTCCCCCTGCAGGGAACCATACCAACCATTGTCACTTGCTATGGATGCAGTGTACTGCCAAAATTCCTAGAATAATTTGACTGGGAAAGAAGCACCTTTCAAAAGAAATAATAGTATTTTCTGTCTTGCATCACGTTTTGACTGCCAACACATCTTACATTGTGGTAAAATAAGACTGTTTTCATGCTCTTTATCCAACTATAATATTAGTTGTATAATTAACTTTCATGATTTTATTTGTTATAGATTTGTAAACGCACTGTATATAAATAGTCTTAGGTTTTATATGAATTATGCAAATTGTATTTTAGCTAGTTCTTGTTTATGTGAAATATACATTGTGCAAATGCTTTATAAATGATTTTGTTTTCTCATGTACTTTTTTTTTTGGAAAATGTTGTTTTGGTTTTACTTCAGTTGTGCGTATTAGAGAATAATTGTATCAGAAATATTCCATTTATGTTTTACTTGACTGGTGGTAAGAATTGACCAGACTTACTTGCAAAGATAGAATGGTTTTGATTTTCAGCCACTGCTCTAAATTTTTAATTTTGCTGCAGTTTGTACATTCCAAACAGATCACTATTAAAGTTTTAATAATATAATTTGCTTTCTCTCTGCACATCATTTTGCTTAATTAACATTTATTACAGTACTTTCATTTCACATTAAAATTGTCTTTAAAGTCCCCCTGTAGTCAATATTTTTTACCCCTTAAAACTCATCTTTAATCATGAATGACATATTCAAGCATATATTCCTGTGAAAGAAATTTCTTCGTGCCTTAAAATAGCTTGAATGTAACTCTACACCCTTGCCTCATTTAATATAAGTGGATCAATAAATATGCAAATTAGCCCCGGCTCCACTCGCTCGCGCCAGCTCAGAAATCCACTCGGTCAAATTACTGAGGTAAATGCTGCACAATGGTATTGTATTTTACAATGCCGGACACATAATGGTAATTAATATGATTAGCCTTTTTGCTAGACTATGTTATCAAATAGCTAATAATGTATTGCTAATGTTACACAAACCATGTTCCTGTTCGCCATGTTGAGTCTTTTTTTCACTGCAGTTATAAGGAGAAAATACTCAGCAATGGTGTTGACATATGAATTTGCACATGGTTTGCCTTAAAGCATATTAAAAACACCACATAGATATGTAAACAACATTAAAAACTTGATTTTCACCACAGGGGGTCTTTAAACTTTTCAAGTAATTTGTAAGTACAAATCAGATGTAAGTATCATGTTAAGTAAAAAAAAATGAATAAATAAAAGTGCGCAAAATACAACATTGTTATATACGAACAGAAACCTTACTGTTGCACTTTTATTATGCTAATTTTAAATTGTTACATCATCAGACATGGCAGCCGCAACGGATGGACTTTTATTTTGACATGATTTGTGGAATTCTAAAGCCGGAAGTCGCTCTGAATCGTGAAGTTCTGGGGGAAGCTGCTTGGTCAACTCTTATTCAAAACTTTAGACAGACTTATTTAACTGCTGTTTTTACAAACTGAATCTATAGTCTCCCAAATAATCCTGTTCGTAGGGTTTACGTCGCTTCCAGACGAGTGTGAAGTGACTTTTAAAGTGCTCCTCATGGCATTATTTTGGGCGAGAGAGCAGTAATTAGCGAAGCCCTGTTGATCAGATCAGCCAGAGGTCGCAGAACTGCAGAGTAAGCGGTGAGTTTCCTTCTCCACGCCTTATAAACCCTCTGCTTCACATTTAGAACCGTCCTCGAGTGTTTACGTGATTTTCGTGTGTGGTGGCAACTTGTAAACACAAAATAAAAGGGCTTCTTTGTGCGACATAAAGGCTGTGCCTCAAATCCCAGTGAACTGTCTACATAGACAGCATTTTGGCACATGAAGGATAAATGTAGTCTATGTCTCCTTAATGGACAGATTTGATTTCTCGTGACTTGTTGTCTGTTTAAAAACATGTCAAATGTATACTTAAATGATATATGAAGATTCCTGTATCAGGTATTTACTATTGAGCAACATATTGATTTTGTTTTGAGGGTTTTGACCTAATTTGATGGTTTATTCCACCACAAACATCGCAATACTGTTAGTTGTAAATCACTATGTTAGTTCAAATAGGTTAGTATATCTCAAACCACCAGGGGAACATTATTTTTTGCTATGAAAGCATAAAAGCCACAGCGAAGGTAGTGGGATGGTATGAGACATTCATACCAGTTGAAAGTGCATATTTACATAAAGCACAGCAACATTCAAGTTTAAAATTGCCATTTAACCTTTGTGACTTTTGAGTACAATGCAATGAAAGTGAATGGTGACTGCCATTCTGCCTAAATGACAGAATAAAGTGAACTGTTTCTTTACGGGGGGAAAAAAAAATTGATATGATTGATATTTGTCTTCAATTAGTATCCTGTCATTTAAAGCCAAAATTGAAATCAGTGTTGATCAGTTATGAAATCAAAATGGACAATTCTTATGTTTTATGGAATATTACAGCATAAATGATTTATCAGTGTACACATGCCCTGCTGCTCACAGCTCATTTTACTTCTATAATGTGTATTTTACTTTTGTTATTCAACAAGAAAGAAGCTGTTGGTTAATATTATCCAGTGGCCGCAACAACATAAGTGACGTCAGTGGGAAAGGAAAGTTGTTGAAGAGGAAGAGCATGTTATTTAATTTTTGATGAATGATTACAAAGACAAACAACATTTTTCCCCTTGAAACAAGTGATTAATCACTCACAAGTTTGATCATATGTGTAATCTTTTGAATTGTTGACCGTAAAATAGATGCTTTGACCTGAAGTGTCTCAGGTTTAAGTTGAGCAAGTAAAAACAGTTCAGGGGTCAGTGACCTCTACTCTGCTCTTAGGTTAATTTTTTTTTTCCCTGGCTGTACTCTGAGAATGACTTTGACATTTAGCCATTCTATAAATAGATTGCAGGTGTCATGTTTGCAGACGGGGATGCTTTCTTAGAGAAATGGTTATTACTATCCTGAGGTCAGTGGTCACATGATGGTGGAGAAATCACTGAATAGCTTCCAATATGAGCGATACAAATTTGGGAAAGTATATATTTATATTATTCACTGTCTGCAAGTCACCCAGACGGCTGTCAAGTGGTGCATGTTACTTTTCTCCGAGGGCAGTTATATGATACAGTACTGTTCAATAGTTTGGGTTTGGGTTCAGTAAGATTAAGAAAAATAAAACTTATTCAGCAAAGACGCATTAAATTGATCAAAAGTGACCGTAAAGGAATTAATAATGTTACAAAAGAGTTCTATTTCAAATACTTGGAACTTTCTATTCATAAATCCTTAAAATTTGTATCACAGTACCAATTTTTTTATTTTTTTTTAAATGATAAGTTTCTTGAGCAGCATATTAGAATGATTTCTGAATGATCATGTGACTGAATACTGGAGTAATGATGCTGAAAATTCAGCTTTGCAACACAGGAATAAATTAAATATATTCAAATAGAGAACAGATATTTGAAATTCTAATAATATTTCACAACATTACTGTTTTTACTATATTTTTAATCAAATAGATGCATACTTTGTTGGCAAAAGAGCCTTAAAAAACATTTTAAAAATCTTACCATCCCCAAACCTTTGAACGGTAGTGTATCTCATTTCTTATTGTCTTTTCTCTCTCTCAAAAAAGGATTACATTGCCAAAGCAGTAATTAACCAACACATTCACACTGACATACATACAGTATGTTTTTAATGATATAGCTACACATGTTATTAAATACTGATTTGTATGTCAGAATTTTTATGAATATTGTGTTATTAATATATGCATGTGCAATCTCTCTGTCTTGATCACAGGTAGTCTCTCAGGACTGTAAGATGACCGAGTATAAGTTGGTTGTTGTGGGAGCAGGTGGTGTCGGGAAGAGCGCGTTAACTATCCAACTCATTCAGAATCACTTTGTGGATGAATATGACCCCACTATTGAGGTACTCAAAAAAATGACCATCTAACCTAATCTTACCTTAAAGGTGCAATAGGACATTTTCAGAGAGGCTAGCAATAGTGAGCTAGCTTTCAAATCATAACATCCCACCCTCCCTTCAGAGGATCTCCAAAACACATGGAGGCACACACATACACACAGCTGCTCTCGGCAAAGCATCACAAGAGACTCAAAGCACATAACAGTACAATAATAATGAACATAAACAACTTGGAGCGTTTGGAACTGTAAAAGGTGGCTGCGGTTTGTTTGTGGTGCTCTGTGACTGATGTCTGTCTACATAAACTCTGCATAGCATGAAACGTGCTGATGACGTATGATGTTTACGTGAACAGGGTGTGCGAGGGTATGTAAAAACTAGAGATGCACCGAATGCAGTTTTCTTGGCCGATTCCGATTTTCTTTCTAAGAACTATAATACAAAAATCTACTTTTCTTCAGTGCAAAGTTTTATTTTCATAAACAAACCAAGTAAAAAGTCAGTAATAAAATAAGAACAAATAAAAAATTTAAAAAAAAATGCATGTCAGCACAAATAAATGCAATAAAATAAAGAGAGCTATAAAACTAAGTTTTTCAAGTTAAGTAGGTTTTTATTCAGGTAAGAAATACTACAGAAATTAAAGTAATCAAATGTAAAATAACACATTCAGTGTTATTTTACATTGGTTATCTTAATTTCTGTATTATTTATTGTAAATATTAAATACAGATTTATTCTTACCATTAAAGTTATAAAATGTATTCAGTTGAGCAGAAAGTGATTTTCTTTGTCTTTTGTTCTTTAAATAACATGACAGATATTATTACCCATTTAAAAAACAGGTAATAATATATTTAGATTATATTGGACTGCTGTCCCTTTAAGAGTTTATGAACAGACCCAATACTGTTACACAACATGCATTCTCTTTCTTAGCTATTTAACGATCCAAAACTGACTGTGTTTATCTGAATAATCGCCAAGACGGGCATTTTGACATAATTTTGTATGTATTTGACTGTTTAAGCGCAGTAAGCCACTCATTTTCGGCTCGGAATCGGTAAGAAGTGAGACTGATCGGCCGATCACCTATCCGGGTCGATTCCGATCCCTGGCCGATCGATCGGTGCATCTCTAGTAAAAACATAAATTGACAGGCAGGTAGGACATCGTATCATTTCATTCGGACTGAATATAATGAGTGGATGAACATTTTATGGTCCTATGCCTTCCACAGACGATATATATTTATAAAAATACATATAGACCCTTTAACATTATGATTGCTATCGGGATATGTGAAATGTTTCTCTTTGTGAGGTTTGGTTAGTGGCGGCTGAAATGCGTCTTTACACACAACTGCCAGCCTGCATGGAGAGGTCCTTGAGACTCCAGAGACACCAGGAGCTTTAAATACCTTTTTATAACTGCCCTTTTTATACAACTAATTTTTTTGACAGGAACTTTCCTTTAAAAAGCCTTTATCTGTACCTGGCAAATTATTTTGTCTTGAGTTTGATACCAGTTATCTAAAAAGACATGGATAAATAAACAAACAAACAAACAAACACTTTCTTAGAAAAACTCAATTCTGAATGTTTATTGTACTGAAATCCTACTGATATGTCACTTGCATAATAATTTGGATATATATATATCTCTCTCCATCCATTACACAGTATTGTCTAGGTTGATTCATGTAATTGTAAGATTGTCAGGCTCAATGCAAATATATAGTGCTGATCATGTCTGTCCCTGCAGGACTCTTACAGGAAGCAGGTGGTGATTGATGGTGAGACGTGTCTGTTGGACATCCTGGACACTGCAGGTCAGGAAGAGTACAGCGCAATGAGGGACCAGTACATGCGGACAGGAGAGGGTTTCCTCTGTGTCTTCGCTATAAACAACAGCAAATCCTTTGCCGACGTGCATTTGTACAGGTCCGTGAGCTGATGTATATGGTTTCAGTTATATTTTATAAATACTCTGGATTTTAAGTAGCGGTAGATGAACCATATTGAAAGCTTTTTAGTTTAAAGGGGACCTATTATGCAAAATGTACTTTTATAATAAGGTGTTTGAACACAGATGTGTGTCCACAGTGTGTGTAAATAGTAAAAATCCTTTTTTTTTTTTTTATAATCCCCATAAATCATAAACAATCTCTCCAAAGGCATGATTCCAGATTTCTCCCTACTCTTATGTAAGCCCCGCCCATGAATGGTGATGATCTGTCGCAGCAGTCCACCATTTCTGTTTACTCGCTGTAGCAGCTGGAGATATACCATGTCTGCGCCAAAAACATTACAAATGTTATGTTATTGTATGTACCAACAAACATAAGTCTCCATAGAGTCACTGAGGACCCCATGGTTGAATTTCAGTTATGAAGGAAATATGCGTGTGTGTGTGTGTGTGTGTGTGTGTGTGTGTGTGTGTGTGTGTGTGTGTGTGTGTGTGTGTGTGTGTGTGTGTGTGTGTGTGTGTGTGTGTGTGTGTGTGTGTGTGTGTGTGTGTGTATATATATATACATTATGTGTGTGTATATATATATATATATATATATATATTATGTATGTGTATATATATATATATATATATATATATATATATATTATGTGTATATATATATATATATATATATTTATGTATATATATATACATTATGTATATGTATGTGTGTGTGCACAAATCATTTTACGCCGGACTGCATCACAAACAAGGGTCAATTCAACGCTGTATTCGCACAAAAGATTAACATGAAGGCACATGCTAGTTGATGAGTTGAATCAACTCCACAGCAACTACATAAATTTATCCACTAACCATTTAGAAACGTCCAATTTCATTCTAAAAGTTGTAACTTCTTCCTGAGTCTCTCCATCAGTGTCTGACTCCGGTTTGAACAATGTAAGGCTGAACACTGTAATCCTCATTCTGGCTGCGTGAGATTCTCCAGCTTTGTTGTTGTTGTTGAGCAACCAAAGCGAGAGCTGTTAAAGCTCCACCCTCTTCTGGAAAGGGGGCCGGGAGCAGCAGCTCATTTACATTTAAAGGGACACAAAAACGCCGTGTTTTTGCTCACACCCAAATAGGGGTAAATCTGACAAGCTATAATAAATAATATTGTCTGTGTGGTATTTTGAGTTGGAACTTTACAGACACATTCTGGGGACACCAGAGACTTATATTACATCTTGTGAAAAGGAGCATAATAGGTCCCCTTTACATGTCAATAATACTATAAATTATATTATATATATGAAGGAGTATTTGTAATATGTGGTGTACAATGTCTATAATGGTACATTTTAGAGAGCAGATCAAGCGCGTGAAGGATTCAGACGATGTTCCCATGGTCCTAGTGGGGAACAAATGTGATTTGGCCAGAACAGTGGACACCAAGCAAGCTCAGGAACTTGCCAGAAGCTACGGCATAGAGTTTGTAGAAACTTCTGCCAAGACCAGACAGGTGGGCAAAGACTGATAATCACTTCTTGCTTTTCATAATACAAACTTTTAATGTGTTAGCACAGTTTGCTAATGTTTTTCAAGCAATTACTTACTGTAATACTGAAGCTTAGCATAAATCTTCACACACAGCATGTGTGTTAATGAAATATCCTTTGTCTGTTTTCCTTACGTTTTTCAGGGAGTTGAGGATGCTTTTTACACCCTCGTCCGTGAGATCCGGCATTATCGCATGAAAAAGCTCAACAGCAGAGAAGATAGGAAGCAGGGCTGCCTGGGTGTGTCCTGTGAAGTCATGTGACTGCACTGTCTCCCCCTTTGTTTTTTGTTTTTTTGTTTTGAGCAGTTTCTTGACCAGGCAGCTGGAAGCCTCATGACCATGTGTGTGCGTGTGTGCAGAGTTCGCCCTCTGCTGGCTGAAAGGGATTAATGCACAACTGGTCATCTTTCCTGTTGGCCTGCTGTAATAGAAAAATGAGGCCATTGGACATTACGTGTTTTCACTGAGGCTCATTTGTCTCATTTAGTACTTGGGTTTTCCCTCTTCCTTTGGAAGAAAAATTTAAACGGGCATTGAGATTGGGCATTGAGTTCTTCTTTCTTCACTTCTGACCCCTTATGAACACAACAGCACATTGGCAGTGATTAAAGAAATTCTAAATTGCGGAAGGGTGCAACTCATAAAATCATGCCTAGGCCATATTTCACCACAAAATCTAAAGAATAAATAATTAAGGAATTATATTTTGAAGCTTTTTTTTTTTTTTTTACCCCCCAAACTCTTATCATAATGCATCTGAAATTGTATTTTTTATATTTTTGATTCCCATTGTTTTAACGCAATACACTTTTACTGTAATATAAAGTCAGTCTAACACCTACTACTATGAGCATTAATACTTCACAGTTTAAATATACATTCATTTTTTTCTCATTACCATACTGAGATTTGGAGGAGAAATGTGTTTGTCAACAAATATGTGACAGTCACATTGCAAAAAAAATCTTTTTTTTTTTTTTGAGTTTCACCCAAGAATGCTTTGATTATAAGAAATGCATATTTCACGGAAGGAAAGGAAGTGCATTTTTTAAATGTTATTTAAATTGGAATTAATGTAGATAATTACCATATATCTTAAAATGGAAGCTGTTATTTTTAAGGTTTTAGAAATCTCAGACCTGATGTTGTAAAGGCCTCAGAAGTGAGAAAGTGAAATGCCCTTTAATCTTAATCCGCAGGTTCAATGCTCAGGAATACTGTGAACACAGAAGATCTTCAGAAGTATGTGGGATTATTTCTGTTTATTTCTTTCCCTTTTTTTGTAGCCAAAGAGTTTATTTAGCATTTACTTTTACCATTTTCTGTCGTATACAGTAGTTCAATTCACTCTAGAATATCACCTTTTTCTTTTATTCTTTGCTCTCAGATGTTAATTGTATATTTTGACATATAATACATAATGATTAGAATGATTTAGCCTACATACAGAAAAGTCAATCGGATTTCAAGCATGGGGTGTGATGGATTTTACTTTAAAGGGCCTTTTGATTCATGGTGCTGCTGGTGTACATGCCAAATCTATGTGCCGCCTTTTGTGTCCTATATAGCATGACATCTTTTAGCCCATGTTAAATAATGTCTTAAATCTTCCAGTGAAAGCTGCAAAAATGTTTTTTGTTGGGATTGTAACAGATGAGAGTAAGGTTTGTTGCTATGTTATTTTCATGCCTGAAGTCTCTTCTTGAGAGCCAATGAAGGTTTACCAAGAAGTTAAAGCGAGTATTCGTGTAGACTATCATGTTATTTATATGGCATTTGTCTGAAACTGTGCCTGATTTCATCAACAGTGAAATCTGCAATATGTTCCATTATTCGTACTGCGGTTGCATTTGGCCTTCTGTCCTCGCTTTAACAGAGGCAGGATGTTTTCTTAAAAATACAAACTAAGTTTGCCATTACATTAATAGTCCTTTCTTTTTCAACATTATCAAGACTTGATTTATGATGTATTTTGCAGTTTTAGCACAATTTATTAGTGTCACAGACTTTCCTTAATCAGAAAATCATGTGACAATGGACATTTCTTTCTTTTTTTGGGGGAGGGGGGGTATTCATGTGTAACAGATGTTTAATGTGCCTACCATATTCCAACACGTTTTACCAGTAAATTAATTGGAAACTGAGCATATTGTGTGTAATTCTCCTACATGTACATGGATGTTCGTGTTTGCGTGTGTATACTTACATAATATCCTCTTTTCCATGTGTGAGCTTGTCACTTGAAACAGTCTGTCTGTTAAAACTTAAAATAGAGTTGAACACACAGAATCTGGAGTGTCAAGCCCCTCGTGTCCAATGCGGGTACACGGTTCTGGTTACACTGTGCAACCACTGCTTAATACTGCACCAGTGCAGTGTCCAACTGCACACTTCCCCGCTACTGAGGACCAGTGTTGGACCGGCCAGCTTTCTACAGGAAGAGTGATAGTGTTAGAAACCAAAAGGCAACATGCCCAAAGTCGCTGTGCCCGGTGAGTGTCCATGAATCCAACACACAAAGATAAGATTTTGTTTTAACATTTCACATATGAAATTTATTTTACATCTTAGAAAATGTTAAAAATTTGCATTTAATGCATATAGATGTGTATGCAAAGTTAATTGAAGAATACAAAAATGTTGGATAAGTTCTGGACACCACTATGGTCTCTGGCGGAAACTGTAATCTAGGAACGGGAGTGTTCGAATAGTTATTTTTGCCGATCAAATCTTAGAAATGTGTGCAACAAATACAGTAGACAAGGTTAGATTTTCCAACAACTGCAATTGTTTTTAATCTGGTGGTGGTATATAAGAGTACTTTGGAGGGATTTTAATTCAAAGACTTGGAACAACTGTCAGACGTTGCATTCTTCAACTGTGTCGATGCCCCTGACATTTGAACAAATGGAAGCAGAATGAAAATAGAGGTGTTAGTGTTTGATACTGTGCATCATTATCACCTGTGATGAACTCATCCACACCTTTTAGATATAGACTGAAGTGCAATCTGTATGAAAATGATGTCAAATAAGCTGTACCTTATTATGCATGCATGCAGGAGTTCTCACTGATGTTTTTTTTGCAGCTGTGGCAATATGGAAGATTGTGTGTTCTGACTCCATCAGCAAGGTTTTGAATACTTATGAGTTATGACTTAGTTACAGCTCACGGAGGCTTGCCTGAAAATGCAGTTTAGTCAGTGGATTCTAGTGGCTCAAATATCATGCTGGTGCTTGACAAGCCATCACTCACCTAACATTTATTTTTACATCATAAATGTTTGTCCACTGTGCTTTCAAGTTCTAGGCAGTGCAGTTGTATTCATACATTTACACATACCTGGCACAATCTGCAAAATGTTAATAGTTTTAACTAAAGAGGTAACACAAAAGCATGTTTTTATCATCCCTTTTATTTTGTTAAAATTATTACCTTAATAACAGATTCTTCATGGTGTATGTAAACATATAACCACAAGTTTATATGTGCATTAGGACTGATTCTTTTAGGATATTGAGTTGATTTAAGACTTACATTGCTAGACATGCTGCTTTCCATGTGCATGCTAAGAATAATCAGAATTTGAATTTGCAGACTCTGATAGGATATCAGTCACTGATATCACCAAGTTTAAAAATAGAAACCCTATCATTTCGAGACAGCAGGGAAGGCCAAGTACTGGCTGAGCTTCAGTTATTAAGCAGCATAGACAGCAGGCTGTTATAAACACATGGTTAATGATTTCACACCTAAAAGACCCTTGAGTCTAATACTCTGTTTAACATGTTGTCTCTGATATTTAACATGTATTTCCGATATTAAAATACTTCATGCTTATGTCTCTGGATATTATATCCTGTCCAGCTTAAAAGTTATTTGTAGTTGATGGTGTGAGTTCAGGGCAGGACTATCCGTTTGCCCGACCAATGGTGGATATAGGATATTTGTTGGAAACCTATTTTTGCTATTCAGTTTAGTTTATTAAGAAAATAATACAGAGTAAAATCCTCTTCCTGATGTCTTCATGTAATGACCTATTGTTTCTGTTGTGGTTAATATGTGTTATTGTCCTTGTGTGTGACCATCATGTTTCCCCTCTCTCCATGAATCCTGTCCCATATCTGATGGGTACATGTTACTAACCCAACAGAGGAGAAGCGTAAGTATTGGGAGGAATCACAGGCGGATGATGGTTTGTGTGTTTGGAAAGAAGGGTGAGCATGACCTGGTAGATATGAGAATCTCAGAACCCATCCCATGGTGTATCCAATGGATTTGCCAGGTGGATACACAGTGTGTGATTTTTAATAAAGTTTTAGATTGGGGAAATGTGGATTAGGGGAGGTTGAATATTATTTAGTATAAACAAGATGTTTATTTGTTTAGTGTTTACGATCCATGACACTGACATTGGCTGCAGCCGAAATCACATACTTCCCTACAGTATAGTTGGGGAAAAACAGTATGTGACAAAAGAGTATGTCCGAATTCACGTTACTCATAAAAGAGTAGGCAAAACGTACCCACATGACCTACTACTTCCGGCAAGATTCTGAAGTGAGCATATGCTGAACACTTTCCCATAAGGCCACGGCAGAGGATTTGTGAATGGCAGTGAAGCGACACAACCGACGCTGGTAGGTCACGTGATAATGTGATGATAAAAACATTGCAAATATAGTACATCCAGATTACATTAAAGGGTTAGTTCACCCAAAAATGAAAATAATGTAATTAATTACTCACCCTCATCTCGTTCTACACCCATAAGACCTTCATTCATTAAGATTTAAGACACAAATTAAGATGTTTTTGATGAAATCCGATGGCGCAGTGTGGCCTTTTTTTTTTTTTTGGTGCACAAAAAGTATTCTCATCGCTTTATAATATTAAGGTAGAACCACTGTAGTCACATGAACTGTTTTAAATGTTTTTTGAGTACCTTTCTGGATCTTGAGAAGTTTAGTGGCATTGCTGGCAATAGAGGCCTCACTAAGACATCGGATTTCATCAAAAAATATCTTAATTTGTGTTCTGAAGATGAATGAAGGCCTTACGGGTGTAGAATGACATGAGGGTGAGTAATTAATTACATTATTTTCATTTTTGGGTGAACTAACCCTTTAATACTACACACATTCATACTTATAGAACATACTTTTTAGTGGCCGAGAAGTAATTACTTATTCAAAACAAGTACCTACTCAAAGTGTATGCGATTTTGGACGCAGCCCTTGTGGACTGTGGTCCGGACCAATGTTGTAGGTGCTTGGGGCCTCTAAGTGAGCTTCAGTTATTAAATATGTGATGACATTTATTCAATAAGTATTGCAATTGCGACAAGAGAGGGACCCACAGGACCAATCCATCTGTGATTTGAATTAAAAAAACTGTATGATCATGGAAAGTGAACAATAACAAATAAAAGTTTGCCTCTATGTGAGGAGAACAGATAGTGATACACTGTTTGTGAAATGTCAAGCCTTGTTTGAGTTCTTTTGAAGGTGTCAGCAACCTTGGGATTGTGAAAAAATGAGCATGACTGGAATTTTGTACTTTTCACTTTACCCCATCTGTCACTGCAAGTTACAGAGGTTCATATTGACGTTGTTATTGTAAAATTTGGTTGCCTGCAATACAGAGACATTTTATTTAATATTACAGAATTGTTTGTTATTCAGGTGGCATGTGTGATCCCTCAAATGTGAATAAAATGGGAATTCCAATGTGTTGCTTACTAACCCAGTCTGACCTATAACCTCCTTTTTCTTTCCAATGTTTTGGATCTTCTTCACCCACTCTGGGGAAAATGAATAATCAGAAGGGAGTAAGTATAAAGGAACCCGTCCAAGATCGACATGTTAAAATTGCTTCAGTGCAACAAAATAATGGCAAAACATCTATCTGTATGTTTTATTCATTTGTTTGTTTAGATGAATATATACATTGGGGTCCAAAAGTCAACTATATTGAAAATCTGGCATTCATAATGTGACTTTTTATAGTGTCCTTGTTACATGTAGTTATAGCAATTACTATAATTTGTGCATAATTACATGCAACTAACCCAAAACCTATATTAAGTACATGTAGTTAATTATTATTAGCCAATACATCTTAAAATAAAGTGTAACCATTTTTTTTTTTTTTTTGTAGGAAAATTTAAATGTAATGCTATAATGTAAAACAAATAAGGAATGTTTAAATTTGCAACACTGATGTTAATTTTTGTGCAGACGGACAGATTTTCTTGCTGGAGTGTCAGAGCAAAAGGTCGATGTTATTCATGTTATTCAATTAAACAACAAATTGTTGTGCAGTGCTAATATAATTTGTAATTAATATGTGTATTCAGCTAAAACATTTGCACCTCAATGTAGTTCATCATTAGCAAACAAATGACTAAATTGTGTACTTCTAGCTTAGACTGAATCTGTGCATGTTTAATGTAATTCTTGAAAGCTTTTAGGATGTAAGCCTGTCTTCAATTAGATGTTGAAGTTATGATTTGGGTTGTGCTGTTCTGTGATTTGTGTCTTGGCTTAATCAATTTGTCATAGTTTTGTTCATCTCTGCATGGGAGAATTTGCTCAATCACTGCTAGGGTCACAGTGACTCAGTAGTTGAATCATTCTGAAAAAGTGTTTTTCTTGTGCCAAAAGCATGTTCTGGTTAAAAAGTTCAATAAATGTGTAAGTTCTTAAAACGTCTAAAGGACAACAAGTTTTATATAAGTACAAGTTGCTTTTTCACTTATTGTGCCTTATGGCGTTTACCATATAAAAAATATTTTATAGCCTACTTAAATGATGTCCAGACCATAACATCATCTCACTTGATGCATCTTAACAGCTTTGTGGCTTTTTAGTCATGTTCTCTATCTCCTTTTTTGCTTTTGTAGACCACCGTCACCTTAAATAATTGTTTTGCATTAAAACCAATGTGGTGCTTCTTTTTTTTTATTATTATTTTTTTAATCAGAAACGGATGATCGTATGATTGCGATCGCAGAGCGTGTATTTGCATCAGAAACCAAAGATGAAGACGTCCGTGAGGAGATATCCCTGTTTGATGTGGCTGACGATTGCCCTATCCTAAACCAGGAGCTGGCCCTACATGTAGCCGAGAATGATGACATAGAGAAGCGGTCAGTGCAGTTACACAATTATATAACTCCTTTTTTAAATGAAGTGCATTGAAGTCGCAAAGAAATGGAAGCAGCGACAGATCTTTTTTTCCATATTGTGACATGCAACTGAGTATAACAGATTAGTGACTTGGTTATATGCATTGGTTGTTGATTTTGAGATGTGGGCATTGTAGATGAACATGAGCTTGAAGGGGCGGGGTTTAAGTGGATTGATTGATTGATTGATTGGAGAAGTCCTGCCTACATCACCAGAGAGAAAAGTCAGTCATCAGATCAAATTATGACATTTTGATTAAAAAATTATAAGGGCAAAAACTTTTTTTAAATAATGAAACACAGGCATGCATTTAGAAAATAGATTTACATTGTATGCTGACTTTGGCTGTGTCCCAATTCAAAGGCTGCATCCTTCGAAGGACTCAGACTTCAAAAGCCTTTGAAGGTCGCGGAGGTCTGACTGAGCATTGTTAAATAGAGGTTTTTCTGTAAAATAAAACCACTTTTTCTCATGTAACTGTGAGTGTACATCATTTAAACACATGTATCAGAAGCACTGTTCATTTATTTAATTGTAAAACCTTTCTTTACTTAAATTTTATAGGTGACTATTTCCCATTGGCAACCTCTTTAAGGTTCGTATCGTGCACGCCATATTGTCGTTTGGGTTTGACGAACTTAGAACAGTAAGCCGCCAACTGTTTAAAAGTTGAGATTTAGTGATATGTACATCTATAATAGAAGGACAAATAATGTCAGTACTTACGTTTTGTCGCTGTACTGTCTTGAACAGAGGTACTGACATGACAAGGTTAGAAAAGCAAGCAGTTACTATGGTTACGTCTCGCGCGCCTCAGGAAAACGCGGGAATAAACGACTTCATTTCTTGAATCGTGAGCGTCTTTTGTAAACGCTTTGACTGAATTTGGAGGTTACTGAAATCGTTGTTTGAAAACGCTATTGAAACGTTCATTATATAAAATTATTTTAAAGTCTATTTTTCTTGTAGTATATCCTGCAAAACCATTGTTTTGGATTTCTTTGGTGGGTTCAGTTCTTAATTATTTGCTCCTGGAAGTTGTGATTGATTTAATTTTTAATTTACTTGTGTTTTTTCCTCCTACAAAGTATACTCAGAATTAACCAACCTCATCTTTAACCAATCTCCACACAGTAAGAAGTTTCTCAGCCGCAGTCACCCTGTGCTAGAGGACAAGCCAACTTATTTGGAAGTGCCTCACTTCCAGAGAGTGTCCATCACTGGTGACTATGCTGCTGGGGTATGTTCCAGTTTATAACTTCCAGGAACTGGCTTTAATATGCACATGTTATGCAAGTTTAGATTTATAGCCTATACTACCCTTTACCAAGACAGGTAACTGACAAACAGAAACAGATAGGTCAAGGGTTCTTTCCATCTGAGCAGGTGGAGCCCAGCCAGGTGGTTTCTGATATCTATATCTGACATTTAGAAGGGGGGGGGGTTTAAGAAAGTTAAGGAATTAATTTTCATCTGTAGTCATCAGTTCTTGCCTACTTATCTAAGAATCAAACTTATCTGCCCTGCCCTGCCCTGGCCTGGCAGGACATCAGGGAGATGAGTGCTTTTAAATATAGTGTTACTCAGTCAGCGTAATGCTCTCATAACTGTAGTACATCTGCATTTATGTTAACATCACTTTTCATATTAGAAATATAGGCATTTCAAACATAACAATCAGAGCAATGCACTTGGCATTTCACACAATCACACTCTTCCTAACTGTACTGCAGGTGACCATGGATGACTTCGAGCTGGCCTGTAAGGGTCTATACCGTGCCCTGACCATCAGAGAGAAGTACATGAAGCTGGCTTTCCAGAGATTCCCTAACACTCCGTCTGAGTTCTTACGCAAAATTGAAGGAGAGCAGTGGAAACCAGAAGATCAGGTGGTTCCAGGTAATGTATACCAGAATACTATGATAAAAATAGGTTACAATATGGTTCCATTTAATAAAGTCGGCATGAAACAGAAGTTGCGATAGTGTTTTCTTCCCTATAGTGTTATATATCTACTTGAAACGGCTTCTCAAACAAGACAAAATGTTGATTTTGTCCATTGGGAATTGATTGGATGGTTGGATCGTTGTGGTTTCCTATTGATCTTGTGTGGTTCAACTCGACAGGTTGTCCGTCCTCGTGCTTAGAAACGCTTATATTAATTAATGACATTAGTTCTGTCAAGACAACTCTCTGAGGGTTTGACATAGTAATGAATATGACAGTGTTATTGTTTGGTAACTAAAAAATGGAAAAACAAGTTGTATTTGTTAAATTCAGTGAAACATAACCACATAACAGTCTTTGTTGTGTTGCAGTCTTTACCTCTCCTCCTAAAGCTGGTGAGGATCCTTTCTGCACAAAGGACTTCCCACCTGACCTTGGCTACGTTGCTCGCATGAAGGATGGTGTTATCTACGTCTACAAAGATGCAGCATCTGCTGATAAACACCAGCCTCTGAACCACCCTGGTCCAGACCTTGCCACTTTCATCGACGACATGAACTTCCTCATCGCCTTGATTGCTCAGGGCCCAACGTGAGTGCACGAAAGCCCTGCATGATGCTTAATATATGACCTCTAGTAGTTCTGTAGTATATTCTCTCATCTCTGCACAACGCGCGTACACTCTGCTTGTTACACACACAGGGACGCGCAGCAGCACACAAACATGCCAAATGTAAAAAATGAAAGGATTACAATGTAAAATATGATTATTGTGTACATAAAGATAAAAATGCCTACATGTCATAATGGATAGTCATTGCATGTATCAGAATTACCTATTTGCAGTAATGACGAATGAAATTGGCTAATTATTTGACCAATCATGGCAATACACACATGTATTTAAACTGACTCATCAGGTTGAGGGTGTCTCTATTCCACCACACCTGGCTTTTAAAGGAAATAGGAGATGACACTTTGATTGGTTTATTGTACGTTACGCCTAAAACACACCCATTACTCAATAAGAGAATAGGTCCTACTCTTTTGGACCAATTTTTCAGTCGTTAAACTAGCAAAAGAATATTTAGACACGCCCTAAGTGCACCTGCGCTATGCGTTTCAGACCATGTGCTTAGATCGTTAAAATAGGGCCCAAAGAATTTAATGTGACAAAATTACAATTGAATGTATGAAGGAGATATGACCGCACACTCGCTTGCAAATACTTTATTATACCAACATTTCGGCAAAAAACCTTTTGTCAAGGTGTTTTAAAATGTCAATTGAAATCAATGTTACATATTTAACTATTTGTTTATGATATACACTACTGTTAAAGCATTTGGGGTCAGTAAGTTTTTTTAATGTTTTTGGAAAAAAAAGTCTCATGCTCATCAAGGCTGCATTCATTTAATCAAAATTACAGTAAAACAGTAATATATTATTATTTAAAATCACTATTGTAATTTATTGTAAAATGTGTATTCTGTGATGGCAAAACTGAATTTTCAGCATCATTACTTCAGTGTTCAGTGTCACATGATCCTTCAGAAATCATTCTAATATGCTGATTTGTTCAAGAAACATTTATTATTAATATTAATGTTGAAAACAGTTGTGCTGCCTAATATTTTTGTGGAAACCGTGATACATTTTTTATTAGGTTTCTTTGATGAAACTTCATAAGAAGAGCATTTATTTGTAATATATCTTTTGTAACAATGTAAAAGTCTTTATTGTCACTTTTGATCAATTTAATGCATCCTAGCTGAATTAAATGTTAATTTATTGGTAAAAAAAAAAAAAGACCTCAAACATTTGAAAGATCTAAAGAGAATAAGAATGATGTGTTTGTTTTGTAAATGCTAATGGATCCTTGTGTTTTTTTTTTTCTCAGAAAATCATACACTCATCGTCGTCTGAAGTTCCTCATGTCAAAATTCAATGTACATGAGATGTTAAACGAGATGGAGGAAATGAAAGAGCTGAAGAAAAATCCCCACAGAGACTTTTACAACTGTAGAAAGGTATAACTCAAAACAGCCGAATGTCATTTATACTAAAATAATTTACAATCAAACTGATCAAATTACCACAAATTTTCTCGCTGGTGTAGGTTGATACTCACATCCATGCTGCCGCCTGCATGAACCAGAAGCACCTCCTCCGCTTCATCAAGAAGACCTACCGTGTGGATTCAGATCGGGTGGTGCAAGTTTTGAAGGGCAAGGAAGTTACCATGAAGGAGCTTTTTGAATCTCTTCACCTGCACCCCTATGACCTGACTGTAGATTCCCTGGATGTGCATGCTGTAGGTATCACACAACACATCATACATATTCTTCAGGGCCTGCTTACCCAGAATCACCACAGATGTTCAGGACTAAAAAATAATATGTTGAATCCTTACAGCACTATGCAGTGCTCATTATGCTGTTGTCATGTGCTCTAATTTTAAACCATCACATGGTTTACAAAATCCACCGGGTGTATCCTCAGCTGTTTTGACAGTATTCTTAGCACTCCAAACTGCTCATAAGAACTGTTATTGTGGTGACTGCAAAGTTATTTAAAGTTATTCCTTGCTCAACTTCATGCAGGGCAGACAAACCTTCCAGCGTTTTGATAAATTCAATGCCAAGTACAACCCTGTGGGTGCCAGTGAGCTGCGTGATCTTTATCTGAAGACTGAGAACCACATATCTGGAGAGTATTTTGCCACCATTATCAAGGTAAGACTAGGGTGAACCATGGCATTACTCATGTACACGAACAGGAAACCTATCAAATCAGCTTTAATCTCTGGAATCTCACAGGAAGTTGCTAGTGACCTGGAGGATGCCAGATACCAGTACGCAGAGCCTCGTCTGTCCATCTATGGCTGTAACCCTAATGAGTGGACTAAACTTTCCAGCTGGTTCAACAAGCACAGAGTCTTTTCTCCTCAGCTCAAGTGGATGATTCAAGTGCCCAGAATCTAGTACGTGAACCTGTTTCACTTCTCACACTCAGTCTTTGTGAAAACTGTACTAACTCTCTTATTTCTCCCTGTAGTGACATTTTTAGAGCCAGGAACTTTGTGCCACACTTTGGGAAGATGCTGGAAAACATCTTCCTCCCTGTTTTCCAGGCCACCATTGACCCAAACTCCAACCCAGAGCTTAGTGTCTTCTTGAAGCATGTGAGTTAATCTGGCAAATACAATAATAGAGAATACATGTGCATAGAAAGTTCTGTCTCATATATCAATGACATCATACCCGCGTTACCCTGGATTTATTTTGTAGAAACCATGAAAACACCAAAGACGCTTTAATATATTATTAGTTTTATTAGTTTTAATGTTAATAAATCTAATCTAATCAATAAATCATAATACATTAGCTCATCCATGAATATGATTTCTTCCCGAGTTCCATCCAGATTCTTTTCCACCGGCTGTAGACGTGAAGACAACACCTCCCATGATTCTGCGAAATCAAGTAGTCATCAAGCAACGCTTTTGTTTTGAATAACCGACCTCTAGTGGCGAAAAACTACAATATTATTGCGCCTTTAAATAAATGCTGTTCTTTTGAACTATTCATAGTTTTATTATCAAAATATTCATTCTATTCCTCAAATAATCCTGAAAAAATATCTGATATCTGGTAATATCTGAATCAGATCTGAAGTAACTAGTAACTCACTATTTGAGTAGTCTTTTCAATGGATACATATTTAATAAATAATTATTAAAATTATTACTTTTACGTCTACTTAAGTAATTATTTCTTTAAGTACTTGTACTTTTACTTGAGTACAGTTTTTTTTTTTTTTTTTTTTTTACTCCACCAAAGTCTGCAAATCAGCATATTTGAATGATCTCTGAAGGATCATGTGACACTGAAGACTGGAGTAATGATGCTGAAAACTGTAATAATATTTCACAATATTACGGTAACACTTTACAATACGGGTGCACTAATATGCATTAGTTCATGCTTAACTAATGCACAGATAATCATGTTTTAATGTATGACTCGTGAAGAAATAAACCATTAATTAATGATTACTGCATCAGCAACTAATAAAGTTTCTATATGATTAATAGATTAAGTAATATATGAATTGTTATTAATTAAATGTGTCATAATGTATTAATTCCTTAATAACATATTTTATTAACTAAAAGTGTAAGTTAATGTGTTAATTACCACAGTGGTTTGAAGCAATTATCAGCCAACAGAATCTGAACTACTGATCGCTGTTACACTGTGTTTAAACTGGACGCGACCATTATTGAGTCATACCGCAACAGTTGTTATGACATACCATTTTAAGTCCATTTGTCCTTCATAACAAAAGTGACGTTTTGTTGTGTTGTGTTGCGTCATGCCGCATCCAGTGTAGTATCACTATCACTGATTATAATGGGTTCTATTGTCTTTGTCCAGTCTTGACACAGTGTTATGAAACAGCAGTGCCCGACCACGTGTTCTTAGTGTTCCACCTTTGAATCTTAGACCTCAAGCTTAACCTGACACATTCCTGCGCCATGAACAACAAGGTTCTGGATGCAGCAGTTTATCTGGTACAGTGGAATCACGATTGTAGATAGTTGGAAATTGAAATCCATGGCTTAGTGTAGATGTCAGAACCATAATGACATATTAGCTAACAATTAGTTAATAGTCATGTGCCTCAACAAGTAAAGTCATAACATAATGATACATTTGCAAATCATTAGTTAATGATTAATTAAAGCAGACAACTGGAAGTTGAAGTACATGGCTTCAAACCATTGTGGTAAGTAACACATTAATTTACACTATTAGTTAATAAAATATGTTATTAAGGAATTCATACATTATGACACATTTAATTAATAACAATTCATAAATTACTTAATCTATTAATCATATAGAAACTTTATTAGTTGCTGATGCAGTAATCATTAATTAATGGTTTATTTCTTCATGAGTCATACATTAAAACATGATTATCTGTGCATTAGTTAAGCATGAACTAATGCATAATAGTGCACCCGTATTGTAAAGTGTTACCAATATTACTGTAGTCTGTTAACCCCTCCATCCCTGTGTTTTGTCCCTCTGCAGGTGACAGGTTTTGACAGTGTGGATGATGAATCCAAACACAGCGGTCACATGTTCTCCAAAAAGAGCCCCAAGCCGGAGGAGTGGGACATTGAGAAGAACCCCTCATACACTTACTGGATTTACTACATGTATGCAAACATTGCCCGACTCAACCAGCTGCGCAAGTAAGTATTTCAATGACACCAAATGTTTTTAATACGATTGCTTATAATTAAAGTTAGGGGTTTGTTACGATCCTTAACCCAAAAGTATGAAACTTTGGTTTATAATACATCTCCACACTGTTTGTCCCATGGACATGACTAATACCTCAAATTGTACAGCTTGCAAGAAGTATGCTATTACTTTTTTACTTGCTGACAGTTAATATTCAGCAATATATTGATTTGACTGCACTGACACAATTGGATGAGAACTGAACTGAGCTGATGATGACATCACTGTTTTCTGCAGAGCTGCTTTATGGCTGAATTGAACTCATTCATAATTGATAAACTTTACCCAGTTATTTCACTTAATCAACACTGAACTGACTTCAGCTGAATAGTGACACTATTGTCTTTTAGAGCTGTTTTACAGCAGAATTGAATTCTGTTTGTATCATTGATTATTACTTTCCTTTTTATTACTGTAAAACTGCCTTGAAACAATCTGTGTTGTATCAAGCGCTTTATAAGTAAAGGTGATTTGACTAAGCAATTGGAGTCAACATTTTAACTGAATTATTTTGGACAATAAAATTGGCAACAAAATTTCCATAGATTTACATTTTTAAAGTTTTTGAAAGAAGTATCTTATGCCCACCAAGGCTGCATTTATTGGATCAAAAATACAGTTGAAATAACAGTAATATTGTAAAGTATTATTACAATTTAAAATAACCTTTGAAATTTTAAAATGTAATTTATTCCTGTGATGCAAAGCTGAATTTTCAGCATCATTACTCCAGTCTTCAGTGTCACGTGATCATTCAGAAATCATTCTAATATGCTGATTTGCTGCTTAAGAAACTTTTCTTATTATTATCAATGTTGAAAACAGTTGCACTGCTTAAACTTTTTGTGTAAACTGATTTTTCAGGACTCTTTGATGAATGGAAAGTTAAAAAAGAGCAGAACATTTGTGGTTTAACAGTCACTTTTGATTATTTTAATGCATCCTTGCTGAATAAAAGCATTACTTTGTTTTTGTTTTTAAAGACAAACTTTTAAATGGTAGTGTTTATAGAGCCCAGAGTAACTGTATCTTGTGTGTTTGTGTGTTTCCATCCAGGGAAAGAGGTATGAACACATTCCAGTTCAGACCTCACTGTGGAGAGGCTGGAGCTGTCACTCACCTGCTGGCCTGCTTTATGACTGCAGACAACATCTCTCACGGTCTTAACCTCAAGAAGGTTAATACACCATTTACCCTGACCATTAGGGGGCATCCTTCACCTTACCACTTCATCTTATCCTCATGAGCTCTCTCAGTCTTTGAAAAATAATGATGTTGACACGAACACAACAGTCACTGTCTCCTTATGTCCCACAGAGCCCTGTCCTGCAGTACCTGTATTACCTGGCCCAGGTTCCCATTGCCATGTCCCCACTCAGCAACAACAGTCTGTTTCTAGAATACAACAAGAGCCCTCTGCTGGAGTTCCACAAGAAGGGACTGATGGTCTCCCTGTCCACCGACGACCCCATGCAGTTCCACTACACCAAGGTGCTAAGCTTCTCCCCTTTCCATATGTGCAAACTGCAAATCTTCTCCCTCTATTTCCTTTTACTTTATAATGTCTTTGTATTTGTCTTATTTCCTGCATCAATAGGAGCCCCTGATGGAGGAGTATGCCATTGCAGCCCAGGTGTTCAAGCTCAGCACCTGTGACATGTGCGAGATTGCCAGGAACAGTGTCCTCCAGAGCGGCCTATCTGCTGAGGTGAAGTCACCTGATCTAACACATCACTGAAACACAATGACAATTGTTTTTTTTGTTTTTTTTTTGCATATATGCATAATTTTTTACTGATCTAGACACAATTTTTTTTCTGTTAATATATAATTGTGATTTAAAAATTATGATGATATGTCTAATCTTTTCTAAGTAAAAAATAATGTAATTACTATTGACCCTAGTGGTGCTAAACACACACACACACACACATTAATATATATAAAAAATATATTAAAATAACACTGATTAATATATATATATATATATATATATATATATATATTAATCAGTGTTATTTTCAATGTTATTTATATACTATTATAATATTTATATTTTGTTGTCATTTTAGTTTGTTTTAATAATTTTGTCAGTTTGTAATTTGTATTAGTTTTTTAATACGTAATATTTATTTTAATATTTTTTTCAGTTTTAGTAATTTTAGTACTTTAACTTAAATTTATTTAAATTATTACATTTATTTCAAGGCAACATTTCTATTTTTTAAGTTTAAGTTTTTGATCTAATATTTATATTTTATTTTTTCAACTTCAATTAACAATAACTTTTTTTTTTAATAGATTTTACTTCAGTTAACAATTTTTTTTTAAACTTCAAAACAAGAATATAATTTCCATATATCTTTGGCCCCATTTACACTAGTGGGTTTTCGTTTTAAAATGAAAACGATCCTCATCCACACTGGTGTTTCCACAGTGTTTCAGAAATGATCTCCGTCTACACTACACAACCGAAACGCATGTCACATGACCATTCATGCATGCGCGTACAAGTGTAAACAGTTGCCTCTTGCGCATGTAGGCAGCTGCAGTATTAAACTGCACAATGGCTGCTAAAAATGACAACAAAGCCAGCAAAGATTGCAGTTCAGTCTCCATGTTATTGTTTACACGGTCGTCAAGGAAACACAGAGCGAACTTGGGCAGCCACGCCATCGTTTTCAGTAGTCTCCGTTTTGGTCCATTTACACTGAGACTACGTCTACATTAATCTGGATACATCTGAAAATGGCGTTTTCGTTTCAAAATGCTCTCCATCCACACTAGCGTTTTCAAGCATTTTACAAAAGTTTCTAGTCCACACTGAAAGGTCAGAAAATACTAAATTCACCTTACTATGCATGCATAAACCCTAATAAAAGCTCACTGAGGTGATACAGACAGAACAAGACATAATAAAGTTATCACGCAATTTTTCTGGCAGGATCATTTTATTTGGCAAAATATCTCACTATTCACTGATTCATCCAGGTCGCACTCACTCATCATCGTTTTGCCGCAGGACAGCAAATGCGAGTACATTTTTGCAAGTAAATGCTAATAAATCTTTGCAGGACTGTGTATATAGAGTGTGCAAAGTAACATATTTTAGCAACTGTGTTAAAGTGAATAGCACATAACCAGCACAATAGCGGTATAAACGTAAATATCTATTCTCTAAACTACTGTCATCGTTTTGATGTTTGCTACAATGTGAAAGTGGCATTTACAAATGTATCCACTTTGGAGAGCATTTTCAAAAAGCTTCATTTTCGGAAATAAAAACGACATCTCAGTGTGGATGGAAGGCCAAAATGAAGAGAAAAAGATGCCTTTTCAAACGAAAACGTATTAGTGTGGACAAGGCCTGAAACGCAACCCCGGAGTTTTAAAACTAAAACAGGCTCTGCAGCGTTTTCGAAAGTCTCCATTTTTGAGGGTCGAAAATGCTGGAGTAGTGTAAACAACAGGCTTCACTGTAGCAAAAGTTATGCGCTTTAAAACGAAAACGCACTAGTGTAAACGGGGCCTATAATAGGAAATTAATAATTCCAAATGATTAATTCTGAGAGAGTTACACATCTGTAGTGGTCACCACCAGGGTTAAGCAATGGTTTTGTTGGAATTTTGGTGTCTAATAATCTAAATATACCAGTGATTCCCAACCTTTTTTTATGCCAAGGCCCACCTCCTCTCCGAATCAATTCTGCAAGGCCCACCTCCCAGCCCCCCCTTTTTTATTATTTTTATTCACAAAAACATTTGTATTGTAGTGTTATTATTTTTCAACCCCATGTTATTATTTAAAGACAAAACTCAAGATAGATTTAAACCTTCAGAGTTTAGACCAAGACCACAGGGAGATACCAGAGGACTGAATCTAGATACTATGCGGATCCATTCAAAATTATTAAACGCATATAACACCACTGATCCTCTCAAACTTCTCCAAAACATACTGTTCGGCGAGTTATAAAATACTCACAGTACATTAATTTCGTTAATTACGTGAATATATTGAACTGTGTTTATGCAGAAATACGATGTTTTAGCGATCAGTGAGTCGAGAGCGATCAGTGAGTTGAGAGTACAAAAAAATGTATTTTTTAAATTAATTTAATTTAGCTTTTTTTTTTTTAAATGTAACGTATTAATAATTAAGTTGGTGAATTATATTAATATATTTAAATTAATTTTAAATTATCTCGTGACCCACCTGGAGGATCACTGAGGACCCCTAGCGGGCCGCGGACCACAAGTTGAAAACCACTGATCTATACCTTTGATAATCACACTGCAACATAATCTTTTTCTCACACAAACAGGAAAAGACTCACTTCCTTGGTGCCAACTACTTGAAGGATGGTCCAGCGGGCAACGACATCCGCAAAACCAACGTGGCTCAGATTCGCATGGCCTACCGCTACGAGACTCAGTGCTATGAGCTGGACCTCATTAGAGAGGGCGTGATGGGTGAATAAACAAACATGCACACATGCAAAGTGTTTGTTTTGCACTGTCCTTAAATTGTCAGTGACAACAACATTTCTGCTATCATTATTGTGAAGCCCATGAAATAACATCCATGAGACTTATATCTTAATGTGAATGTGATGTGAGTCTTCTTGTACACAGGTGTCTGTCGGCTTGTGCAGTTTGTCTTATGTCTGACCTTTAGGTCTTACTGCAGTTTGCAGTATACTAAGTTTACATCCCCTTTGTGCCTTATTGTATTATGTTTTTTTAGTGTTCATGCTTTGGAAAAAAGCCTGTTACAGTTGACTCAATAAACAAAATCTATATTTAAATATATATTCTGTTTTGATTTTTGTTCTTATAGTTAACACTATAAATGTGAATTGAACTGAACACAAAATTGACAATTCTGTCATAATTTACTCAATTTACTCATGTCGTTCCTTATGTATAAGATTTTATACAGATGCTGCCCTTTTCCAAACATTAAGACCAAAGGTTGTAAAGTCTAAAAAGGACATCAAAACCACCAACTTCTGTAAAATTAATACCCATTCACTATATTCCAAATCTATATACCTCATGTCATACAAGAGCTTTGTGTGAGCAACAATTCACCCTCTCATGCCCCTCTGTAGCGTTGAAATGTCATTTGGACTTCTGCATATTAAAGCTTTTGTGAACCTGATATGGGTACATAACAAAGCCAGTGCCATTTGTTGTCATTGGTGCAAAACCAGGCACGACAGGTCACACATCTTGATGTATAAAGTTTGGGGTACAGTTTGAGAGCTTCTCTGTACAGTGAATATCATTTAAATTTTTTCTTTTTGTTATGTTTCTCACACCTGTTGTATGACTTTATATAGTACATAATGTGTATTATGGTATGTAAATAGCTTTTTTAAAATAATAATAGGTTATTATTATATAAAGTCACATGATGGATTACAATACAATGTAATTTTGTCTTTTCTTAGACAATATAGGAATTCCCATAACTCAATTATTCAATTCCGATTATTCATTTTCAAAGTGCTTTGTGGGCAAAACTGCTCCTGATGAAATATAGCCAACCCATACAGCATTTGTAACATAGCCTATATTTCCCTCAAGTCACTAAACAGTTAAAACAATAGAATCATTTCCGTTTCAAGTGAGTTTTGAGTCGAATGGAGTTACTAGGAACACACACTGGTCATTTTATGAAGACACTCTTATTGCAGCACTAGTTCGTGATCTGATTCATCCACTCAGAAGGAACCGAAGCTCAGAGGGGGAACTGACAGCACAGGAGGAGGACTACACGAACACATCCACTCTTTAAGGAACACCTATAACAGCTTCCATCGGGAATATAAACAACACCAGGCGTTGCATTGTTGGCAGGAATTATTTGTTACTTTGTGACCCGTTGGTAACGCGCGGTTAAAGTTAGTGGATACAAAGTTTCTCTCGAGGAAGTTTTTAGCCGACTGGCTAACCAGCCATGAGAAATGAAAACTTCGGGTCCACAACAGAGTTACAGACTCAGTATTTACTCTAAATGAACTTTCGTGAGAACTTTTATTTCGCTTTTTTTTTTTTTTAGCTGAGTCGAACATATATGTTGTGAAACGGCGGACAAGTTTGCGTAAGTAAGTTGATATTTCTTCATAACAAAAGATCTGAACTGGCTTGCACGAACGAGCTCTGGTCGCTGGTTTAAATTATTTTTTATTTAATGGAATTTAATATTATTGTAAAAATTATTTATTGTTTTATTTTCATTCGTTTAATTTTAAAACTTTTTTTATTGTAATTAATTTTCATGTATTTTTTATATTTTATTTTTCGTGCCTGATTTCAGAGCCTTTATTAATAAATACACTCTTCCTTTGTTTAATTGTTTTAATCAAGTTTCTTTATAGACACCTTTTATTTACATTTATGCCGAAGTCTACCTTTCAAGTAAATAGGCTATGCTAATCAAAAATTAATGTATTCATATTGGATAAAGTCTAAGTCTTATGCCTTTCTCATTTTGCCTTTGGGTGAAGATGTCTATAGTATTGACACCATAGTTATTTATGAACTTCTATAACTCAGTGAGCTGGGCAGTATTTGACGGAATGTTTTGTCATATATAGACATATATGATTATGTTTAGTTTTGACAGTGAACTCACTCACTTTCCCACCCTCTTAATCAACCCCACCCAGAAGCATGTCCCCTCATGCACAAACACCTGGGGTGGGTGGATCTGTCAAACGTAATATTATAGTTTATTTATGTCTTGATTGTCGACCATTTGAGGACTGGTGTAATACTAGTGTCTGGTTGATTTTGGCATTGTAAGGGTGTTTTGTGTATGTCTGCGGTTGCTGATGACTCTTTTGATCACCAAACCCAAAACGCAGAGCTTTGTCGGCGTGCGGTGACATATCTGGAAGCAGGTGGCTTGGAGAAAAGAGAGAGAGGATTTATTACGCCTCTCAGGTTGTGGGTTTGGTGCTGGGAATGTCATGAGAAGTTCCTTCTCTCATGCATTTGGGAACTTTAAGTCAGGATGATTGGAGTTAGACGGCTTTCCGCAGACCCTGAGAGTTGTAATTAACCGCTGATCTAGCCCGTCCAAACCTACGCAAACCATCTCCACCATTTCAGATTATGCGTCTGTGACCTTTGCTGTGTTAAAGGGTTAGTTCACCCAAAAATGAAAATTATCCCAGAATTTACTCACCCTCAAGCCATCCTAGGTGTATATAACTTTCTTCTTTCAGTCAAACACAATCTGAGTTATATTAAAAAAATATTCTGGCTCTTCCAAGCTTTATAATAGGGGTGAATAGTAACCAATATTTTGAAGCCCAAAAAAGCACATCCATACATCCATCATAAAAGTAATCCATACGGCTCTAGGGGTTAATAAAGGCCTTCTGAAGTGAAGTGATGGGTTTTTGTAAGAACAATATCAATATTTTTAACTTTATAACCTAGAATCTCTCGCTTCTGTATGCAAGTCGATTCTGGCAGAAGAGTGAACTTTGATCTGAACGTGGAAGTTCAGAGGATCGAGCAGAACAAAACAGCGGTCACGAATTAGAAGTCTAAAATGAGAATTTTTAAAGAGAAATGAGAGATATAAGAGAAGAGGAGCTTGAGTTTGTTGCGTCTACTCTCACCTAAGCTTATGTTACTCCTACATCCTACGTCATACACCAGAATGCAACTCTCGTGAACGCGCGGACGGACGTTACCGGAAGCTAGTGATTATAGTCTATAAAGTTATAAATATGGATATTTTTCTTACAAAAACGCATTGCTTTGCTTCAGACGGCCTTTATTAACCCCCTGGAGGCGTATGGATTACTTTTATGATGGATGTGCTTTTTTGGGGCTTCAAAATATTGGTTACCATTCACTCCCATTATAAAACTTGGAAGAGCCAGAATATTTTTTAATATAACTCAAATTGTGTTTGACTGAAAGAAGAAAGTCATATACACTTTGGATGACTTGAGGGTGAGTAAATTATGGGATAGTTTTCATTTTTGGGTGAACTAAAGTTTCATGCCAGACTCCTTGAGTCACAAAAAAACTAACATGGAAATACTACACCAGATTAAATTTGTAAAACCATCATTATGGACATTCTGCTGATCCGATCTTCCTGTGAATCAGGAAACACAGGCCTTCCTGCACACACTCGCAGACACAAGTGGGTCAGTAGATGTGATGATCCTGTAAGGGGGATGGGATCTGGCTCGAATCATGGAGAGATTCCAGTTCGTACGTTAGATGTAGGTCATCCAGAACAAAGACATCATTTTCAGGTCCGACTGATCAAATGTGGTCAATATACCAAATTATGATGTCGTTCAATCCCAGTGCCAAGGAATTTCAGCATGTCCTCACTCTTAGCGTAATGTGCAACGTGTCCAAAACACTTTGGCTGCAGATGAGGGCTTGTGTTAGAGCTGCCAGATCCATCCAGGCTACAGTAGACGCAGGAAAGAGGAATTTCAAGTGGCCTCTTTTTGTTGTCAACTTTGTGCATAGACACCAGCGTTTATTAACGTGCATGAAACTGTGCATATTCTCCTCATTGATGTGTTGACTACTCGTTCTTGTGCCACAAAGAAGGCCCTTCTATTATGTGCACATGGATGTGGAAATACTTGGAATGCCTGTCCTTTTCGTGCCGTGGCTGAAAGAAGCTTTTGGAGAGGAGTGAAATTGAATTGCATTATGCTCAAGTGTGTTAATGCATGGCAGTGCTTTGGACGGGCCCAGCTGGAGAGGGTGGGAGTGGGGGGGTGGGTGTTCCTGGGGATGGAGGCCTCTACAATGCTTTGTCTTCTCCCATGTTCCTGTCGTTGTCAGTCTCCTCTTTGTTAGGGTTTTTATTTTTGGTTTTGCTGCTGACCTTGACAGTGACTATCTTTGGTTTCCTGCATCTAAGAAGCATGCAGAGACCATCACCTTATATGTTTGCAAAATGTGCTTGTCACTTGAACCCACTTGTGTTTTTTTTCCTTTGCAGTCCTGAAGGTCAAGGAAGAATGGCAGAGGAACTGAAGACATAGCTGTCCTACAGAGGTTCATCGGTGAACTTTATTAACCTATTTGCACCGCAACGGAAGGGTTTCTTCCTTGATAGTCTTGCTGTTGCAATGCCAGACAGTCCTGCATTGTGACGACATCCTCGTCGTCATGCTGGCTCCTGGAGTGGACCATAAAAAAAGAGTCACTGGAGGACCAAGAGGGAAGACGGCGACGACAGCGGCAGCATGGCCACTCTCGCGAGAGCCTGGCATCAACATCAAGCAGAAAATTTCCCAATGGGAGGGACTCAGCCAGCAGGAGGATGTCCGGAGTGGGCAAGTTCAGACCCAGCGGACTTTTGCTTCTCGTAGGCTTTCAGGGGATCTCCTTGGAAATGGACTTGACAGCAATGATGGAGGTAATAAAGTGACTGTATCAAAAGCCAAAAGCCTGGGTTTGGATTTCAGAGAAAACCAAATGACTTTTAGACCGGTTACAGGTGAAATCCAGTCTGATTTCCCAAGAAATCACACGCATTTGAATACATTTGTAACATCAACTCCTGCAACTAAGCCTTTAAGCACTGTAACCCAAGTCCAAGTGACTAAACCGAATGTTAAAAGCAATAATTCTAAGACAAACCATTTCCCAGATGTCGAAATTACATCTCTACCTCAGTGTGTAGATGATCCAGAGGCGTTGCTGCCTCCAGGGAACTTTTACACCTCCAGGGGTTTCTGGAAACGACTGGAGGCAGATGAATCTTTCTGGGAGAGAGAGAAAGATTCCTCAATGGTGACTAAGTGTCTTGGTGAAATTGGACCTACTTCCCCTCCACCTAAACCACAGCGTACATTTCAATACAAGGGTGCGAGCAGTCCGCCCGGCCAATGGATCCAATTGGAGAACCAGACTCCGTTAGCAGGCAAATCGGATCAAGTCCGGAAGAATGACATCATATTGAAGCCACCCAGCTGTCCACCTCCTCCTTGTCCAATCAACACTTTCAACGGGTTTTCCAGAAACAGAAAGAACAGGTGAATATTTTTCCCTTAGGTCAGATCACATTACACAGTTAATCCCAAACATAAAAAAAGGAAATGAATGAGATTTTATGTGCAGCATTCAACAATTGTAAGTACTTAAACTCAGTTTCTTATTCATTAATATATCTTGTCAGATGTTGCATTTAATATATTTAGGTAATCACTTATTCTAATTATAATATTTAATAATATGTTCTAAGTCTTTTATTGTTATTTTTTGGAAGGTTGGTTGCAGGCTCAGTTTCTTGCATAGTACATAAAGTATAAAGAGCAGGGAGGGAGACAAAAATGAAATACAGAAAAAGTATAAGATCAAAATCATAACCGAGATCAATTCATTCTGATCTTTCATTGCTATGTGCATCCAGAACTCATCCCAAAGTCTCTAACACCATTTATTCTAACTGAGCATAGATTCATATGATGCAGTTTCCACTATTTGTGCAATAGTTAAAACTCTTTCAATTTTACTCTTTCAATTCTAATTCCAAACAAACTCCAATTTAGTCTAATAACCATTTTTTGAGTTTTGGTTTTGGTGTTCGGCCAGTATTTTCAGTTTTAGACAAGTATTTTAATTTTGCTGCACTAGTGCCATCAAATGAGTCATTAAATAACTGGGTTAATAAAAGCAAATGCCAGAAACTAGATAATTGAGCAACCCCCTCATGTAATTATGTTGTACAAAACAAGTCGATAACCCTTTATAAATAAATTAGCTGGCTTTCAAAACCTGTTAAACCTGGTTACAAATGATATATCCTCACGAACAATAGGTGTTGGTCTAAAACGGTCCCATAACGACATGTCTGAGCTTGATTGATAGTTCAAATCATGTGGAATGTTGAAGACATTTCTTTACTAAGTTATCAGATTAAAAAAAATCCCATAGACTTACACTGAATGTCCCAAGCCAGAATACCATAGAGGCTTAAAGTGACAGTTCACCTAAAAAATGAAAATTGTCAACATTCACTCACCCTTATGTCTCTCTCTCTTTTTTTTTTTTTTTTTTTCCTGTGTTACACAAAAAATATATTTTTAAGAATGTTAGGGTCCAAATAACATTGGACTTTTGTAGTATGGGCCAAAAAAAAAAAGCTAATTCTGTTCACTCGGCGGCCACATTTGCAACCCCTCTAGGCAGTTATTTCAGGCATCCAAGGTCAAGTCTTATCTTTTTGAACAGGGAAATCCTGAAATCTCAAAAACCTCTTTCCGAGCTCACATTTAAAAAACATATTTGAAATCAGCAACAAAACCTGACATGAACTGTTCGTAAATGTTGTTAAGAAACCTTATATTTCAGGCTGGACCAGCCAATGCGCATGTGAAGTCATAAGCACACGTCTCAAGACACTGGCTGTTATTGCATTTGGAGCTTCTAATGGAGTTGCTAAAGGCAGCTGCAATGATGCAATCTTTTATTTAGAAGGCGGGACTTATTGCCTTATTGCCCATTGCACTTTCTCCAATTCATAGTAATATGACCGCACCGTCTTGGTATATATTAAAGCTGTGTCTCATTTCAAAGGCTGCGTCCTCTTAAGGACACATTTGTCGGCTACATACATCATAAAGGAAGTCTTTCAGAACAGTAACCATTATAAAATTGACTGTTATTCCTATTGGAGCATAAATATCTTAATGAATTTAGAATGTAGTGGTCAGTTTACTGAAATGAAGCAGCCTCAATCACGTATACGATAAACAAATGCGACCTCCGGAGACGCAGCCTTCGAAATGAGATGGCTAAAGTCTTTGAACCCACTCAGAACATATTAGAAATTGCATAGCAATTCTATGGCAACCACTGACAACACTCTAGAATTTACATGCATTCACACCATATCGTAATTCCTGTAACTACGAGATTCTGGCTCGTAAAAAGTGTTCACGTCCTCGTAGAGTTCTTAATTACAGCTTGTAAGCTGGGAGTTTTCTGAAAGCTCCCTCATGTATCACATGGCTGCTGTACCACCTGACCACTGTAGGTTCATTTAGGCGTTGATAGTGGTGCCATAGAAGAACGTGAACAGCTCCGAATATAACGTCACGTGTCGTCATCTCAAGATTCCGGTAAATACGAGGTGGCGTGAACGCAGCATTATAATTGTTTTTTTCATACTCTTGGACAGCTTTGTGTCAGAGGACAGTGAGGAGAGTTTAGCTGTGATAGTTTAGCTGTCTGGCCTCATCCCCAGCTGTGATGTCAGCTGTTCTTTGGCAGAATAGCAGTCCATTGTCCACATTTGGCCTACTTCTGTTTCAGCAAAGACTCGTACAGGTCACGCAAGGGCTTTCTAAACACTCCTATGGTCACGCTGTTGTGTTTACTCCTTCCTCTAATTGTTTTTCTTCTTGATCATTTGGAACCCTGATGTCTGTTCCAGCCATATTATATCATATCTATATCATGTCTATAATTTTAACTGTGTGATATGCATTGTAGTGGATTCCTTTTTGGAGACCCAAAACCTCTTGTTATATTAAAATACAGGGACTGTTCCTATCACAGACACTCTTGATCCCCTTCTCCACAGGAAGTCGTTTGAGTTTGAAGATGTGGTACGGCTGTCAGCCCAACAGGCCTCTAGAGTAAAGGAGGGCCGCCGTTCGGGTCTTTTCCACGCCCTGTCTGAAGACAGCATCTATGAGGACATCATCTGTGAGTGATTCTGAGAATGCCAAGACACATGTCATTGATCAGATATTACTGTGAAGTGTGGTCAACAAAATGTCTGCATGGAATGAAACTCTCATTTTGATATATTCCGTTTTTCTCATACACTATTATTCAAAAGTTTGGGGTCAGAAAGATTGAAATGAAAGCAAGGATCCATTAAACTGATCAAAAGTGTCAGTGAAGACTTTTATAGTGTTACAAAACATTTCTATTTTAAATAAATGTTTCTGGTGTTGATCAGTGAGTACTGAAAAAAATTATGATTTCCACAAAAATATTTTTCAACATTAATTATAATAATAAATGCATCAAGCCAGCATATTAGAATGATTTCTGAAGGATCATGTGACACTAAGGACTGGAGTAATGATGCTGAAAATTCAGCTTTGCATCACAGGAAAAAATTACATTTTAAAATATATAAAAATAGACAACAGTTGTATTAAATTGTAATAATATATCACAATATTACTGTTGTTACTGTATTTTTGATCAAATAAATGCAGCATTGGTGAGCATTGGTGACTTCTAAAAAAAAAAAAAAAAAATTTAAAAATCTTGAGATTTAATCTGACCCCAATCTTTAAAATGGTGGTGTACAGTTTATTTTTAGTGGTGCATTAATTATCATGCTGTGGTTTAGTAGACAACTGGCATGAGAAAACCTTCTCAAAATGTTGCATCCAAAAACAGCTGCATTAGACCATGCAGAAGTTTTTGTAAGCAAGAAGGCTTTCATAAACACCCCCTAAGAAACAAGCCCTAATTATAGAGGGCTTCCTTAAGACGGACAACCCACCGACTTTTTTTTTTGAAAACTTGTTGTTTGGCACATTCCTAATTGTATTGGAGCCAGTGTAGAGAACACTAAATCTACTTTTGCATTACTTACGTTTGCATTACAGACTGTAGTAGCCTGCTAGTAGACTCTGTTAGGTTAGGGTTTGGGCTAGTAGGACAGGTTGACATGTGGTTGCAAAGTTATTTATAGTTCGTAGAATGTATAAAGTGGACCACTGAAATAAAGTGTAACTGTGTCTTTTCAATTAATCTTCTACAGCGGATATGCCAAAAGAGAACCCATATGAAGACATCAAGATTTCTCCCATGTGTTTACCTATAAGACGGCCACGAAACTACACTGTTGGACAGAGAGAGAGCCCACACTTCAAGGTGACTGTCATTTTAAATGCATATTAATTTTGTCATATTTCAGTAAATAGTATGTGCACTACCATTCAAAAGTTTGGGGTCAGTTGATGTTCTTTTGAACTTTCTATTCATGAAAGAATCCTGAAAAAATTATCGGTTAGCACCAAATCTGCATATTTGAATGATTTCTCAAGGATCATGTGACTCTGAAGACTGGAGTAATGATGCTGATAATCCAGCTTTTCCGTCACAGGAATAAATTGCATTTTAAAATATATTCAAATAGACAAACGTTCCTTTAAATTGTAATAATATTTCAGAATCTTTTTCATCAAATAAATACAGCCTTTTTCTCAAAGCTAATAGACATAGACTGAAAGCTTGAAAGGATCTTTAATTAGAAAACTCATATTCACTATTTTCAACCTAGCAGCCATTTATTCCCACTGTTTATTTCATTAAGAATAAGAAACTTTACATTAAGGCCACTGGCTAATTGTGGAACTAAACTGTGTGTTTTCTAATCCACTTCCTCTCTTGTCTGTGATTTTATGCAGCTCACACCGAAACCCTTCACACTATTACCTAATGGCGACAGGCTACATAAAGTGGGACGGGAACGCAAAGAATACGTAACGTCACCTACACGTACCTCCACTACAAACACTCCTAAATCATCAGCAGCCAAACCTGCTACTGCATACAAGACAAACCAACAACCCCGGGTAAAACCACATGCATAAACATGTGCCTCAGACGTCATTAAACATTACGCAACGTGCCTGTCATCACCTGTTTCTCTGATCATATGCATGTGAACTTTAACCACTCTTTTACATGACATAATAAATTCTTTAGTGTTTTATAAACAGAAGAAGATAATTTTTTGATACATACTTTTTTTTGATACAAAACCACATTTATCTAGCCTGTTTTGCCCCAGATCTCAAAGTAAAGTAGCAGTGAATATAAGAAGAAAGAGATCCAGACATGAAACATGTATGAAAAACATAGTCTGAGAAGAAACGTCAGCTTTGATGCTTAAAGAAAAAAGAGGGAAAGAGAGGGAGGAAGTGGTGAGGAGATGGATGGATGACTGCAGGAAACGCTTCCTTTTTGAGCACGAGAGGTTGAGGATTATCATGAAGTGCCTGTGCATCATACTGGACACTGCTGACTAATCAGCTATATTCAGCTTTGTGCCATTATGATCTGTATTGTTATTTTGGAAAGGCAGAAATCAGCAGGCCGAGGCAGCATAGATGGAGCTCATGGAGGAATGCTGTTTTAATAATGAGAGCGAGCAGAAAGGGGTGGGTAAGAAGTCCTATTGAAGTCCTCTCTTCAATAGAAATCACTAATTTTAACATCAAACAGCATGTGAGAAATGTGGAAGTTGTTCTGTCAGTTGTCCAGTTCTTCCGTAGGTTATGTTGAGTGGTTCGTGCAAATGAAATATCTGAAGATACTACCAAAAATGTGTTTTAGTATTATTCTACGGGAGCTGTTGAATGCTTGCATCTGATTGGTTGACGAACGTTCTAAGGTGTGCAGTTATTTTCAGGCAAACGCACAGCTAAAGTAGTTCCAGGCAGGTTTTGACCGCATTACAGTTCCATATCACTTTGCCAAATGATTTTAGTTATTTCAAAGGTCCTCACAGCCTACAACAGCAAAAGAACCAAAACTCATAACAACACTGACCAAGCACATAAATATAGTAAACAATACAATAAAAATGACAAATTATTTTCATGTTTTTTGTCACAAAATTACGTTTTGTTATGTATGGAAAAGCACATTCTCTTTCTCAAGTCAAGTCACGTCACCTTTATTTATATAGCGCTTTTTACAATGCAGATTGTGTCAAAGCAGCTTTACAGTGATAACTGGTATATAATTTTGGCTGCACAGCAGCTCTTAAAGAATATAGTATCAGTATCCATCTTAAGTTAATTCAGTACTGGAGTAAACAGTCATCATCCAGCTCAGTTCAGTGCGCATACAATGGTGTCAATGCAGGCAGATCAAAACACTGTTGAATATCAAATGAATATGAATATTCTCCCACTCTCTCTCCCTCTCAAACACACACACACTCACACAGAAACATGTTGTCAGTACTAGTGTGATGATTTTGTCATTAAAATTGTTTAGCAACTTCAAAACTACATGACATTTTTTCATTAGTGAGGTAATAACAGTGCTGTTCTTGAAGCAGATAAACTTACAGTTTCACTATTAGTAGAGATGCTGCTGCCGAACACTGTTGAAAGACGCACGGACTATTCACAATTCACACGTACTTAATCTCTCTCTCTCTCTCTCTCTCTCTAATAACTGCATTAGTCTGTTATCAGTGGCTCAGGCTTCTGTTACTAGCTCTAAAATGACATTTTGGAATTAGCAACGGAGGTGTGGGATGAGATGCATAAGAAATTAGTCCTACACAATCCGCTTCATGTCGTGGCCGCATTACCGTGCATTATTTTCTAATAATTCAACATCCTGTCTTAAATTATTGCTTACTTATTCATATACTATTAAAGTATGTATTAATATTTTGAATAAGCTAATAATTTAAACATTTAGTAATTTTGATTTGTTCTTGTCTTTTTTATTAGTTTTTTTATTTAGCTTTATTTTTATTTCAGTTTTATTTTTAACTCAAGCATATTTTTTTCAGTTAAGGCAAAATTTCTAACATTTCTGTTTAAGTTTTTCATATCATACTTTTATTTTATTTCAGCTGTTAGCAATTAATGAAAAAAATATTTTTAATAGTTTTAGTTATAGTTAACAATAACAACACTGGTTTGGACACATCAATAACAGCAACCCTCTTTACTTGTCTCTTTCACACACTTTCTAAGCTTTTTCCTATTTTCCTCCCATCAAATGTCTATTTAAACTTCTGTATTTCTTAAACAGCTATATTCTGAGAGGAACCTACTTCCTGAGTCTGTTTTTTACCCACAGTATTGATTGTTTTTAGTTTAAAGTGATGGCGTTTTAATAAAATTAGTATTAATAATGCTATACAATACTATATAACTAAAGCCCTGCCCCTGGGTATACTTTGTTTTGCAAAGCATACTTCATTCGACTTGGAGTCTTGGACGCATTCACAGTTTTGAGCAATCTTTCGCCACGAGTTACAACCCATGTAAACATCTTTGTATTCTTTCATGAGGGTACTTTCTAACCTCTTTGCACAATCTCTCGTCTATGTAGGCCTCTATCATCGCTATAGCTTGCATGTGTTCCGGTCTGTTCTGTTTATGCAGGTTTTCTTCGACTACCTTGTGAATCGACACTTGGTGGATAAACAAATTATTGCAAAAACAATTAAATGTGCATGTGCGACCTGCGCGTACAAAGTACATCTGATGTTTGTTTGGTATACTTTTCTTCTAACTTATAATTGTCAACATTTGTATGCCATGTGTGTCTCAAAAATTAAAAAAGTCCAACTTTGACTGGTTGTTAACAAGCTTGAAATTAGAAATTCATGTCACCATGGTGCTTCAGTTTTTGAACTGAGACAGAAAAGCTTCAAGAACACATATTCAAGTCTTTTTTTCTTTCTGTGATGAATCGAAGTCATGACTTTTTCAGTTCTATGCTCAATTACATGGTCATATTGTTCACTGTTTATACTTGCGTTCTGCTACATAGCAACCTAAAATCATCCTTCTGTGACTCTATTTGAAACTCATGTGGAGGTCAAAGCATTGAGTAGTGCTTAAAACGGCCTTAACCATCTCCACACATGGTGAGCATTATGTTTTTATCTGGGGGGAAGCACCACCACACTGTTTCCGCTCATCATGGGCAAATGCCACAACTGTGTGCTGTCTCATTGCTCTCACTCTGTGATGTGGGTAGACCGCTGTGGTCTCCTTGACTATGAATCATAATTAGCATGTCATGTTCTGCTCTGACCAGAAGAGAATAACAGGTCTGACATACACATGTCACAGACGCAGATCATTGTGACACATCTAGTCACATGATAATGTTTAAGCATCTTGGTTATACTTTTGTATATTGTTTGCATGTGTTTCGTATTTTAAGCATTCATTTGCAGGGCTTCTATTGTAATGTGTAAATGTGTTTAACTACTGTTCAAAAGTTTAGGACATTTGTAATGTTGTGAAAGATTTCCATTTCAAATAAATGCTTTTCTTTTTTTAAAGAAAGTAATGTTTTTTTTTTCAACAAAGATGCATTAAATTGGTCAAAAGTGACTAAATACATTTATAATATTACAAAATATTTAAAAATAAATGCTATTCTTTAAAATACTGAAAAAAAATGTATCCTGATTTCCACATATATTAAAATGGTTTTAAACATTGATAATAATAAGAAATGTTTCTTGAGCAGCAAATTGGCATATTAGAATGATTTCATGCGACACTGAAGACTGGAATCAAAATAATTAAGGTAGATGAAAAAAGAGAAATGTGAAGTCCGCACACTGGTAAAATAACTGCTTCAATAAATAATTTATTAAATAATGCAATGTTTCGACCAACATGTCTTCATCAGGCACAAAAGACTGAAGACTACAGCCATCACAGGAATAAATTACAAATATATTAAAATAAAACAATTATTTGAAATTGTAACAATATTTCACAATATTTTAGTTTATATTTTTGGTCAAATAAATGCAGCCTTGGTGAGCATAAGAGACTTCTTTCAAAATGTTTTAAAAAGTCCCCAAACCTTTGAACGGTAGTGTACAAAGTTTTATTTAACCTGGAATATTGTGAACAAAATCATGAGGAATTATTATTTGTGTGTTTCTTGTGTAGCTCGTAAACAGGATCCAGGAGATTTTTGATGCCAAAAGAGGAAGGAAACGAGTATGGGCAACGGCAACTAGAGGTGAGAGGATGCATATTTCATATTTACCTGTTTTACCAAGAAAAAAAGTGTAATCAAGCAGTAAATGTGTGTTTTATGGCAGATGAATTGAGTGGAACAGAGAGTGACCCAGAGGAGATCTCTAAAGGTCAGTGTCTCCCTCAGGCCTCGGCACAGAGAACTCTTGTTTGTTCGAGTTTAACTTGTATATCAAACCAGGAGGTTTTATAAACCCATCAATGCTGTTTAAATTTTTTCTCTCATAGATCGCTCCCAGCGCACAGTGTACGTTCAGTCAACGTTAAAACGGCGGCCGGGTTACCGCACTTTAGAGAGAGACTTGATCCAACTTCAACAGCAGCAGCTTTTCCAGCAGTTTGTTGTGGTGTCGCTTAGAAAAGTTTCCCCTGGAAACACATACATCCCTGAGATCACACAGCAGTTCCCTACGAAGGTAGAGACCTAATGACAAAATTTTGTAATAGGATGTGTCCGGAAATAATATCGGGCGGAACTTGCTTTGAGATTTGAATTGTGGAGTATTTCACCATTTTCTTTTTAAATAATAGTTGTTTAAAAAAAAAAAAAAAAAATTATATATGCTTTTTTATATTATATATTATAATTAAAATGTATTTTATATAACATATATTATAATAAAATTATTTACATTTTAATTTTAAATAAATGTTAATTATAATGTATAATTATATATATATTTTTTATATGTATTATTATTTATATTTATTTTATATTATTATAATAAAATTATTTACATTTTAATTTTTAAATAAATATTAATTATAATTATGCAACAAATTTAATATAAAAAATGCAATTATTATATATTTAATTTTATATAATATAATATTTTTCTGTCTTTATTTTATTTTATTTTATTTTAGTTTGAGAAGTCTTCTCGTCTGTCTCGTGAGGCTGAAGATAGATTAAGGGCGATTCCCAAGTTTTGTTTTCCTGACTGTAATGACTGGTGTCCCTCCTCGGACTACAGCAGGTAACATGCTGATATTTTTATTTTTAAATTAGTTAGCAGATTATTTTAATTGTTATTTTTGGGCTCACATTTCCTGAGGTAATTTGTATTATATTTTCACTAATTACACTTTATTATTTGCTTCTCTTTTTGTCCGTTAAATAAAAGATTGCTTTATGGCTATCGTTTTTGAACAACAAAAAGGTGTAGTGTCTTGACTTTGGGTCTGGAGACGGGCACATCCCTAATTTTTATTGTTGTTTCTATTTTTCCCCTATATTATAAAAACGTATGGAAATGTAACAACAGTTTTATGTTAGTTGGCTAACTAATTCACTCTTCTAATATGATCCTTGATTATCACCCACAGTGAAACATTTTCTTTTGTCCTGACGGGGGAAGACGGGAGTCGCTTATTTGGATACTGCCGCAAAATCCTGGTGAGTTTGTAATTTTATGTGTTCATATTAATTCAACAGAAAAATGCATTTCTTTGCCCAAACATGCAAATTCATCATGTCATTCCAAACCTCTCATAAATCATCATGCAGGTTTGGTACAACATGAAGGTGAATAAATAATGTGTAATGAGAGTATATTGTGTATTCTCAATGGTAAATATGCACTTGACCTTTGACCTGTGTGTTCTGCAGCCCAGTGGGAAGGGGAAGAGACTGCCTGAAGTTCACTGCATCATCAGCAGACTGGGCTGCTTCAATCTCTTCTCAAAGGTCAGGGGCATTTCAGAGATCAGCATCTGTCTAAAAGGTTTAGTGCTGATAAAACAGGAAATTCATATCTGAAGTGTAACTGTCTGAAATGTTTGCGAGTAGATCTTGGAGGAGGTGGAGAGGAGGAGAGAGATTTCTCCTGCCTTGGTTCATCCTTTCATGCACAGCGTCATGGAAGCGCCTTTCCCTGCTCCTGGACGCACCATCACCGTCAAGAGCTTCCTGCCAGGCTCTGGCAATGAGGTAAGGTGTTGTAGCAGGAATTTTATACCTTTTAGTTTGATTTTTCTCTGAAACATTCTCAGAAAATAGAGAATTTTAAAACTTGTACAATTTTGAATTTAGTTCGGTTATTTTTATTCCATTAAAGCTGATTGTAAGTATTTATTTACATTTCGACTTTATTACTAGTTATAAAGGACAACTTGACCTTTTGTTTTTTTTGTATTTTTTTATTATTATTTGTAATTAATTTATTTTACAAATTAAGAAATGGGTGTAACGCCAGTAAAGAATTATCATTAAAAATCAACTAATTTTAACATAATTTTGTAAAAAACAAAATTCATATTCTTATATAATAGTTTTTTCAATGAAAACCTTTCACACAAACATTAAATAATATAACAAATGACTTGTTAAAATGAACTTTAACCATATGCATATTTGAATAGCCTCTTTTTACTCTGAACTTTAATCTTTTTCAGAATACACGTTTTTAACATAAATTTTAACAAAAACACCAGTGACAACAAATGAAGGAACAAGCATTCAATTATTTATTTTATTTATTTATTTTTTCACATTTTTTTAATTATTATTATATACATTATAATTATAATAATATATTATTATTATATCATTGTTTTAATGTAATTAATACTGATAAATAATGAAATAATTTATCAATTTTTAATTAATACAGTTTTTATTTATAGTTCAAATTAAAAAATATATATATATATTTTACAAATAACAAGGGTTTTAGGCACTTTACACATTCAAATGTTTTCTTTTCTTGTAAAAAAAATTACAAAACAATATAGGCTCCTTTTCATATTATTTGATAAAATGTTGTAGAATTTAGCCTTTTACATAGGGTTTCTTGACAATTTGAAACCTTTTTAATCACTCATATGTCAAGCAACAGGTTTGTCACTATATTTGGAGAATCACCCATGTGTCTCTGTCGTATATGTAGGTTCTGACTCTGTGCAGGCCGGTGGACTCTCGTTTGGAGCACGTGGACTTCGAGAGTTTGCTGACGTGTCTTAGTGTGACCAGACTCCTGCAGGTCTTCGCTTCCCTGCTGCTGGAGAGGAGGGTAATCTTCATCGCAGACAAACTCAGGTACAGACCACCACCCATGCTGGGACCCAAATATGCCATTCTGAACGCCGACTAGAATTAAATTCGAACCTAACTCTCTTTGTCTCTGGCCAGTGTCTTATCCCGATGTGCTCACTCTGCCCTGGCGCTACTGTACCCCTTCACGTGGCAGCACACGTTTGTACCAGTGCTTCCTGCCAGCATGCTGGACATATGCTGCTCTCCCACTCCTTTTGTAATGGGGGCGCTGTCTCCATCCCTGCCTGAAGTGCTGGATATGCCCATTGAGGAGGTCAGTTGCCATATTTAAAGAGATAATTCAACCAAAATCATTTACTCACCCTCAAGTCATTCCAAACCTTTATGAATTTCTTTCTTCTGAAGATATTTTGAAGAATGTAGGTAACCAAACAGTTGATGGGCCCCCAAAACTATGGAAGTCAATGGGGCCCATCAACTGTTTGGTTACCCACATTCTTCAAAATATCTTCTTTTGTGTTCAGTAGAAGAAAGAAATTCATACAGGTTAGGAACAACTTTGAGGGTAGAGTAAAATGATGACAGAATTTTCATTTTTGGGTGAACTATCCCTTTAAGTCCACTTATAATTCTAATCAAGTTTTTTTGGGCACCAAAAATAGCAAAGATCTTTATGTAAATGATCTGTTATGATTGGCTAAGCTTTTGAACACTGAATAAGTGTTGATGTGTAAATATTGGTGATCATGTGTTAAAGGGTTAGTTCACCCAAAAATGTTCATGTCGTCCCACACCCGTAAGATCTTCGTTCATCTTCGGAACACAAATTAAGATATTTTTGATTAAATCCGATGGCTCAATGAGGCCTCTATAGACAGCAATGCCACTGAAAATATCAAGATCCATAAAGGTACTAAAAACATATTTAAAACAGTAAAACTAAAAATACTAAAACATATTGTAGTTCATGTGACTACACTACAGTGGTTCAACCTTAATATTATAAAGCGATGAGAATACTCTCGGTGAAAACACTTTTCAACAATATCTATTGATGGTCGATTTCAAAACACTGCTTCATTAAGCTTTCAGAGCTTTACGAATCTTTTGTTTCAAATCAGTTATTCGGATCTCATGCCAAACTGCTGAAATCACGTGACTTTGGCGCTCCGAACCACGGATTTGAACAAAATTTGTAAAGCTTTGAAGCTTCATGGATTTCATCAAAAATATCTTAATTTGTGTTCTGAAGATGAACGGAGGTCTTACGGGTGTGGAACGACATGAGGGTGAGTAATACATTACATTATTTTCATTTTTGGGTGAACTAACCCTTTAATGTGTTTATTAGTTTCAGTAATTTGACTGGGTTATGAACTTGAGTGTTTAACTTCAGTAGGGGAAAAAAACATTTAGTTTTACGTGAACTTTCTTACTCATCTGGCTTGTGGAAAACAGTCTGCCAGAAAGGGGTTTTATAGGACACTGTCATGGATATAAGATGCTTCTAAACAACAGAGAGCTCTGAGATTTGATTATGACCATGAACGGAGTTTAATTTAATAACAGTCATGCCTTGAATTGTTTCCATTGTTTTACAGCTTGAAATTCCCCATGCCGGCAATAAAGTACTATTTGACGGAGGTATAATGTATTAAATCATATCTATAAGATGGTCCAAGTTTAGTCTACTCTTTGACTTGGTGACAAAGCAGTACTTGTTTCGAACTTGATGAACTTTGGAAATTTATACAAACTTGCAGTCTAAGGTTCCTGTCTGATCCATCTAGTGACTTTAATGTGATTGTATGCATAGGATATTTTTTCTTATGCTTTCTGTTTTGAAAGAGCATTAGAGATGCATACGTTTGTACAAATGGGTTCTTGAATTCTGTTATCATTCTGACTTTACATCCTTCTTTTTTCTTTTTTGTCTCATTCTTTCAGGTGCTTATTGTGGATTTGTGTGCGGACAAGTTTGTCGTTCAGGTGTGTATGCAGGGTTTAGTTTTCTAATAATACAAGGGTGTGCCCTTTTGAAAGTGTTTTTGTGAGGGTGTGCTCTGAAACTCAAGTCAGGGCCTGAGTAGCTGAACTTTATTGTCAGTCAAAAACATAAATGTGACAGTTTTAAGTGATCTTCTTGTCCATGTTTTTCTGTTAATGAATTCAAGTTTATTTTTCCCTCATACACTACCATTCAAAAGTTTGGAGTTGATAAGAGTTTTATTTTTTGAAAGAAGTCTCTTTTGCTCACCAAGGCTGCATTTGATCAAAACTACAGTAATACTAAAAATAACCCCCGATTTCCCCTGGCAAGTAAACATATTAACCTGCATTCTATGGGCTTATTCACTTAAATAAAATGGTGTAGAGTTTATTTTGAGAAAATTTACTCAAAAATTGCTAGTAAATTTCACAAATAATTAGTGTTGTCAAAAGTACCGACTTCAGTACCAAGTCAGTACTGAAATTTAAAAAAATGTGACAATACCAGCACATCCACCTAGCATTTTGAGCGCTGTTGTGCGGATTCGTAAACACCTCTGATTGGCCATTGTGTTTACACACTCAACAGATATGTCTGTGATTGGCTACAATGATCAACACTTCAAAAACATGTTATAAATAGACATCCTTGATGCTCTTTGCTGAACACTTTACACAGATACACATGGGAGCATTTGAAATCAGGCGTCTATCAGCGGATATATTAGGGATATATCCCATGTGTATCTTTGTAAAGCACTCGGTGAAGAGCATCAAAGATGTATTCCCTACAAATAACTAAATTAAATGGTAAGTAACACTTTGAATTAAACATGATTTTTTGAAGTAGAAAGACTAAAATAGTATTTTTTTGTAAAATGTACTTCAGTAATATTTTATTTACAACTTTGAAAAATCATTATTTTCAGTGTTGAAGTACGCATCTGTGATCATCCTGTGGATTTAAACTGTGGATTTAAGCACATCCAGACAGAGGGAGGAGGAAATACATTGCAAACTTAGAAGTTATAAAAAAAAAAGTGTTCTCATCTCATGCAGCTGAAGTGGAAGTGATACAGTTAAAATGCTGTATCTGTAACTGCATGAGAGGAAAATATGAGTCTGTGAGTTTCCCTTTGACATGCTTTTAATGCTTTATTTAACATCACAACTAACAAAACATATGAAATACTCAAGAGTCAGATACATGAATGATTATGCTTTGATTATGTTTTTTGGTCATAACCAGGAAATAGCCTGATTTATCAATAAAGTCTTGTAAATGCAGTTTACTTTAAAAAAAAAAAAAAAAAAAAAATCTTACTGACCCCAAACTTTTCAACGGTGGTGTACTGTACATCGGACACAGATCATATCTATATTGTTCCATGCATGGAAACAACAGAAATGCTTGATTAATTATTATTATTCATATTTTTTGGCTTTTAATTTGCACTTTCAGTTTCTAATTGCTGACAAATCGTTTTGTGAAATGCAGTCATGGGTGTCTCATCCATCTGGTCTCTATATCAATATTTGTTTCTTTCCTAAATTTGCTCTTACATTCATCTTTCCCTCCCCTCTGTTGTCCTAGCTTGGAGATGAGGACTGTATCTTACCAAGAAAGCTGCAGGCAGCGCTTCAGGAGATACTGGAGAACAGGGAGGAGATACTAGAACAGAACACAAGGGACAGGAAAGGAGGTTAGACTCATCACGCGTGCCGTTGTTCCCTTCACAGCCGAACCCACAGCGTCTGACACAGAGTTCAATTTTAAACTGGTTTTACTCATGTGATTGAAGGTTTGGTCTATTGTCTTATTGTGTCAAATTAGCTGTTCACCTTTTGAAATCTATTGTCTATTCATTCATGATGTGATGAGTAACCAACCGTTAAACAAGGCCAGTGAGGTCAGGAACATAACGACAAGTTTTGTTAAGCTGGCCCAACGGTAAATGGTTATATGGGCTGGTTATACTAAATATTAAAGGACCAATGCAATGCTTGATGAGCACAGTTTTCTTTCCTGTGTTGACATATTTCCTATCAAAACAAGAAGTCTTAGGTCTCTTTTTGTTAAATAGCCAATCATTTTAGACATTCTCATTCTAGAGAGCATTTGATTGAAAAACATTTGAATATGAACCAAAAATCCATTCTCAATATTTTAGTTTGTTTTCATAGAAGAAAAGGTATACATTTCAAATCTGCTAAAAATTATTTTTAGAAGTACATTAGCATATAAATGGCCTCAAAGCTAATAGAGATAGAACAAAAGCATCAAAAGCTAAATTTTGGGCTCTTTAAGTATATGTTTAAAGATCTAAAAAGATTTTACATTTTCAACTTTCTCTAGTATGTAATGTTGCTGTTTGAGCATGAAAAATGTCTGCAAAGTTACAAAGCACAAAGTCACTCCAAAGAGAGTTATTCTCTATATCATTAAGTACTGTTTCTGAACTCCCTGAAACACCTTGTTTGTAGTTTTGAGTTTTCTTCTGGGAACAAACACAATATTGCTCATTTAAATAATTCCCGCCCAAGGCATACACAAAAAAGGGGCATGGCCTGGTTGACTTGTGTTACTAGTGTGTTGAAACAGTTATGGTAAGGCGTATGACAATTTTAAAAACGCGCTGGTAGCGGTTCACCAATCACAACACATCGGTCCAGCCGACGAATCAAGTCAAGTCATCTTCATTTAGGCTATACATTGCTTTTTACAATATAGATTGTTTCAAAGCAGCTTTACAGTGATAATAGGAAAATGAATAGACAGAGATTGTTTTGGATTTACAGCAGCTCTAGGAAAAAGTTATTATCGAGCTAAAGTAAGTTTTTGATTGAATCACTTCCTTTTTAAAAATTGTTAATTATTATCTTAGGGGCTGCTTAAATGACACCTTTTTAACTGAAAACAGAAGACTTTTAATGCATTATTGCCGTTCATTTACGTGTGTAGCCTATAGGTATGCACGTTTGAATGTGTATGTGCGCAGTTGCCAAATTACTTGTCTGGCCCGTATAATACAGAATTACTAGTGGTTTCTGCGGATCCATGCGAACTGGAATCATTTTGATAACGTTTTATCTATACATAGGGAAAGAAAAGGAGGCCTTTGCAGGGGATAGTTTAGTTGACACTTCAGGGCTGCGTTGTCATCATGTCTAGGTGCAGGTCTTTCATCTCATCTGGATACGGCCTGGATCTGGCAGACTACGGTAAACCTCCGAATAAACAGAGAGAGACTAATATTAGCATAGACGGCATTCTTCTTATGATGTAGCGAGTACATCAGGTGTTATGGAAAGTGTTCCCAGTTCCAGCTGACCTAATTTAAGCAGCCTAACAATTTACATGATTTGATTTATAGAAGTAGATAATGTGTTATGTGTATGCCAGTTTAAAGAGACGTGTTTTTAGTCTAGATTTAAATTGACAGAGTGTGTCTGCTTCCCGAACAATGCTAGGAAGACTGTTCCCAAGTTTAGGTGCTAAAAAGAAAAAGGATCTACCGCCTGTGGTTGATTTTGATATTTTAGGTATTATCAACTGGCCAGAATTTTGAGATCGCAATAGACGTATAGGACTATAATGTGTTAAGAGCTCGCTCAAGTACTGAGGAGCTAAACCATATAGTGCTTTTTAAGTAATTAGCAAGATATTAAAATGTATACTATGTTTAATAGGGAGCCATTGCAGTGTTGACAGAACCAGGCTAATATGGTCACTTCCAGGTTCTAGTAATAACTCTTTTTGGACCTGCGTTTTGGACCATCTGGAGTTTGTTTATTAGGTGTGCGGGGCAACCACCCAGTAAAGCATTACAATAATCTAGCCTTGAGGTCATGAACTAAATGAATGAGAGCACATTGTGCTTTTCGGAAGGAGTGGTTTCATAGAGACAGGAACTAAAGAGGGCTGTGTTTCCCAAAAGCATCGTAAGCCTACGTAGATTGTAAGCCTACCAATAGTCTCTACTATAAACTTAGATGAGAAACGCAGCCCAGATCATTACAGACTGGGAAGAGAGGTGCTGCAACATTGTAAAATATGTGAAAAATAATGTTTTTTTTTGTTGTTGTTGTTGTTGTTTTTTTAACTTTCAAGCATAAAAACTTATTCTAGTAGAGCCCAAAAACAAAATCAAGACATTGATTATATAATAGTTCCCTTTGAATTGTTTTTTTCACTTTTATTCTCCTTACAGACAAGTCGGACTTGAGCACTTTGGTGTCAGAGGCGTTCGTGTGGTTCTTTGTTGAGCTGGTTGGACATTATTCTCTCAACATGAGCGACGTAGGACCCAGTGGCACCCGAGAGCTGCAGAGAGACACGTTTAGGAAATCTCATCCTTCCCGAGGAGTGCGGCAGTTTCTTCAGCTCTTCATGGACACGCAGATGTTCGCTGGTTTCATTCATGACCGAGAGCTCAGAAAGGGAGGTGTTAAAGGTGAGAGAAGGGATATTCCTGGTCATTTTTAGGATGAACTGTTCCTTTTAAGTAATGAGAGGAATGTGTCATTGTTGTTTAACAGGCTTGTTTGAAGTGAGAGCTGCAGATTATCTGGATTCATATCCTGAACCTGAACCAAGTGGAGTCAATAAATTTCTCAAGGGGCTTGGTAAATCTTTTTCTGCTTTTGCATTTGTCTTGAATGAAAAGATAAAGAAGGAGAATGACTTATTTTTGTTGTTTTACTTACAAAAATGTTTGTTTGCAGGGAATAAAATGAAATTCTTACAGAAGAAATAGAGAACTATGTCAGACGCCAAGTATGAGTGGCCACAGCTTTTTTCAAAAGCATGTGATGACTCAACCAGCATGTCAGTTCCTCTCCCGTAGTGAACACTCGAGGGCGGAGATGAGGTCAAGACTGGAATCAGCTTGCTCTGCCCTGAAAACTCTGCCTTGTCACAAAAGAGGAAAAGGCTGGAAATGAGTTTATAAGCACAAGGAACAAAGTCGACTGAATTAGAACAACGAGGAAAGGGAGGAGTCTGTCATGTTATTGTAATTTTGATAAATAAGGAAAAAACTGACTATGAATGCATAATAACAAGGTTTGGGTTAATGGCCATTTCAGATGTCTTACATGATTTTGTCTTTAATGTATTTTTTTTTTTTCAATTAGGTAAGCTTATGTTTTAACCTTAAACCTTTTCCAACTGGAATTTTTTTAAGTTTAAAAGAAAATGTGATGAAGGATGGCTTCTATTTCCATTTAATAATTAATTTATGATTCTTCATATGCACAGAAATCGCTTTTCAAGTTAAATGTCAAACATTTATTTTTTTTTGCCACATATGCTCTGTGAAATATAAATGCCGATGTTTGATTTCAGAGGATTTTACATTTTGTACAGTTTGTTTTTTGTAGACAAACAAGACTTTTTGTAACATTTGAAAATAAAAACAACTTTCAGATGCAGAGGTGGACAGGCATTGTGAATCAAACAGTGTGATTTTGTTGTGGAAATGAGAAATTTGAATAGCAAATGAGAATGTCCAGAATCCATGGGTTTAAAATATATGGTAAACTTATAATGAAAGTGGAGTGTATTATTAAAACTAGCAGTTTGGGGGCTACTTTGAAGAAGCCAAAATAGCTTTAATATAGTTTTACATGAGTGCATTTGTATTATTTTGATGACTTTACTATTATTATATTCAACCCGTTCACACATAGAAGTCACTACAGTGGACAGCTATTCAAAAATCCATTTGTTGCATATGCATGCGTTTTGACTGCACATTTGCACATTAACCACTACAGTAGACTAGTGCATCATCTTATACACTGCCACCATGTGGCAAGCTATTGTATGTGGAATTTTCTTTTCTTCTCCAAACCAAGATGGCTGGCCAGTCAGAAATGCCAAGTTGCACTGAAATATCCATCCATTCCTTCTATCCTAGGAGACTCCTGCAGGGAAAAAAAATGTTGTAACATTTAAGGAGTTGTATTGATTATAGATTGGCAGGAGATTATGATTAATCATCTGTCCACTAAATTGGACATTATGCATCACTAGCTATATTTCAGCTACAAATCATACTACTACTGTGACTGTGGTTCTTGAAAATACTTAATCTGCAGTAATTTAGTATGAATGAGAATTAGAATGTAATTTGCATTTACGTCAAAAATAATTACGTAATGCGTTACTTTACTCCTAACATCAAAAAGTAATCTGATTTCGTAATGCATGTTACCTGTAATGCCCCCAACACTGCTCATTTCAGATGAGACTGAAAACATCAATAGATCAATGTAGATTTTTCTCAGAGAGGAGAGCTACTGTAGAAATTTTGAACATAATTAGAATTATCAGCTAATAAGTGTAAATCAACGTACTTTGGTAGTCTGGAGGGAGCGTAGGCGTTTTCTACATACTTCTACATAGTTTTCTACATTCAGATCTTGTTTTTCATGCCATAAGAGCAATAAAAACACAGAGGAAAAAATCATAATAGACCTTTTTCACATTTCCAGGTTTCTCAGAAGCGGAAGTCGTCATAATTGGGTAAACTTTTGTAGCGGTGAATGAAAGACTTCAATAAATATATACACAAATAGCGAAAGAAAAACTCCACAATAGTGTTTTCATAACTTTAAAAAAAGAGGAAGAAAACTATTTTTTTGTAATTTGATGCAACTGTAATATAATACTAAGTAAAGTGCAGTGGCGGCTGGTGCTAAAAATTTAATCTAATAACCATTTAACAAGTGATATAATAATGTATCATTACTGCTTATCTAAAACAGGGAAAATTCAGTATTTAAAGAATGCTATAGGGCTCGGTTCTAAAAAAATAAATGTTATTTTACATCCTCCCAATATTGTCCTACAAACAATGTTCATATTGAAGGCTATGAAAACAAACATGAATGTAACCGTGTAGTATAGGCCTATGCTATATTATGTGCAAAAAAGGGGGCAAATCACATTAGGCATAGAGATTGCATTGCAGTGCCTGCAGTTCGAAAAAAAAAGTTCTTTGAATGGAAGTCAACTGCGTAACTGTGGTTGAATGTGATTGAAAAAATTAATCCCTTTCTCACTTTGGTGGTGCGTCGCCCTATTGCCCTAATGAAGAAACCGCCACTGGTATAGTGCTATAAATGTACATACATAAAAAAAATGTACTAAGACAGTGATATTGGAGGAGCAAATTCACTGAACACCTTATAAGTAGATGTGTCCACTGTGAACACGATTAATAACATGTTAAGTGTTTTCCTAGAACATAAAATACTGTTATGAAGAAAACGCTTAATGCATTAAAAGACCAATAAAGCTGACAAGCAGGTCAGGCCGAAAATGAAGACAACGCGCTTAAACGTTCAGTGTTTTCCATGCAAACGCAAACATACAAATATATATATATATATATATATATATATATATATATACAAATAAAATCTGGACTACATTTCCCACAATTCCCCATCTAGGAACCAATCACACACTCACACCTGTTTTCCATCAGTGACACTTTATAAGCTGCACTCAAACACACACACATTGCTGAATATTGTTTAGCCCTGTATTGCGCCTTGTGTTCCTTGCCTTGCCTGTGTTTTTGACTTTGGACGCTCCATACGTTACAGAATAATCAGCCAGTACCAAGATCCAGCAGCTTTTTGAGCGTTCCCAGTTCAACTATGGATCTGGTCAACCAGCTACTAGATCTTCGACAGGGAGAGCTATCAGTTGAGGATTATATCCACCAATTCTGTGAGTTGTCTTTTCTGGTTCCTTTTGGTGAGGTGATTTTTGAAGGACATTTTGTTTTGGACTCAATGAGCCATTAAGATCCTGATTTCTTGAAGGAACATTAAATTCCACTCTGAGAGACTTTATGGACTCTCCAAGTCTTGTCTACCATCCCAGAGTCACGTGCTATGGCAGTTGGCTTTCCAGAACTCTGTTCTGTCAGGGGAAACCATCATCAAGCGTCAAAGGTTGGCATCCAGCGTGGATGGGATCCACCGCTGGTGTCAATACATATTGCTGGTATCCCCAAACCAACTCATATTAGCCCTGTGCTTTATGCATCTTCCTGCTCTATAGTTCTCATTCCTGAGCCAAGTCGGGTCTCCGCTGATCACCGTGGAGCCAAGTCGGGTCTCCGCTGATCACCGTGGAGCCAAGTCGGGTCTCCGCTGATCACCGTGGAGCCAAGTCGGGTCTCCGCTGATCACCGTGGAGCCAAGTCGGGTCTCCGCTGATCACCGTGGAGCCAAGTCGGGTCTCCGCTGATCACCGTGGAGCCAAGTCGGGTCTCCGCTGATCACCGTGGAGCCAAGTCGGGTCTCCGCTGATCACCGTGGAGCCAAGTCGGGTCTCCGCTGATCACCGTGGAGCCAAGTCGGGTCTCCGCTGATCACCGTGGAGCCAAGTCGGGTCTCCGCTGATCACCGTGGAGCCAAGTCGGGTCTCCGCTGATCACCGTGGAGCCAAGTCGGGTCTCCGCTGATCACCGTGGAGCCAAGTCGGGTCTCCGCTGATCACCGTGGAGCCAAGTCGGGTCTCCGCTGATCACCGTGGAGCCAAGTCGGGTCTCCGCTGATCACCGTGGAGCCAAGTCGGGTCTCCGCTGATCACCGTGGAGCCAAGTCGGGTCTCCGCTGATCACCGTGGAGCCAAGTCGGGTCTCCGCTGATCACCGTGGAGCCAAGTCGGGTCTCCGCTGATCACCGTGGAGCCAAGTCGGGTCTCCGCTGATCACCGTGGAGCCAAGTCGGGTCTCCGCTGATCACCGTGGAGCCAAGTCGGGTCTCCGCTGATCACCGTGGAGCCAAGTCGGGTCTCCGCTGATCACCGTGGAGCCAAGTCGGGTCTCCGCTGATCACCGTGGAGCCAAGTCGGGTCTCCGCTGATCACCGTGGAGCCAAGTCGGGTCTCCGCTGATCACCGTGGAGCCAAGTCGGGTCTCCGCTGATCACCGTGGAGCCAAGTCGGGTCTCCGCTGATCACCGTGGAGCCAAGTCGGGTCTCCGCTGATCACCGTGGAGCCAAGTCGGGTCTCCGCTGATCACCGTGGAGCCAAGTCGGGTCTCCGCTGATCACCGTGGAGCCAAGTCGGGTCTCCGCTGATCACCGTGGAGCCAAGTCGGGTCTCCGCTGATCACCGTGGAGCCAAGTCGGGTCTCCGCTGATCACCGTGGAGCCAAGTCGGGTCTCCGCTGATCACCGTGGAGCCAAGTCGGGTCTCCGCTGATCACCGTGGAGCCAAGTCGGGTCTCCGCTGATCACCGTGGAGCCAAGTCGGGTCTCCGCTGATCACCGTGGAGCCAAGTCGGGTCTCCGCTGATCACCGTGGAGCCAAGTCGGGTCTCCGCTGATCACCGTGGAGCCAAGTCGGGTCTCCGCTGATCACCGTGGAGCCAAGTCGGGTCTCCGCTGATCACCGTGGAGCCAAGTCGGGTCTCCGCTGATCACCGTGGAGCCAAGTCGGGTCTCCGCTGATCACCGTGGAGCCAAGTCGGGTCTCCGCTGATCACCGTGGAGCCAAGTCGGGTCTCATCCCGTCATTGCTGGAGCCAAGTCGGGTCTCATCCCGTCATTGCTGGAGCCAAGTCGGGTCTCATCCCGTCATTGCTGGAGCCAAGTCGGGTCTCATCCCGTCATTGCTGGAGCCAAGTCGGGTCTCATCCCGTCATTGCTGGAGCCAAGTCGGGTCTCATCCCGTCATTGCTGGAGCCAAGTCGGGTCTCATCCCGTCATTGCTGGAGCCAAGTCGGGTCTCATCCCGTCATTGCTGGAGCCAAGTCGGGTCTCATCCCGTCATTGCTGGAGCCAAGTCGGGTCTCATCCCGTCATTGCTGGAGCCAAGTCGGGTCTCATCCCGTCATTGCTGGAGCCAAGTCGGGTCTCATCCCGTCATTGCTGGAGCCAAGTCGGGTCTCATCCCGTCATTGCTGGAGCCAAGTCGGGTCTCATCCCGTCATTGCTGGAGCCAAGTCGGGTCTCATCCCGTCATTGCTGGAGCCAAGTCGGGTCTCATCCCGTCATTGCTGGAGCCAAGTCGGGTCTCATCCCGTCATTGCTGGAGCCAAGTCGGGTCTCATCCCGTCATTGCTGGAGCCAAGTCGGGTCTCATCCCGTCATTGCTGGAGCCAAGTCGGGTCTCATCCCGTCATTGCTGGAGCCAAGTCGGGTCTCATCCCGTCATTGCTGGAGCCAAGTCGGGTCTCATCCCGTCATTGCTGGAGCCAAGTCGGGTCTCATCCCGTCATTGCTGGAGCCAAGTCGGGTCTCATCCCGTCATTGCTGGAGCCAAGTCGGGTCTCATCCCGTCATTGCTGGAGCCAAGTCGGGTCTCATCCCGTCATTGCTGGAGCCAAGTCGGGTCTCATCCCGTCATTGCTGGAGCCAAGTCGGGTCTCATCCCGTCATTGCTGGAGCCAAGTCGGGTCTCATCCCGTCATTGCTGGAGCCAAGTCGGGTCTCATCCCGTCATTGCTGGAGCCAAGTCGGGTCTCATCCCGTCATTGCTGGAGCCAAGTCGGGTCTCATCCCGTCATTGCTGGAGCCAAGTCGGGTCTCATCCCGTCATTGCTGGAGCCAAGTCGGGTCTCATCCCGTCATTGCTGGAGCCAAGTCGGGTCTCATCCCGTCATTGCTGGAGCCAAGTCGGGTCTCATCCCGTCATTGCTGGAGCCAAGTCGGGTCTCATCCCGTCATTGCTGGAGCCAAGTCGGGTCTCATCCCGTCATTGCTGGAGCCAAGTCGGGTCTCATCCCGTCATTGCTGGAGCCAAGTCGGGTCTCATCCCGTCATTGCTGGAGCCAAGTCGGGTCTCATCCCGTCATTGCTGGAGCCAAGTCGGGTCTCATCCCGTCATTGCTGGAGCCAAGTCGGGTCTCATCCCGTCATTGCTGGAGCCAAGTCGGGTCTCATCCCGTCATTGCTGGAGCCAAGTCGGGTCTCATCCCGTCATTGCTGGAGCCAAGTCGGGTCTCATCCCGTCATTGCTGGAGCCAAGTCGGGTCTCATCCCGTCATTGCTGGAGCCAAGTCGGGTCTCATCCCGTCATTGCTGGAGCCAAGTCGGGTCTCATCCCGTCATTGCTGGAGCCAAGTCGGGTCTCATCCCGTCATTGCTGGAGCCAAGTCGGGTCTCATCCCGTCATTGCTGGAGCCAAGTCGGGTCTCATCCCGTCATTGCTGGAGCCAAGTCGGGTCTCATCCCGTCATTGCTGGAGCCAAGTCGGGTCTCATCCCGTCATTGCTGGAGCCAAGTCGGGTCTCATCCCGTCATTGCTGGAGCCAAGTCGGGTCTCATCCCGTCATTGCTGGAGCCAAGTCGGGTCTCATCCCGTCATTGCTGGAGCCAAGTCGGGTCTCATCCCGTCATTGCTGGAGCCAAGTCGGGTCTCATCCCGTCATTGCTGGAGCCAAGTCGGGTCTCATCCCGTCATTGCTGGAGCCAAGTCGGGTCTCATCCCGTCATTGCTGGAGCCAAGTCGGGTCTCATCCCGTCATTGCTGGAGCCAAGTCGGGTCTCATCCCGTCATTGCTGGAGCCAAGTCGGGTCTCATCCCGTCATTGCTGGAGCCAAGTCGGGTCTCATCCCGTCATTGCTGGAGCCAAGTCGGGTCTCATCCCGTCATTGCTGGAGCCAAGTCGGGTCTCATCCCGTCATTGCTGGAGCCAAGTCGGGTCTCATCCCGTCATTGCTGGAGCCAAGTCGGGTCTCATCCCGTCATTGCTGGAGCCAAGTCGGGTCTCATCCCGTCATTGCTGGAGCCAAGTCGGGTCTCATCCCGTCATTGCTGGAGCCAAGTCGGGTCTCATCCCGTCATTGCTGGAGCCAAGTCGGGTCTCATCCCGTCATTGCTGGAGCCAAGTCGGGTCTCATCCCGTCATTGCTGGAGCCAAGTCGGGTCTCATCCCGTCATTGCTGGAGCCAAGTCGGGTCTCATCCCGTCATTGCTGGAGCCAAGTCGGGTCTCATCCCGTCATTGCTGGAGCCAAGTCGGGTCTCATCCCGTCATTGCTGGAGCCAAGTCGGGTCTCATCCCGTCATTGCTGGAGCCAAGTCGGGTCTCATCCCGTCATTGCTGGAGCCAAGTCGGGTCTCATCCCGTCATTGCTGGAGCCAAGTCGGGTCTCATCCCGTCATTGCTGCCAAGCCGGCTGCCACGCCTAAGCCACGCCTGAGCCCTCAGCCGAGATGGCAGAGATTGCAGCACCGGAAGTAATACGTACTTTTGGATATTCGTTGCTGGTAAGTACTAGTTGTTTTGTGGTTAAAAATTGACCTTAATGCCAAGGAATGTGTATATTATAATACTGAGTGACACACAATAAAAATAATAAGGTCATCGTAACACAGTCTCCGAGGTAAGAAGTGGATTATTCTTCAATATTTGTCTTTTCATCCTGAAATGCGAGGCAAATGTTGGATCACAATAATTAGGAACCACAGTTTCCACAAATCCCTTCACTCGATTGGGATGTTCTCTTTTATTCTGGACGGCAAGGGCACTGACTGTAACATCTGACTGTAGACATATAAAATATGTATTTTAATAAGGAAAAGTCAAAGCTCAGGTTTGTCTTGTATTTGGCTGCTTTAAGACGCCCATTCTGAGATATAATTTAATTTTCACATTAAATGAAATAAAGTTTGTTTATTGTGGAAAAAGGCATTTCTGTCTTTAACCCAATTTTATATTTTCTTGACCTTAGAATTGACCACCATTGAGAAAATGAAACAAATCGTCAAATACAAATCAAACAGGCTGCTTTCTGTATTTTTATAGCACTAAAATCATACAGATATTTACAGATAGATACTCCAAAACATACAACAACAAAGATAACTGATGGATCCTTTATAATACATACGATATGGTACAACTACAGTGCAATGCAAATAGTAAATATAAGATAAAGTGAGAATAGTTAATAATTTGTTATATACTATAAGAAATAGTTATAATATAATATATTGATAATAGCATATTGTCAGGGATGTAGTGTAGAGATAGTCGCTCAATGAAGGAGATGCAAAAAACCAAAGATGCTTTATCTAAATCCAACAACATAAACAAAGAAGAATTACCACTACAATAGTTTGAAAGCTCAAGTAGAGCAACCAAACAAGCAACACCTGAACTGAATATACAATAAATTAGTAACCATAGAAACTGATTAGAAGGGAACAGAACCAATTAGCAAAGACTGACACTCTTGAACATGGAAACAACTGAAAGTTAGCATGAGGAAAATACAAATTGTAAACCTAAGCAAACTAACTCCAAATATGACACATATAGTATATGTATAATACTATAATAATAGCAATAGAATATGTATTATCAATTACAGAATATAGACAGTAATATAACAGCATAACTATAATAGATTGATAATCCCAAGTGGTATAATATAATAGTATTGGTATACTAATAATAGCAAATACAATGATATATAATTTGCAGAATAATAAAGACAATAATAAAAATAGTAAATTAAATAGTGACTAGTACAATAATAATATAATAGTATTAGTATAATAATAATAATAATAATAATATTAATAGCAAATATAATGTAACATCAATAATAAAAACAGTAAATCAAATAGTGACTAGTACAATAATAATATAGTATTGGTATAATAATAATAAAAGGCTATATAGTTTCCAATCAATCATCTAAAATTGCTAATCTTTTGTAGGGCTCAGAGGGACTAAAACCCTTTGAACAGAACTGCTTTGCAGAGCTTTTTTCTTGAGTTGCCACTCTGTAGTGTAAGAGTGTTCAGTTTTGCAATGTGGTGCATCCTCCGTTTGTGAAAGACAGACACAACTAATGACAAGAGAGAAAAATTATGGTTGTCAGTTCCAAACTGTGTTTTCTGAATGTGCTCCTTGAGAAAAAAAAACATCCTCCGAACCAATCTCAGCTCGGACAAACTGACTGATCAAAGACAATCTGACGGCTTTCCCGGAGGATGACTGTGGAATGAACCGCTCCGCTGATCTGACCACTTTTACTGTACCCTCAGAAGGAATCATCAGCCCTCCATTGTTCTTTAGAGCAAGTAAGTGGTAGTTCTGGTCAAATGAACAACATCTGCCAACAAGCTAGCACGGCGCACACACCACAGGGAAGCTTTCTCAGAATCTGACGCACCACAAAACCTGAAATGTAGACAAGGGCATTGTCCACAAGGGTACCAAAGCGTGTTGGAAGGTAGCTGTGGTCACACACAAGTGCAGAAACGTTTGTGAAAGGGGATGGAACCTCTTCGGACTCGTCTACTGCTAGAGATGACATTTCGACAGCCGACAGCGACACAGTCTCATCCTGTGGTGCCACATTCCCTGAAGTGCTTGGAGAGACACCGCACCGCACCAGACCACGAGACGCCAGAAAATGCCCTGAAACTGGCCTGCAGTAGGATTGTTATTCTATCCCCCTAAAAACCAAACACACACACACTTACTTAAGGAATAGTTCACAGTTCTGGATAAATTCAGATTCTGGATGAATCACGTATTTTTGCTGTGATCGTACTTGTCAAATAGATGTAGCTGAATAATTATCATTTAGGAATGTACCGCTGAAATCGTAGCTGTTCAGGAATCATCAACATTAGGGTGTCAATATTGATGATGAACCCCATGACAGACAGGTACCTTCAAAAAAAAAAAGTTTTGTCATTATGATCATGGCAAAAATCAAGATACTCTTAAGAGAGCACAATGTAATTTTGTTCACTGAAAGTAAGTGGTCTTGATGTGATACAACATGTTGACATGCTATTGCGGTGACCAATAGATAGCTCTAATAATAGAACATTTTCTCTTTATAGACAAGATAAGTTAGAGTCTAAGGGCAAATGATACGTAATATAAGTTATTTGTAAAATCCAAAAACTTTGGGGCTTTTGAGAAAACATTCAGGGAAGATTCCCAAGAAGCTACCCCATTACACTGTCTCTGGTTGATAACTGTTTTTTCCTAGTACATAAAATATGGTGTGTATCACAAAATTACTGCATGCTCCTTAAGAGTATAAATTAGTGTCAGGGTTAGGAACCTTTAAGCAAATGATTTACCTCTAGGACATTTATCCAATTAAGAACAATTTTAGACCAGAACTGGGAAGGTTTGAAAATATGAACATAGTGCCATACATACTATTTTGCCACCTCTTAAGAACTGAAAAATACTTAACATAGAAGAATTTCAACAGAAACAAAAATTCAGTGAAAAGATCAGAACAAGGGAACAAGAGCATCATATGAACTTATGATGTCACAAACTTGTGAACGCTTCACTTGAACAGAAGCTTGACAATTTTAAATAACCTCTTCAATTGGTGAAGGGGTGTGCCATCTTTCATCACCAAACTGATCAAATATTCCCTGGCTCTCAACAAGAAATCTACTCTATCATTCCAATTCAAAAAACTCAGGGGACTTTTAAACCCTTTGGCACGTGGATTGCGGCTGTTCATTATGTCAAAGAGCCTGTCAATCATCTAAAAGCAAATGTTTGCATCAAGAGAAAGCATTTGATTAATCACCATTTTTGCATAGTATTACCTCAATGAATTCAGCTGTTTAAACTGTGAATAGCCAAGGTCTCTCAATGTGCACAGAGCTACGGCGACTGAGTGACTCAGTGTCTGTGCAGCCAAAGACACCATCTTCTAGGAATCAAAACGCACATGCTTGTCTGTTATCTTGTTGGCTGCATGCAGTCCATCTTTGACTTGAACATCATTTAGATGAACAATGAATGTCCAGTTGATCTGGCCTGGTTATTGGACGGTAAGCCTGCAACATATTGCGAGCCAGCTTCAACATGTGGCAAGCATCAATCATCACAAACACCTTCTCACCAGTCACTGGATGTGCAAAAAAGGTTTTTAAGGGCTGAAGAGGGTTTGCCTTTAATTGGCACCCAAGCTGGGTGCACATGCTAATATTGGAGGCATGTCCATCCATTGTGACACACACCACTCTTATTCCACGCTTATGCAGTTCCTCCAAGGCATGCACAATTAAGACCTTCTGTGTGTCATCCACCTTTGTAAAATGAAAAGTGCATTTTATGCAATCAAATGAATCAAATTAAATAAAATATACCTCTGTAATGTATGTGGATGTGGAAGGTTTAAATGGAGAGACTTTCTCAAATAGTTATAGGCTTTTGGGCCATGTAAGTGAAGAGTGAGGGCAAACTCCCTCTGTTCTTTTGTGTACTCGTGGCCCTGTTCTGACAAGAGGTCTATCGGAAGATCTGAAATTCAGTTATAACAGACTAACTAGTAAGTGTTTTTGCAATAATAATGGAAATAATAATAATAATAATCATTATATTTGGAAAGTGTACACATAAGATGTGCATAAAGTTCAAAGTTGTTGTTTTTTTTGTTTTGTTTTTTACCAGAGTAGAAATTGAGCCTCTCTTTCAAGTCTTCATTTATGAGGTTCTTCCCCTTCAGATCCTCAAGAAGATCATGCACAGTTCTCTTTGCCCTCCGTTCTCTGTCCTTCAAATTTCTCATCTCTCGCTCCAGACTCTCCACTCTAGCCAAAGCTTCACAGAGTCTGGCCTTTAAATCAGTGGGAGTGTGGTCCTAGTAGGAAGAAGGATTATAACACACACCTTGACCTGTGAGTTTGAAATGCTGCCATCGGGTAGAAGATTGAGAATGCCAAGATGTAGATTAAACATTTATTCCATCCGCAAATTAAGCTATTAAATAAAATAACGCTAAGTAATTTTTTTCCTTTTCTCTCTCTTTAATATTGGGTTATAGGTTTAACTAGAACAAATACTTACAGCATTAGGCAGAGGAGGATCAGTCTCTTGGAAATGCTGAGAACAGTCCACTGACAGGCTCTCCTCAGCTTTCCTTGAGGCTTGTGTAGCCCTGGTAGCAACTGGCTAAAAATAAAATAAAAATATAAACAAATCACCATTTAATGGCAAGCTATTAAATCCTTATAATCTAGTGATGATAAACCTACTCTTTGTAGATGAGTCGGGAAACTGAAGATAGATGGTTTAGCTCCATCCCTAATTCTGACAGTCTGACCTGTCCTGTCAATGTCCTCCGGCTTGAAGTGCTCACTGCATAGCACAGAGAACTCGCTTGCAGAAAAACCTTCCCTTCTTATAGCTACTTCCCACTGACTCCTCAACTCTTTATCTCTGGGAAACCTTCAATGTATGAGAACAGTTAGCTGGCTAGCCAACTAATGTTACAGTAAGATTCACAATATCTCAGTCACCTAGCCGAAACGAGTACTTGTCAAAAAAGTCGGTTTTAATAAAATAAAGATGCATATTTAAATTTCAGGAAATTTAGTTTATAAAATAAGATATAGTATACGCTACATGTAAACTCGTGTTTAACTTTCACAGCTAACTAGCGACATCACTAGCTATTTTAGTCTAACTGACTCCGGTGGCCAACTATCAAATTATACTTTCAATATAATTATATAATGACCAAATACAACCAGAAACAAATGTTCAGTCTTACCTGTGAAAGGTAATCCCCCGAGACCTATTTACAACTGTGCGGCGATTTGTGCAGCACACGAAGCAGCCATTTTTCTCAGTTCCAGTTATTATGTGCATTATGGGAACGTTGCCCCGCACAATATGGCGGTGCCGTTGACGTACGGTCCAGCGGCCAATAGGGCGTCTAGTGTTTATTATATGTCTATGGTTCAACGCACCACCGTTTCCATTTAAACTTCACAGGCTTCTCGTTCACTTAAAATGCCCTTAAAGTCCCTGTGAACCGAACGTTGCAAACGATTTTTCCAGAGATTGTATATTATAGGGAGATGAGAGGGTCTGTATCTCTTACCATTGGAGAAAGCGTAACGGCTAACATAATCACGTGCGGCACCTCTCAGCCTGTTGTGTAATAGCAGTGCCCGCCGTTCAAAACTCCTTCCCTGCATACCGCCACAGCCGGAGCCTTAGCATTAGTGCTTTTTTGGCTAAAGGTTGCAGGCTTGCCTTCCAGTGGCTTTTACACAACATCTATTGTTCTATCTGTTAAACAGTAATGCGGCACATTTGCTGTTGGTAATGCCGTAAATGAGTCCTACCTGTCGCAACATTCCCTAGTCTGGCTTCTCTTAAAAAAATACATTTTTATCAAGCTAAAATCTACATATAGTTCCCAACGAAAGTATTGTTTAGTGAAAAACATGCTGAAGATTAGCAAACATGCTGTAGGTTAATTAAATGATTAGCTATTTCCCCACAAAAGCTGTTTAATCAGCATAGTGAAGCCTCTCATCCATTCAAAAACAGCCTCTGGTCTCCTTCCCTGCTTAAAGTTACAGCCAGAGGCGGAGCGTTAGCATTAGCCGTTACGCTTTTTTGGCTAAAGGTTGCAGGCTTGCTTTGCAGTGGCTTTGACTTTTCTTCAGTGTTGTAATGTATTTCCAAGTGAAACAGAATATTGAATAGAGGGCAGGGTTTTACTTTAGTGCTCTTCCTCTCCATCTCTCGCTCATAGCAGACTAACGGTTGAAGGGGAGTGGTTTACGTGTTTTCAACCCAAGCCGCCAAACTGACGTCATCAGGGAAGGAACGCTATTCCAGACCGGAAATAACTTTTCAGATTTTGATTAAAGATTACCACGACAAACTGTTTTTTTCTGTGTATTAACTTGCACGGATTCATTGTTAACCACAAGACTAGTAATATGCACAAACAAAGTAAATAGGGTCAATTTTGATTTCATGCTGACTTTAAATCAAGCACAGTTATTAACTCTGTTACAGTAGAGGCAGTTCGCTGGAGATGAGGCAAATCTGATATATCTGTAGTGCTGCAAGTCAAGAGCACTAGGATTTATTTTCAATTATTAATTTCAATAAATGAATACAAATAGGCCTATCTTGTTTGCAGTTATTTATTGACTTATTCATTATTACTTTATTTAATTCCATGCCTGTGGTGTACCCAAATGATTTCTGTGGGAATCCAACATTCGATAATGAAACGAAATAAATCATATAGTGCTCTTGACTTGCAGCACTAGTAGCTATATGAAATATAGGCTACTACAAACAAGAGATAAAAACCTAACAATTTTTTTTTTTTTTTTTTTTTTTTAAATGATGCATAATTTTTTGTATATTTTTGCTTGGTAGTCTTTTTGTCTTTCATGTAGTGCTGGGCCGTTCTCAAAAATCTCTATTACGTTTTTTTTTTTTTTTTAAGATTGGCGGTTTGACGGTATGTCACGGTTTTTTGCACTGGACCTTTATTTTGCCATATTTTACTGTCAGGAGTACAGGGAATATTATATATATAAACATTGTAAGGACAATTAAAACTTAATTGTATTCAAATCAGTTCACAAAGCTAACAATTTAGTTTAAAATGTAATCAAATTATTTAATTATTTAATTAAATTAATAATATTAATAAGTAGGCTACATTTTTACTATGTGTTTGTGTTTTAATAAACAGTGTTTCTATTAATTAAAGTATACTCGATTGTACAATAGTATATTTCTGTTATTTCAAGTTATACCGAACTTTTATTTTGACAGGGTCGTGAAGACCTTTGACTTCCTGTGTTTATGATACGACAAATGTCGATAGTTTTATCAAATTAAATGGTTAAATGTTCATAAAGTGACCCTTCACATAGTTTACATAGAAATTAACTGTGGCTTTGAAATCAAGAGCATTTGGACTTTGAAACTGTCTGTAGTTGTCAGCAAAACACTATAACCTGTCAGTGACTGCTCTGTGTAGGAAGGAACAGCAAAATGTTGGTGACATTCATTATCATGTAAACATAATGGGCGATATATTGCCTCACCAAAAATGACTGAGGTCATGTACATATATTGCACGATAAGTCGATATATTGATTATTGCGACAGGCCTACTCATCAACTGTAATTCCATCCTCATCCACCAAAAATCTTATGGTAATCTTTGATGACCAGCCGACGTTCAGAGACCACAGTACAAAGTTTGCACTGCACTATACCAGGAAGATGGATTCCTAATGGAGCGTCCAACACAACTGATGACACAGGCCCTTGTCCTTTCTAGACCGGACTATTGCAACGCTCTTCGAACATCTGCAATCTCTCTAACCCTAACTGGACAGCTGAATCCCTGACAATATTCAAGAAACAACTGAAAACTAATCTTTACCATGAACCCTTAATGGCATCCTGCTGACTCACAAAAAAAAACACTATGCTTTCACTATTAAATCCCTCTCTGTTCTGGTTTGTACTATTCTGAACAGTGTTTGAATCTTTGTATTATATAGCACTTCTTGTGTTTATTGCCTCCTTAAGATGAATTGTTTGTGTTCCTTATTTCTAAGTTGCTATGGATAAAAACGTTGGCTAAATTAATAAATGTTTAAATGGTTAATTAATATTTCAAAGTTATGAATACAATAACTCAATAACTTTATTTTTCATATTGACCACTGACAGCTAGTGCATATTTCCCTTGTTTTTAATATTGAGGTTGTTTTACAGTAAATAACTGTTTTATACCTGTTTTTATGACTTTTAAATAAAAACATCTCAAACAAAATTTTTTATTTTGAGTTGGAATTCTTTTTATAAATGAATCAATTTCATTTAAACTGTATTTGATACATTTAAGTTGGACCAACTCAATTACATTTCATTGCATGAATTTGTCTTTTATGAGTTGGGGCTACACATATTTATTGGATGGAAAAACTGCCCTCAATTAAATTGAGTTCATCCAATGAGTTATTTTTTTGAGTGCAGGGAAAAACTGTAAAAGCTCTTACCAGACATTTTATGTACAAACCCAATTCCAAAAAAGTTGGGACACTGCACAAATTGTGAATAAAAAAGGAATGCAATAATTTACAAATCTCATAAACTTATATTTTATTCACAATAGAATATAGATAACATATCAAATGTTGAAAGTGAGACATTTTGAAATGTCATGCCAAATATTGGCTCATTTTGGATTTCATGAGAGCTACACATTCCAAAAAAGTTGGGACAGGTAGCAATAAGAGGCCGGAAAAGTTAAATGTACATATAAGGAACAGCTGAGAGAGTTTGAAGTTATCATCATCTACAGTGCATAATATAATCCAAAGATTCAGAGAATCTGGAACAATCTCTGTGCGTAAGGGTCAAGGCCGGAAAACCATACTGGATGCCCGTGATCTTCGGGCCCTTAGACAGCACTGCATCACATACAGGAATGCTACTGTAATGGAAATCACAACATGGGCTCAGGAATACTTCCAGAAAACACTGTCGGTGAACACAATCCACCGTGTCAAAAAAGAAGCCATATCTAAACATGATCCAGAAGTGCAGGCGTTTTCTCTGGGCCAAGGCTCATTTAAAATGGACTGAGGCAAAGTGGAAAACTGTTCTGTGGTCAGACGAATCAAAATTTGAAGTTCTTTTTGGAAAACTGAGACGCCATGTCATCCGGACTAAAAAGGACAAGGACAACCCAAGTTGTTATCAGCACTCTGTTCAGAAGCCTGCATCTCTGATGGTATGGGGTTGCGTGAGTGCGTGTGGCATGAGCAGCTTACACATCTGGAAAGGCACCATCAATGCTGAAAGGTATATCCAAGATCTAGAACAACATATGCTCCCATCCAGACGTCGTCTCTTTCAGGGAAGACCTTGCATTTTCCAACATAACAATGCCAGACCACATACTGCATCAATTACAACATCATGGCTGCGTAGAAGAAGGATCCGGGTATGGAAATGGCCAGCCTGCAGTCCAGATCTTTCACCCATAGAAAATATTTGGCGCATCATAAAGAGGAAGATGCGACAAAGAAGACCTAAGACAGTTGAACAACTAGAAGCCTGTATTAGAGAAGAATGGGACAACATTCCTATTCCTAAACTTGAGCAACTTGTCTCCTCAGTCCCCAGACATTTGCAGACTGTTATAAAAAGAAGAGGCGATTCCACACAGTGGTAAACATGGCCTTGTCCCAAATTTTTGGAGATGTGTTGATGCCATGAAACTTATTTTTCCCTTAAAATGATACATTTTCTCAGTTTAAACATTTGTCATTATATTGTATTCTGAATAAAATATTGAAATTTGAAACTTCCACATCATTGCATTCCTTTTTTATTCACAATTTGTACAGTGTCCCAACTTTTTTGGAATCGGGTTTGCAATTTTCACAGTAAAATGCTGTAAGTTTTACAATTTTTATAAGTAAAAACGACAAAATAATAACGACAAAAATGTATAATTTAAAGTCAAAAACTGTAAATTGATATTCCCTGTGTGACACTTTACATTGTAAAGTATTTTGTTTAAATAATCATGTTTCTTAATAGTTTTTGTTGTCAGTTATGTACATTAGGGCTTTGTTACATCTTCTGTTGTTTAATGAATGTTTATTGCATTATGTAAGTGTTGTGGGTTACCATGGTGTTTTGCGTTCTGCGCACCTTCTTTATATTAGTATATACTTCAGCTCGTGGAAAAGCTACTTGTGATGAACTCTGATTCTTCATGTGGCTTTCTCTTTTACCACCTGCATTATTATGGTGGTTGTCAGTATATGTTAAAAGTACAAAACAGATTTTAGTAGTAGTGTGCATTGTTGAATTTATTGGTTTACATTCAAATTTTCTTGTTTGTAAATTAGTTTTATATTGTAAAATGTACAGTTTGTTCTGTAAATGTGTTTAGAGTTTTTCTGTATTTTTTACAAAATTATTCTGGCAACCACAGCTGCCAAAATTATTTTGTAAAAACTACGGATTTTTTTTTTTTTTTTTTTTACAGTATGCTTTATTTATAAGGTGTGTACTACATTTGCTCCTCCAATATCACTGTAGTACATTAAGCCACATTAAGCGCTTACGTTTTTCACGTTAAGCGCTTAGAATGTCCCGCTTCGCTGGGCGAGTTTGCCGCCAGCATTCTCTTGGACGTGCGGCAGTATCGAACCCTCGTGAGTGAGAATGGGTTGACTTTTTTAACCGGAACAAAAGGGGAGCAATCTCGCCCGTCACCATGTTGGGACAGCATCTGCAATGCCCGTTTCTAGTTTTTAAATCAAGTCATGTATTATCATGGTTTCAGGCTATCGAAAGTGTGGGAGAAACAGTAGGCCTAATTTTACAAAAGGTTTACATTTTTTCGACTTTAATCTGTCCATTTTTAATTTTAAAGATGCAAAACGTAATAAACAAAAATCTGAAAAGAAGTAAATTTTTTATTTCATGCGCATAAAAATTTGTGTATACTGTTTTAATTTAAATTTTGGTATTCAACATAGCATTTAAAAATACAACAACCGTTCGTTTTTTGTGGTTAAAAAAGGAAAAAAGGAATGGACGCAAAAGTTAACACGGACCGGGTTAACTACGCATATATCCTCCTGTACACAACGGGGCGCTGATGTTCATATGTCATTCGATCCAATCATAATAGAAGCAGAGCGCGAAGCGTGTGTTTGTAAAGGATGGCAGGACCGGCTTCAGTCGCTGGTGATGTTTTTGTTGATGCTCTGCCGTATTTCGACCAGGGTTATGATGCTGCAGGGGTCAGAGAAGCCGTAAGTAGACTGAATATTTTTTGTACGTTCTGTCTATTTTAAGCTACGATAAATAATAAGTATTTGACCTGCTACCACAAGGCAGACCGCTAACGGCTGCATCTGCTTCTGGTTTTTAAATGAGACAGTTTGGCTGTTTAATCTCCTGTTTCTGAATTACGTATGCTGTAGTATTGCATTTATCTTCCTTAAGGGGGGACATTAATCGGTTTTGATCAATTTCAGGCAGCTGCTTTGGTGGAAGAAGAGACGAGACGATACAGACCAACCAAGAACTATTTGAGTTACTTGCCCACACCAGATTTCTCTGCCTTTGAGGTACAAGACGCTTTCTCCTACTGTTTTACCATAATCTACATGTTCACTCCATAATTTTAGTGTTTTGTTGTTCTCATTAGACCGAGATCATGAGGAATGAGTTTGAAAGACTGGCTGCTCGTCAACCCATGGAGCTGCTCAGTATGAAGAGGTAAGTTTACCCAGCAAAACTTCTGTTACAGGTGGTGAAATGTTGTTTTTTTGTGTTCTGCTTCTGTACATAACCTGTTTAAGTTGGAAGGTAGGAAATTAAATAGCAGGAAATCTAAAGACTTCTTTGGGAGGAGAAACTGCAGTAATATTGATAGTTTTTTTTTTTTCACTCAAAATAGTTTTATTTTAAAACGCTAGTGTTAATAGCCAATTTTCCACTGAAGTATTACACTAATCATAATAATGCTATTGTGATTTATTGCACACATGTAAATAATAGAACTAGCTTTGTTGTTGACAGCATACAAGTGCTGTGCAGATAGTTTCAAGTTCACATACAGTAAAGAGGTCATCCAAATATTCCTACGAAAGTGTTTTGTTTGCTGTTAGATCTTACATGCTTGTCTTCTTAGATATGAGCTTCCTGCTCCATCATCTGGGCAGAAGAATGACATCACAGCATGGCAGGAAAGTGTCAACAACTCCATGGCCCAGCTGGAACACCAGGCAGTACGCATTGAGAACCTTGAGCTCATGGCCCAGTATGGAACTAATGCATGGAAGGTGTCTAATGAGTAAGTGAAGAGAGTCAGTCTATTCAAGATTTAAATTTAGTGAAAGGGTTCGTTCACCCAAAAATGCTGTTATTAATTACTCACCCTCATGTCGTTCCACACCCGTAAGACCTTCGTTCATCTTTGGAACACAAATTAAGATGTTTTTTGATGAAATCCGAGAGGTTTTTTTTGTCCTCAACTGAAAGCAACAAAATTACCACATTCAAAGTCCAGAAAAATAGTTAAAACATCGTTAAACATCAACGTGACTACAAGTTGTGGTTATTTTGTTGCTTTCAATTGAGGATAAAAAAAATCTCTCAGATTTCATCAAAATATCTTAATTTGTGTTCTGAAGATAAACGAAGGTCTTACGGGTGTGGAACGACATGAGGGTGAGTAATTAATGACAAAAATTTAATTTTGGGGCGAACTAACCCTTTAAGGTATTTATCTGACTAACTTATTTGGCAAAACTGCAGCTACAGGTTTTATTTCACTATACAAAAAAAAGCTCACCAGAAAAAGCATACATTGACTACAACATAATCGGTTAATTATTATTTCATTGGTTTTTTCTTGTTTTTGCACGTGTTCATAATGTCTTTGACAGCCTGTCAGAAAAAAAGTCAGCACAATTTGCCATGTTTCATTGCATTATCACAAGTAAAACAACTGACTCCTAGCACAACTATGTAATTTGCTTACAACATTTTAACAAATAATATTTGAATAATGGGTGAAGATATCAAATTTTCCTAGGTTGGACATCCCTTTTGGCCACTACTATATATCTGTTATATTGTTTAAGGGGTTAAAGTCAGTTTTGAATACTGTGAACACTGTTTGCAGGCTCAAGGCTTTGGTTTAAAAAGCTATTTAATTCCTCTTTGGTGCAATATTATTGGAAAATGAAAACAATTGTGAGGTTTATTTGTGCATTTGCTGGATTTTATGTCGATCATAATTGGTTGTCTTCTCTGTAAAACAGTAACTTGGCCTTAATGATTGAAAATGCACAAAAGGAACTGCAGAAGGTCAGGTAAGTTGAATGTCAATGCAATTTCCTTTTACATATGGATGTTTGTATTTTGGCTGTGCACAAACTGTTTAATTAGCTTTTGAAATTAATCTTAATTCCCCACCTAATGTGCCTTTGTTCTCACTCCAGAAAGCAGATACAGGATCTGAACTGGCAGCGCAAAAACGACCAGCTGGCCGGAGGAGCAAAACTGCGAGAACTTGAGTCAAAGTTAGTACATTATGTTTCTATATGAAAACCATTTCCAGAATATGTAATGAGCAAATTTGAATGCCATTAGTTGATGTCTCTGATTCTGTTTCCGCAGTTGGGTGTCCCTCGTTAGTAAGAACTATGAGATTGAGCGAGCCATCGTCCAGCTGGAGAATGAAGTGGCACAGATGAAACAGCAACAGGGCGATGAGAACAAAGAGAATATTCGACAGGACTTTTAAATATTGAAAACCGTTCAACAGAATCTTGAAACTGTGCAGACTTTGCAAAAGCAAATGATCACCAAAGTGTGACGTTGTTTTTTTTTTTAATGATCGGTTTGTTCTGTTTTCCTGACGAACAGGGAAATTATTCTTTATAAAACACAAATGAGCAATAGTGTTGTAGTGCAAACAGAGGCTCTGCTGGCTCATGATTTTGCACCAAAAATAAACAAGAAGTCCATTTTGACTCTGGAAATCAGTAACTCACTTTTGTGTTCACTATATACATAAAAATAGTTTGGCTGTAATGTCATTTATAATCTTTTTTCTGTTTTTTGTTTTTGTCTTCTGTATGATTACCTGATGGACATTTAGTTCATCTTAATGGTCATGTTTTACTCTATTTGTAATTTTTTTTTAAATACACAATAAAATGACGAAATAATGGCTTTGATTGTTCATTTTCTTGGTCAACAAGACTCACTTTTGGTCTTGATTTGGTCACTTTTCATTCCTGTCTTAGGTCATTCATGTTGTTATCCTACATTAACAAACCATAGGTGTAGCTGTAGGGACATGTATTAGACCGAATATAGTATAGTAAAAAAAATCATTTGTTGAAGTTTATCTTACCTTTTGCTTTACCTTGAACATTTAACTTTTTTTGAGTTATTTCAATTTGTTCAAAGTTCAAAGTAAGGTATTTGTGTTTTAAATTTTTACATTCAACCGTGGTTGTTCAGTTGCAGTTAGTGGTCTGTTTGTGGGTCTTGAGGTATTTTAATATCTTGCTTAATTGGGTGTTTTTCTTTGAACTACTCTCAGAGTACTGCACACTGCTTATTGGCATGACATAAAAAAAAAAAAATTGATTCTAACATGATTGAAATGAAACTTTGTTGGTTACTAAGTCCACCATCACGCTTGGGACAATAATATTTTAATATTCCATGTTTCAGAATCTAAAAAACTTTAACTTGACAAGCTCATGAACAAAGCTCCCAGTTGCTAAATAAAGTTACATCAATCTCGAAGTAAACTTTAAATTCTAATGTGTTAAAGGGATAGTTCACCTAAAAAAAATCTGTATGAATTTATTTCTTCTGCTGAACACAGAAGACGATATTTTGAAGAATGTCGGTAACCAAACAGTTGATGGGCCCCATTGACTTCCATAGTATGGGAAAAACATACTATGAAAGTCGATGGGGCCCATCAACTGTTTGGTCACGGTCATTCTTCAAAATATCTTTGTTTGTAACTTTGGATTTATTAATATAGCATGAAAATGAATGAATATAATGAGCTTTGGATAAAAAATTAGTTGACATATAGTTTATAATTCTCTCTTCTGCTGATTTTGAAGGCGCACACTTCTTTTTTTCATCTGCAATAGACGTGATCACGTGATCTCAACATATCTGCCCCCTTGAGGCGATCTGCGCCATGTAAAATAGAAAAGCTTTTATTTGGTTACTGATGCGACTGGAGACATCTTATTGAGTAAATTAATTTAAACATTTCTCAAAAATACTAATTATTTATCTGTACAACTTTTTAACGAGGAAACAACGACTTTAAAAAAATAGTGAAAGATACGGTGGCCGAGAGAGCTCAACGCGCTGCAAATAAAGAAAACACATGCAAATTGAAAAAACATCATCAGTTTGACAACACATGCGCTGCAAAAGTTAACAACACATGCAAATAGAGAAAGGCGCTGCAAAAGTCCACAACACATGCAAATACAGAAACGTGCTGCAAATAAAGAAAACACATGCAAATAGAAAAAACACCAGCAAATAAAGAAAACATCTTCATCAGTTTGACAACACATGCGCTGCAAAAGTTCACAACACATGCAAATACAGAAACGTGCTGCAAATAGGCCTGCTCATAATGCACATACGATCAGAATGTTAAGATAAACAAAAAAAATCTCACCTTTCAGGTGCACATCCCTGAAGAGTAAACATTGAACAATCCCAGCCAGGTACATCACTTGTTGGTGTTCCCTTATAACATTTTCGTTGTGGTCTGTGCCAGTCCCGGCGCCAGGACAAACGATTTGGGGTGTATTATTTTGCGTTAAAAAATATTAGTAATAAATTATTAGTAATAAATAATATATTTTTTAAATAATTTACTTGATTTTATGTCTCAAACCCCAGTCAATTATTCATTGCAGAAAGTGAAACTAAAAACTCAGCGATGAGAGCTCTACTTCAACATGTTCTGATAACACTATTTAACCTTAATTTATTTCTTAATATTTCTCTTGTGTGTATCAAAAAAAAAAAAAAAAAAAAAAATTTGAAGAGATGTTTTTTTTTTTTTTTTTTTTTTTTTTTTTTTAAATGAGGAGTTAGCAAATAGCAAAATCTATTTGCTGTTTTCTATTTGCATGTTTTTTCTTCATTTGCAGCGCGTTGAGCTCTCTCGGCCACCGTGGAAAGACGTTGCCCACAAACAGCTCACTTTCGAAAGAGAGCAGAGAAAGAGAAAGATCAATTAGTTATTAACAAGGATGAAGATTAACTTGTGCATTTATTATAATGTGATGCTTGATTAACACAAGTCTATCATTTGCAGTCTAGATTTGAAATTTAAGAAATTATTGTTTTAAAATATAATATAATTAAAACAATTAAGTACACCCCCCCCACCCCCCCCCAAAAAAAAAAAAAAAAAAAAAACCCCACAAAACTTTCTGTTTCATCATCAGGTATCAGTGATATAGTTTTTTATTGATTTTCAGAATATAGCCATTGCACAGCATGCGATTTATATAACTTGTAGTAAAAAAGTGACAATACAAAATAGAAACATTTATAAAAACATTTTTTTAAATAATAAAAAAAATATTTTATTGTAATTACAATGTAAATTTACGAATATAAAATGAATCTGCGCCAAATGCAACTTTAAGATTTTTTTTATTTAGTAATTCACAATATGGATACTTTAGAAAGTCTAGTTGGTCATTCTCTGTGACGAACATGAGAGCGACGGAATGACGTCAAACACATCGGATTTTCTGAGCGCGTCGAACGTCAGGCGGTTCAAAGAGGAGCAAAGATGGCGGACAACAAAGGCCAAGATTGTACGGAGAGCTCCGCAAATATGGAGGTAGAGGCTTCGGGAACAGAAGATAACGGAGACGGCGGCGCAAAGGACCCCGAAGCGATCATTTTAATCGACGCAGACCCGAAGGAAGGAGCAGACGAGCCCAAGTCACAAGAGACTGTTCCCGAAGCTCTGACGACATCCAGCGGCAGCGGCGGCGCTACAGACGGAACCCCAAATGCCGAGAGCACTGAACCGCCGCCACCGCCACCGCCGCCGCCGTCGTCCTCGTCCTCGTCCTCGTCCTTGTCAGCGGACAGCACCGCTGCTGGTCCATCACCCGCTGTCGTTAACGAGATGTCGCCTCCTCCAGCAGCATCCTCCTCCTCTTCAACCCCTGCCGCCCCGATAAACCTACTGGATACGTGTGCTGTGTGTAAACAGAGTCTCCAGAACCGTGACTGTGAACCCAAACTCCTTCCCTGCCTGCACTCCTTCTGCCTCAAGTGCATCCCGCAGCCGGAACGGAAGATCACCGTCCCGGTGCAAGGGCCCCATGGGCAGGACACTCGTATTGGTAAGTTAGGAAAAGGGAAGTGAGCTTTGTCAGTTCTGTCCCCAACAATCCATTGCTGTTTAGCAACTGTTTACACATGATGATGTGCAGTCACATACATGTGAGATCATCAGGTGCTGTTTGGTGTTTAACCCATGCATTTGGTGTTTATTTCAATACACTGGTAACTGTCAGAACTTATTTACTCTGTTAAGTACGCTTCAGCAAATTCTTTGAAGTTAGTTGAACCCCCAAATATGTGCAAGGGACCCCTATCCTAAAATCTAAAAAGCATTTATATACTTTTATGTACAAAAACCAAATATATACTGTAGAAAAATTAATATGATAAATATGTATAAAATATTATTTGGAAAATATTTATTTTTTATTATGTTAAATTATTATTATTTTTTGTTATGCTCGGTATAGTACTATACTGTTAGATGTTTATTTATCTTTTCACTCTTTTAAATTATTTATTTAATCTTAATTTTTATGTTATCAATATTTGCTATATGGCAAATGGCAGTTGCTTCATTGTTTATTTTGTCTATCTATATATAATCAAAACAGTCCCGCCTATATACAAGTATATCCAACTGTATTCACGTACATACATTATACTCACGTAAAGCAATATATTCTATGTAGCAACTCTCGGTTTTGTGATTGTTTATATCATCAAAAATATTATTGTCCAGCTCAAATTTGCTAAACGCAACTGTAAGGCATGAAGATATTACTAACGTTAACATCATACATTTCTGTGAAGCTGCTTCGAAACAATGTGCATGTGATATAAAATTTACTTAACTTTACACTGTTTTGTTTTCTAAAATTTCCCCAGATGTCTAGCATTCTGGTCACAACCTTTGTGACCCATTTTGAAAACCCCTGCACTTAACCAGCCTTTACATGCTAATGATGGATTCCCTAATGACCTAACCTTTTCAAACAGTCAGTCTCGCCTAAATTTGTTTTCTGTTTTTTATTTGAGTTATATTGAGTGTGTAGATGTTGCAGCCTCATGCACGCACAGTCAAATTGTGACCGGTGTCAATCAGAGTGATGGGCTCAGTGGACAAGCTCATTTAGTTGCTGATCCAGTTTATCAGTCAAGTGGTCCTGATATTTTGACACATCACTGTCTATGTATTATTGATGATCAGGTTCGGTGCTGTCACTATATTTGTGCCACCAGTGAACTAATGTGGTCAAACACAAGGTAACTAGGATTAACCGTCCAGAGGAATTGATAATGTAGGGGTCATGGCTTGTGACCCCAGATCATGTACTCATTCATGCACAATGGTTGTCTTTGACAATACACACTGTCATCCCCAAATGCTGCATTTTTTTGCTGGTAAATCAGTCCAGATTCGCTGCTGTGGTGATCAGTTTGTTTTCATGATGCATGGTTTTTAGCACTGTTTGTTGGAGCGTTTATCTCTAATTATTGATGCAGTGGAGATATGAGATGATTAGCCTGAATTTTGGTCCGTGCACTCTTTGCCATTGAGTCAGTGCAGTGTATTGTAATTTCATTATGCTTACGTTTCTTGTAATAAGTTAACACCATGCATTGTAGTTAATAATAAATGAACTAGATTCAGCATTAGCTGCAGCATGAAAAGCTGTTTTCATTTTATTTTGTGTGTGGTTATTCACCCACATCAGTGATCACTGATGCATATTTACAAGGCTGTAATTTCTCTTTAAACCTTTTCACTTCTCTAAACCGACTCTCCACTGTTATCGCAGAATGCCATCAGATCAATATTCTCATATTGCATCAGCGCTCATTACACTGGAGAATAGTTTGCTAGGCTTTTTTTTTTTTTTGCTAGGTTTTTGCATTGTTAGGTTTGTTAACTTTCCTCGAATACTACTAGGGTAGACTTTGGTGTCACATTACTTTTTTAACATTTTAACATGAATCCCATGTTTTTCATAGCAAGAACGATTAGACAAGGTAAACTGTTATTATCTAACTTAAAGGGTTAGTTCACCCAAAAATGAAAATTCTGTCATTAATTACTCACCCTCATGTCGTTCCACACCCGTAAGGCCTTTGTTCATCTTCAGAACACAAATTAAGATATTTTTGAAAAATATCCGATGGCTCAGTAAGGCCTGCATCGCCAGCGATAACACTCCCTTTTTCAATGCCCAGAAAGCTAAAAACATTTAAAACAGTTAATTCTACAGTGGTTGAACCTTAATATTATAAAGCGACTAGAATGCTTTTTGTGCACCAAAAATAACAAAATAGCGATTTTATTCAACAATATCTAGTGATGGGCGATTTCAAAACACTGCTTCATGAAGCTTTGAAGTTTTACGAATCATTTGTTTTGAATCAGTGGTTCGGAGCGTGTATCAAACTGCCAGAGTCACGTGAACTATTGAAGATTCAAAACACTTATGACATAACGAAGCCTTGTTTACTGAAATCATGGGATTTTGGCGCTCTGAACCACTGATTTGAAACAAATGATTTGTAAAGCTTCGAAGCTTCATGAAGCAGTGTTTTGAAATCGCCCATCACTAGATATTGTTGAATAAAGTTGCTATTTTGTTATTTTTGGCACACAAAAAGTATTCTCGTTGCTTTATAATATTAAGGTTGAACCACTGTAGTCACATGAACTGTTTTAAATATGTTTTTAGTAGCCTTCTGAGCATTGAAAAAGGGAGTGTTATTGCTGGCGATGCAGGCCTCACTAAGCCATCGGATTTTATCAAAAATATCTTAATTTGTGTTCCGAAGATGAACGAAGGTCTTACGGGTGTAGAACGACATGACGGTGAGTAATTAATGACAGAATTTAGATTTTTGAGTGAACTAACCTTTTAAGATTCCCAATTCAGAAGTCTACCTTCTCGAATGTATCCAAAAATTTAAATCCTACTATGTCAGAATTTGGACTTTGTTGAATTTATATAAAATTTTAATAGGCAAAAACAAGTAAATAATCGGTTTTTGCTCCTTTTTTTTTTTTTTTTTTGCACAAATTGTAATTTTGATAGAATTCCACAAGCTCAGTCATTCAGCCATTTTAAAGTTATTGTATGGAACATTTTTCTGTAAATTGCAGAGTGTTAGTGTAATTTAGAATTATTCTGCAACAATCATGTTACTTGCAACCCTGTTTCCATTCATTAGAATTCCATTAGAATTATTCTGCAACAATCATGTTATTTACAACCCTGTTTCCATCCCGTTCCAGTCATATTTCATAATTTGCAATCCCCCTCATGTAAGAAAAGTAAAATAAATCAACTAATTAGTTGATGATCAGAATTTTCAAGCACCTAGTTTTACTGACATTTGCTGAAAACAAAAAGTAAATGAGATATTAAATATTTATGTAGTTTTATGTTTTGAGTCAAATCATTTTGCAGCATTTTTCCAAAATAATTGCATTTTAAAGCCCTAAATTTAGACTTATTTGGTGGTTTACTCCTTTTTTTGGGATCTGTAATTGAAGGGTTTGTTCACTTGCCAGGTTTGTTTTGGGCTTGTTGTAGACGTTTAATTAAAGTTGAGGGTGAGGTAACTCAGCGTTTACCAGCGTGACTCATCACAGTAACCTGACTGAGAAAACTATGTGTGACACACTCTGTGCTGTTAGTTGAATCTCAACAAGCATTTTGTTGTACTCAAGCATGTTGTCTAACTAAAGTTGTCAAACTGTTATACTCAGCTTGACTGTAGCCGTCTGGTCTATTTGCTTTGTTTCCAGACACTTTTCTTGGCATCAGATACTGGTTTTTGTAGACGTACTTAAACCATGTTTATGAATTTTTTTACAGCTCTTAGCTAGGTAATATTTTTCAATAATGTAGACTAGTTTGTTAGTACTGTTTTGTAAATATTGTGAATTTTGCCAGACTGAATCTTAAAATGTCAGTTGTGTTGTAAAATTTAACGATATTGGGTTTTATAAGACTTCAGACATAATTTAAATGCATCATAAATATTAAAGAAAGTGGTTTATAACCCTCTGTTTGAATAATAAGGCATTCTGATTGCATCACAGGGCTCTGCATGTGAGGTGTTGTGGTATAGATGTGCCTCAGGCAATGCATCACTGGCTCCAGTTAATATCACTACAGAGTAACTCAGCTGTGAGTTGCACTGTGTTTCATTGCAGTGTTTCTCCAGCTGCTCTCACCAGCCAATCATTTGCAGGGTTTTGCAGCTGGGTGCTTAGGGGAAACCGGCTGAAAGCGGTATGAGCCAGTGCAAACTGGCTCAAACTGGTTTGGACTAGTTCTAGCTGTAGCTTTGTAGGGGATTGATGGGCTGTCAGGGAAAAGAGGTGGGGGGTGTTGCATGTGATGGATGGGGGAGGGGCATGTCCAATCACTCAATATGTTTTCAAATTAAATTAAGATGAAATTAAATTAGTTTTATGAATAGATCATTATTTGTGGTGAAATGCTGCTGCATGACGCACACAAAGAGCAGACTCTTTATTATTGCAGTTATTGCAGCAGATGGCAATAATAGTTAATAAAACCTTATGAATTATTAATTAATCAATTCTTTTTGGATTTTAAATGCTTAAGAAGCCGTCATTACTTTGTGTTTATTATCCATGCACCCTTAGTAAGAAATTCAACGTTCCCTACAGGAAGATTTTTTCCGCCTTCCTTTTAAAAATGGACTTTAAATGAAGACATTTTCCAGTTTTACGATATCCAGTTGTAAGACTGCAAGTAGTTTTCCTGGTTACATAATTAATGTGTATATATATCACATGAATGCATACCTTTGATCTTAGGCTGCGTTTTTTATTTTAGGTAAAAACAGTGATGTGGCTGAAGGAAATCACCCATTCACATGTTTAAATTTGGTCAGTCCAGTCAGTTCTGAAAATATCAAAGCTCCTTCTCAGTTGTATTTAGGGATGTGTCATAGTAGTCAATCAATCTACTAGTTCAACTCCAAGTAGTTCCATTCTGTGTATTATAGTTTATTAAAAAAATTAAAATATCCATATATGGGGAGTAGAACTTGGGTCTCCCTGCACAGCAAACAAAAACTGTACTGCTGGACCAACAGTTTTTTTTTTTCTTCTTCAGTATTATGAACCAAGTTGTTGTTCAGTATCCTTTTTTTTATATTGATTTATTTATTGTTTTGTCCTGTCATGTCAGTTATTGTCTAGGGCTTCAAGTGAGTACTACTCAAAAATAGATGCATGAATCTCCTGTATCACTCCTCTGTTTGTTTCCAGGCATTGCTAACTCTTTGTTTCTGTATGTTTTTGTGCAGTGAACGTCATGCGTTGCACGGTGTGCCATCAGGAGTACAAACAGATTGACATGGTGGACAATTACTTTGTCAAGGACACTTCAGAGGCCACAAGCACATCAGTGGAAAACTCTACACAGGTCAGTATCGCTCTGTGATTTTGATTTAACTAGATTATAACAATCTTTCCATCAGTCCTAATAATTTGGCATTAGTGAATAATTGATTTAAAATGCTTAAAATTAGAATGAACGCTTTTATCCCATAAATGTATTTTAGAAAGTTACTGAATCGCATTGCTCTTCGTTTTGTGAAATCAAATTGAGCAAAAATTGATTTAGAATCAAATTCCCTATTATCTTGGATGCTGTCATTCATCAGCTTTTGATTGTGAGCCAATATTTCAGTCCTCTAGACATTATTTTAAAAGATGTTGTCCTTTATTTGCTCTATAACAGGTTTGTACCAGCTGTGAAGATAATGCCAGCGCCATTGGATTCTGTGTGGAATGTGGGGAGTGGCTCTGTAAAACCTGCATTGAAGCCCATCAACGGGTCAAATTCACTAAGGACCATAAAATACGCAAAAAAGAGGAAGTATCTCCTGGTATGTGGTGTAGACTAATTCATTTCCATTTTCAATTGCTTAGATTTGCAAGGCAGTTGCGATATGATTGTTTTCATTTTGCTAGATGATGCTTTGGTCTAGTGGTCTTGTTGTAGTTTGGATGTTTCACCAACGGTGTGGAGCATCTGTTTTGCACGTTTAGCAGGCTGAGTCGTAATACAGTTGCTATGGCAACAGGCAGAGTTTTGAGTGAGTGACTTGCTCGGCCTGTACTGTTTTCATTAGAGCTAACCCACTTAGTTTTTCTCTTTTCGATTGAGTTTGGCAAGGGGCATATGAGACCATATGGCAGTCATAGACTGAGAGAATAGAGGATCATGGGAAGAAATAAGCAGCAAAAGAAGGAAATGACTTTGGTTCTGTTTTGTAGAATCGGTTGGGACGTCAGGCCAGAGACCCGTCTTCTGTCCAGTGCACAAACAAGAGGCCCTCAAGCTCTTCTGCGAGACATGTGACACTCTAACCTGCAGAGACTGCCAGCTGCTTGAACACAAAGAACACAGGTCAGCCGGACCACACTGTTTACAGTAACCATACACCATCATCATCTTTATAATGATCATCTTCATCTGCACTGCACTGGCAATATATAAAAGAGTTTTTGAGCAAGAAAATCAAATGAAGAGAGAATAAGTACCTAGAACAAAAACATGCCATTAAAGGAATAGATCATCCAGAAATAAAAAAAAAAAAACCCCAAAACAACAGTTTGTGGCTGCAAAAAGGACCTCTAGTTAAAAAAACCTATACCAAAATCTATTTAAAATACATTTATTTCATACTAAGTATCATTACAAATTCATTAACATATTTATTGATGCATCACCTAAGACTTACTGATATAAAATTTCAATTACATTTTATTTGGAGTATTTCTTTATTGCACAATGCGCATATCTAAATATTATGCCAAAAATGTGTTTTAATATCACTATAAATAAGGACTGTATGATCTTTGTATAATATCAGTCTTTAAATGCAAGATATTTAAAGTGTACCTAAAGTATATCTTTAGTTGGACCTCAGGACTACTTGCGCACAATTAAAGTGCATTAAGTATAAAATTAGTTGTTCCAATGTAGCAGACTTTCCCCTAGTTTCACAGACAAGGCTTAAGCTAGTCCTAGACTAAAATGCATGTTTGAGCTTTTGTAACTGAAAGTAACTTGTACTGACAGATCTTAAAATATGTCAGTGCCAGTAATGCTTTTTTCCAGTTAACGTTTATAAAAGCTTCTCAACCTTTTGCAAGCTGGGCCCCCCCAAAGCTGGTTTCAACACACACACACACACACACACACCCCACACCAGATAGATAAATAGAAAGATAGATAGCCCTAGGGTATTATTTTTAGGCCCACATTATTATTATTATTATTATTATTATTATCATCAGTAGCGGTAGGTAGGCCTATTATCATTACTAGGCTATTGTTATAATTGGCAGTAGCACCAGACTTCTAATGTGAGCTTGCAGGCATTATTATTATTATTATTATTATTATTATTATGAGTAGTAGTAGGCCTATCATCATTACTAGGCTATTGCTATATAATTATGAGGTTACATGCTTTATTGTTGTTGTTATTATTATTATTATTATCATCAGTAAGCCTATTATCATTACTAGGCTATTGCTATAGTTGAGAATTGTTAATATCTGATATTAATTTATGCTTTATTATTGTTAAAATTAAATAAAATTAATTCAGATGGTTCGATTTTTCTGCATTTTTTGCATCCGTAGCAAATATTTTGAGGGGTGTTTTTGACAATTGAGAGCCACCAAATGACGAATATGAAAAAACTCAGTCTCAGACTGGACTCGGGTAGACAGACTTCGGACTCAGTCAGGGTGCAAGGACCTTAAACTTTTGAGGCTTGCGCAGCTTCTCTAGGAAAAATCAAATAAATGAGCGCCGTTTTCTAAAGTCTATGAGCGCAGCACACACAAATAAACTAAATTGACATACTGCAGTTAAATTTCAAAATGTGGTGTTTTTATATTTATAACATTTGAATACAGTTCAGCAACATACATCACACAACCTGACGACCAAGAGAGCTGACAACTGACCATCACTTAATTTACCATCACCTCGTGATTGAAATGTGACACTGATATGACAGTTCAACAAACAAGTTAATAATATTAAGTCACTTACATTTTAGACGAAATAATGACTTTTTTGGTCTATTTTAGCAGTGAAAATGGATCCGATGAATCCAAACAAAGATCACAACATAGTGCATCTCACAGCAACACTCAATCGTGTTTTGAATGATTCAGTGTTTTGAACAAATCGTTTGAGTCAAAGATTCAATGACCCATTCACAAACATCTGTCTCGTTCTTTCTCATTCCACCGGTTGAGAACCACTGCCCTAACTGAACTAAGGCTTAATCCTGGCTTAGGCTAAGCCCTATCTGTGAAACCGGGCCTTTAAGTATACCAGTTTATGATACCAAAAGTCCAATTGCAGGGTATTTTTATTTAGCACATAAATATGTAAATGTATTTGTAGTATACTTGGCACAGAATAAATGTATTTCAAATACATTTTAGTATATATTTTTTTCACTAGGGACAGAAGAACATAAAAGCACTGTATAATATAATCTTCACCTCCACCACCTTTTTTTTTTTTTTTTTTTTGCAGGTACCAGTTTCTAGAAGAAGCTTTTCAAAACCAGAAAGGCATCATTGAGACATTCATGACTAAGTTGCAAGAGAAGAGGAACTTTGTGGAGTTCTCTGCATCTCAGGTGCAAAACAGGTAGGGCTTATGTTGCATCGGTTTTATAGTTGATGATGTTTCAAATTCGAAGTCTTCTAGATGATTTTTTTTTTATTATTAAAGAAAAGTAGCTGGACATGATTGAATGTTTGGCAGAATTGTATTGATTTATTGTTTTATGAACTACTGAGCCTTTTTAATGTCTTTTGTTCCCTTTTTTCTCTTTAGAATCAAAGAAGTTGCTGAGACGCATAAGAAGGTGGAACATGAGATAAAAATTGCAGTCTTTACTCTCATCAATGAAATCAACAAGAAGGGCAAATCTCTACTGCAGCAGTTGGAGGTAAGTGTACAGGCATCAATAAAGCAATAAATATGAAATGGTCTGATTTTTCCAATTAAAAGAGGTTGGTACGGACAGCAGAGATGATCTTAAAATAACTGAGAAAATGGTGGCTGATTATATTACTGCTTATTTCTGCAGACATAATCCTTCAAGCATCATTGACAGAAGGAAATAACATTAATGTTATTTGCTGTGTAAACTGGTGCTGTCTCGTCATAATGTGTGAACCGAATCAAACGACAAAGACAGACTTGTCAATCAACCTTTACAATGAAACAAGGGGTTTAAACTGCAGGCTTGTTATGGCTTTAAAAGAAAATCGAATAAAAAAAAAAAACCCTTGATATCAACATGCGGTGGCGCAGACAATTTAAATGAGATGAAAGCGTCTGCTAAATTAACAAATATAGATGTGAAGTTCGTAGATCCAGAGTTCAGTTAATACAACCGCTCAGCTAAAATAACAATGAGTGCCATGTTTGTGGTGAGAGTCAGTGTTAATTTTGACAGCAAATTTTTATTTTAGTTTTAGTCATAGTCTTTTGACTAAAATCCCATTTAGTTTGTCATATTTTTGTCATCTGAATTGTTTTAGTTTAGTTTTTTAGTCAACTAAATATTATAAGATTTTAACTAAACCCATTAGATTTTAGCTGACTAGATCTACTGTAGATTCATTATATAGGCTACTCCTGAAGAAAATATCTGTTAACCTGTTAATATGAATGATACAAAAATGTGAACATGCAATACAGACACAGATTTAAATGCTGTGACATAACATTATCTTAAATAAATCTCCTAAAGAAGAACACATGGTCTTCTTTTCAATGAATGATATATTAATTCTTTATAATAACTTGCATACAACATTATTCTTTCAAGCAGACATATTTATTTGTATAAATTAAATATAATGAATCTAGAGCATAGATTCATTATATTTAATCATACTAAATGATATTAGTATATGAGCATAATATTAAGGGCACAGACGGCAGCAGGTTTATTAGGCTGCTGTCACTTTAAAGGGGGGGGGGGGGGATCACACAGTTTCTGCCAATCTCATGTTAAACTTAAGTACCTAATAGTGTAGTATAGCATCCTTCATATCGCCGAAAAGTCTTTAGTTTTATCATATTTATAAAAGATACATACGCTGTACCGAGTCTTTCTGAAAACAGTCGAGTGCATGAAGGCGTGTCGTGTGAGCGGAGATACGGAGGCACGTGCAGCTTTTGTGTAGAGATAGTCTGCAAGCTATCAATGTTCAGCTGAATTTAAACATACACAGTACACCATCGCATTATCCATGGATAACTTTTGAATCACTATAATGAATATAGCGTATAGTGAATGATGAATAATGAATTTATGAATTTACTATGTTCGTATTGTTTACATTATATACACTAAGGCACCTACTGCCAACAAAACAGTTTTACTTACCACCTGCGGTTCTGACTCATAACCATGATCATTATCGCTGTGACCGCTCCATCTTTCAGTTTCAAACGATCTGTAAATCCAGCGTAGAACAGGGCCTTGTTTATGAAACCATAAGCGCCAATCCTGAGGGCTCGAGCAGCCACAAAAAAAACACAAAATATTCTCCATTCATTTTAACCAATAAAAAGTGATTGAAACTATCAGTGGTTTCTGTGGTTATTTTAATAACAAATATCGAGAGCGCATCAATGTAATGAATCTTATCAGCTCCACTGGGTTCTTTGGGAAGCAAGGTTATCTTTCCCTCACAACCAAAAACACACTTCTTTGGTGACATTGATTTTATGGTCTAAAAACAAAGTGACAAATCCTTCTCGAGCAAGTCCTGTGCAGCGCTACTGATGGCTTCTGTAAAGCCGAACGAAGCGCGTTGATGGGCGTGCTCTTGCTCTCTCGCTCTGGTCGCTGTGTGCACGTGTGCTCTTCTGGGAGAAGTGGCCGTACAAGGAATTTCAACCCAGTTGACGTCACACAGGCCCATACTCGAAAAAAAGGCCCTGAAGTTTGTGAGGATTTGGAAGAGTATTTTTGGCACGTCATACGTCTAACTCATGTTTTGAAACTTTGGCCATGTTTAGTATGAGAATCCAACTCTTTAACAGTGTAAATAAGTCAGAATGCATGAAATGGCTTTATACCCCCCTTTAAGACTGAATGCTGGGATAAAATACACTGATGCACATCTGATATTCTCACAACTGTTTACGTTTTCTTAAGACATAACCGACTGTGTTTACTTGAATACTCTCCAAAACTGACATTTTGACATAATGTTGTGTGTATTTGTCTGTTCAGGTGTGTAAAGACTTTCTGTGCATGGCTGTGTGTTTGGGTGTGTGCGCACAGAAAACCGTACCGAATAGAGCTCTTTTGTGTTGCTTTTTCAGATCTATCCGTATGTCTGCTCTTCTTTGACGTTTACAGTTTTGAACGTTTTATGAGACAAGCAGCAAGTGTATGTCCACTTACGTCCCGCCGGGTAGATCAGCATGTTACAATTCAAATGTGTGCATCTACCACGCAGCAGGACATCAGTTCTGACTGGATCTCTTCCCAAATTGTCACTCATGAACATTTCTAATTTTTATTTGTTGAAGGAAATATCAATAGATTTTCGTCATAGTTTTTGTCATTCAAAACTGTTTTTTATTTAGTTATCTCGTTTTCATCTGTGAAAAATGTCATTGACGAAAATGACAAATTATAATTTAACGAAATTAACACTGGTGAGAGTATAAACTTTGCAAATTGCTGTGGGGGAAGCTTTACCGATTGTGTGAATTGGAGCAAAACTGCTAGTGTAAGAAAGAAAGGACACCAGTTTACAAGTGAATGATGCAAGACAGAAGTACAAACTCCTCCAGGCAAAATTTAACAATGTATCAATATCTGAAGGACAAGGATTGCATGTTTAAGGATGATTTTGGTTTGTGAGAGGCCAAATGTGAAAGTGCTGGATGTCTGAAAGGAGCAGTGCTGTTTGTCAGACACCTACAACACTGTGCTTCAGGGCTCAACTCAAATTAGCCCCAATTGACACCTTTGACTGCGATTCACACCAATCAGTGATGAATCAAGCCTGGCAGATGTCACAGTGTTTAATGGTGTTACATCTTCAGGGAGTCTTCACTGTTAGAATCTCATGAATGATGAAGCCCCTCAAGTCTAGTGAAACTATGCAATAGAGGCCATGTTTACACCTGATGTTAACGTCCAACTCTGGTGATCCAATCACAAGTGGTGAGCAGAGGATAGATTGGCCCTGTTTCCACCTGGTATTAAGATACGTGTTTTGGTTGATCGGATCACAAGTGGACAATGATAAATACAGGGTGTGCAACATTTTGAGCTTGTCCACTTTCGACCATATCCAGAGGTAGTTGAAAATGCTTTTGAACAAACTGCTTTCGTAGTGGAAACGCTCATGTGTTTGAACCACCATTAAAGACCACCGACTTTCTGCCTACTGACCTAACGCTTAAACATTATGGGAAGCACGCTAACCAGATGGGATTTAAACTTTGTCAGCTGGAGACCAAAGTTTGGTTTGAAGATGAAAAATGTACCAAGCACAATGTTCTCTCACCATTTTTGATTTCTACACACTCACAGCATTCGGCCGGTCTTGCAGCTGTCAGAGCAGAAATGAAAGCTGATGTTCTCAGTGTGTTTTTCAGTTGTCTCCGGCAGCATTTATATGTCAATTGCGCGAGCTTATTTTGTCCGTTAGATCAAAAGGTCTGGAAAGACCCTCCCCTCAAAGAAATCAGGACAGAAGTGGTTGAAAGTGGACAAAAGAGACGGATTAAAACACCAGGTGTAAACTGGTATGTGTCTCCCTCGTTCACTTGTGATCCGACCGACCAAAACGCATCATAATACTGGGTGGAAACAGGGCCATAGTCATCGATACCTGGAATAAGCATAACGCCTGACCACTTGTGAACAGATTTCATGAGGGGGGTCTTCTGACTACATGCATCAGATAGTGCAAATGGCCTACATTTCCACTGACTTAAGAGCTAAACAATGACACAACTGGCTACTTGAATACTTTGATGCAGTGGTTGTCACTTTTTATGTTTTGTTTTAGATGGATGGGAAATATGAAGTTTATGCATTGTGACATAAACGGGATGTCCATTTAAATACGTGTCATATTACCACATTGCACATTTCAGTGTAAACCAGTGTTGTTGTTGGAAACTAAAATGATAATTAAAATAAAGCTGAAATAAAATGAACTATAAATAGTAGATGAAAACCTTAAACTTAAAAAAACAAAGATTGCTTGACTGAAATGTAGTAAAATTACTATAACAAAAACTGAAATAAAAACAAAGCTGAATAGAAATATTTAAGATAAACAACATCTAATAAAAATGACAAAAGTGCAAAACAAAATTACTAAAACTTAAACAAAAAATTAAAATAAAATTGAAAATATAAAAATAAAAGCTAGTTAAAAAAATGAATACTGTAATATAAAAATAAAAATAAAATAACACTTTATTGACTATAATGGGATCTGGTTGTGTTATCTAGTTTTGCATCAGTCAAGGTTTTGTTGTTCTGAAAACTTTACATGTGAGCACATTATCCCTTGGCCTCTCAAGGTTATGGTTTGACACTAGCAAGTCCAGAATTTGTTTCATTTTAGTCATTCTTAATATTCTTCTCTTCATTCCCTCCATCACCATATAAAGAGTGTGACCAAAGAGAGGAGTATGAAGCTGCTCAGCCAACAGAGGGACATCAGCATCCTGGCCCAGCAGATCATCCATGTGCTCAACTTCACCAACTGGGCCATCAGCAATGGCAGCAGTACAGCCCTGCTCTACAGCAAGAGACTGGTCAGCCACAATGCTTATTTCTCTCACAAAAACACTGTTTCCTTTTCTTTTAGTTACCATTTTTGCAAATGTGTAATTGTACTGGCATTACACCTTCCAACAATAACAGTTCTGTTTTTGGAGATTCCACTTAAATTTTAAACAAAGCCACTTCCTTCATTTTAAAGGATGTTGTTTGATCAGAGTCTAAAACTTGTTAACTACTTAAATGACAAAAAGCATTGCTATTGTAGATTTAAGTTCTCTTCTTTGTGTCTTTCCTCATTTGCTTTTTTTGGACTTTCTCAACACTGTAGATCACATACCAGCTGCGTTTCGTTATGAAGGCCCGTGTGGACCCAGTACCTCAAAGTAATGGAGCAGTCCGCTTCTTCTGCGACCCCACCTTCTGGGCCAAGAATGTGGTTAACCTTGGTATTGACTCAACTTTAACTTAACTTGCAGCTAAAACCTGTTATTTAGCACACAGAGAAGCTATGTCCAAATTTCATTGACATTAAAAAAAAATTAAACTTTGTCTGAAATATCATATTTTATTTTATTGTTTTATTTTATTTATTTTTATTTATTTGGTCAACTCTTCAGAGAGTGACACAAATTCAGACTTGGTGTGAATTAGCTTTTACATGCTTCAAGGTGCATTGATCCCTGCTCTCATTTTTCGATTAGGCAATCTTGTTATTGAAAAAGTGCCACATACTGCTCCTCCACCTGGCATGATGGTCAATCAGCAGATCTCTCCCAGTCACAACCACCCTGGTAAGCACTCAGGACAGATCAACCTGGCCCAGCTGAGGTTGCAGCACATGCAGCAGGCTGCAATAGCTCAGAAGCATCAACACCAACAGCAGCAACAGCAGCAGCAGCAACAACAACAACAACAACATCAGCAGCAAATTCAGCAGCAGATGCGTATCGCTTCACAGATGTCCCAGCATCCCAGACAAGGAGGTCCACCACAGATGATACAGCAGGTAAGTTAGAGATTAGATCTTTCCTGCTTTCCATGCATATCTGGTTTATTCTGGTCTAGCTGGTGGACCAGCATTGTCTTTGAGCGGAAGTTGATGACCAATAAAGTCTTGCTGGTTAAGCTTTGTATTTGTCAGATGACACCAACATTGTTGAAAGTGGTACATCTCATCTCTTCTCAAGAAAGGAAAATTTGTTTTTGAATTAACCTTATGATTGGTTCAGAATATATGTCAGCAGAATTATATTTGGTTTATTCTAATAAATATTTGTTGATTTTTGAAAATATCGGCATTCAAAGTGATTATTCCTGATTGTATGATTAGTTCATGCAAGGACCAGGACATTATTTCTTCCTCTTTCTCACTTTTTAGCCTCCGAGGCTCATTAGTATGCAGGCCCTCCAGAGGGGTGGGGTGAATGGCTCCTCCCACATGTATCCACCTCATCACCTGCGCATGGTATCAGCGCAGAACCGCATGCCTTCAGCGCAACCCCGACTCAATGGCCAGCCGTATCCCATGATGCAGCCTCAACTTCAAAGACAAGTCAGTGCAGATACTCCAGCATGTCATGTGACAAACCCAAATGTCACACTCTTCTCCTTTACTGTTATTGATTTCTATTAGAACAGAAGAAGTGAAAGCAAAATTTAAGCTGCTTAATCTAGCCTGCTTTTTTTGGATCTGTTCTGGTTGAGTGTATGCAGTTATTGTGATTTAGGAGAGTGAGCATTTGTTATTGACACCAACAAAGCATGTGACAGGTGACATGACATCACACAGTCACTGGCCCACACTGGAGATAGTAGGGAAATAAAAGGCTTTTTTTTAGGTTTTTAATATTATCCTCTGTCCTGAGATGGGAAACTTTGCCTGTGACCAATGTTTAGTTATGAAAAAATATTAATTGCTGCATATTAAATAATGGTTTGTCTGTGGGTAGAAACTATAACAATTATGTCAAATAAAATATTATGTAAAATATATGTAAATATATTATATAGTATAAAATAATAATCTTTAAATAACTAAAAATGTTACATTTTAACATTATAGTGTTATTGTGTTAGTGTTAGTGTATTATTTGAGTAAGTAGTGAGTAATAGAAAATATGGTTCTCTTTAGTATGTAATTATTTCTTGGAGCTGCTAACACATTATTTTTATTCATATTGTAATTATTTTAACATGCAGTGTGTTTAATATGGAGACTGGAGTATAAAATGCTTTTCAGATGTCAGATTAGATATCATATTTTTTCTCAATTTTTGTATGAGAGAAAAATAAAATCAGTAAATTTGACCTAGGACTCGTATACATACCATATTCCACATTCAGAAATAAGTAAATATGCCTGCTTTGTGAAAGTGTTTTTGCCGTTTTCCAACACCTTTCCCTTTTTCCTCCCCTCATAGCACTCTAATCCTGGGCATGCTGGCCCCTTCCCTGTGGCATCGCTACACAACATTAGTGCTGCCAACCCCACCAGTCCCACCAGTGCCAGTATAGCCAATGCCCATATTCACCGTGGCCCCACCAGTCCAGTTGTCGGCCCCATAGAGCTCATACCTTCAGTCACTAACCCCGAAAACCTGCCCTGCCTGCCTGAAATCCCTCCCATTCAGGTAACTTTACCATTGCATTTTTTTAAGACTGATTGTCAGATGATTAGATGCTGTGGTGAGATTTAGTGGTTATAGATCTGGTCTGGTAACCCAAAGGTTATAAGTTCAAACCCCAGTATGCGTGATCATGAGGGCACAAATCTAATAATTGGGTGGAAATGTAATAAAGGACATAAATGTAATAACTTTTGGGACTAAATGTAATAAAACATTTAAATGTAATAACTTTTGGGCCCAAATGCAATAAAGGTTCTAAACATAATTACGTTTAAGGCACCTAAGGCAACGAGACAAAGACAATCCCTATACTTGGATCTGCTATTATTGTTCTTCATATAACAGATGGTTCATAACCAAAGCTGAATTGTTTTAGAGCTCTTGTGTTGCAATAAACTGACTTTGTTTTTATTATCACCAGCTTGAAGATGCCGGTTCGAGCACACTGGATAACCTCCTCAGTCGATATATTTCTGCTAGTTCGTATCCTGTTGTTGGCCCCACCAATCCCTCACCAGGACCTTCTACACATTCCCCAGGATCATCAGGTACTCCAGCATGTGGCAATTTCTGCAACAGACCTTTGACATGAATTTTTGACACGTTGTTTGGCATCCAAATGTCAGTGTTGATTAGCATACATTTAAATAATGTCATGAAATATTCACACAGATTAGTATTTTATATGTATAATATTTATATATTCCATACTCTTCGTGCCTTCAGTACCGTATGGCTGAAACTCCCATCCAACCATACACGCCAACCTGAGGGACTAAGGCTGTGCTGGCTCCGCTGGCACATTAATGCATGCTCAGTGCCTCTGGCTCCGTATGGCATTATCTCCAGTGCAACCATACACACCAACCCTGGAGCTAAGGCTGCATTAGCCCCACTGCTATCGTTAATGCGCGCCAAATGGTGTACTACCTCACCACACAACCAATCTCACCAACAACTCTAGCTAGCATATATATATGCATTTCACTTTATCATGCTTATTTTATTACCATGATTGTTGTTGTTGTTATTTCAAAAAAAGGAAATTAAGTGTATATAGAAAGGCACATTTTATTGCACACATTTTTTTTAAATTATTTTTTTTACAAAGCCTTAAATGAAATTGTACATTTGTAAATTACATTTATTTTTGAAGCCCAAAAAAATGCATCCATCTATCATAAAAATAATCCATATGGCTCCAGGGGGTTAATAAAGGCCTTCTCTGAAGCGAAACGATGGGTTTTTGTAAGAAAAATATCCATATTTAAAAGTTTATAAACCCAAATAACAAGCTTTCGGCAGATGACTGTACACATACTGAGTATATGTACAGTCGAGTAACGCCTGATGCAGGATGTAGGAGTATCGTAAGCTTGGACACCTCTCGCTGTTCAAACAAACTCAAGCTTCTCTTGTCTTGTATCAAAATCCTCAAACCAATTCTCTTTAAAAAAAATTCGCTTTTTAGACTTCTAATTCGTGACTGGTGTTTTGTTTTGCCCTATTCTCTGAGCTTCCACGTTTATCATTACGTCATGTGTCAGGTCAGATTGTGTTTGTCTCAAAGAAGACATACACCTAGATGGCTCATGGGATAATTTTCATTTTTGGGTCAACTATGCCTATAAGTTGATTATTTTGCAATTTTACAAAATTCTGATAAATTTTGTAGCTTTAGGAGATCGAAAGAGAATATGCATTATTAAAACTTAAATATAATTCAGATTAGTGTTTGCCCTCAGAACAATGTCTGTTAACTTTTAAATTTTCTAAAGATTTTTCATTTTAACATTCTCTCTCCGTGTCTCTCCTTCACTAGGTTTATCTAATTCTCACACTCCAGCTCGTCCGTCCAGCACGTCAAGCACGGGCAGTCGGGGCAGGTCAGCATTCAATGTGTAATTTACCTCAGTCTTTTAACATTTAAAATTGACTACCTTTTTTACCAGCTGTTAATTATAGCTTAAGACTATATCTGAACAAAGAGAATTATATATTTGATTTCGGAATATTGTTGAGACATTGCATACAAAATTGTTATGGTGTGTCTTTTGTTTGTCTGTGCATTTAGTTGTGGGTCAGCTGGTAGACCTGGAACGGGGAATACGACAGTGGATCAGGTGAAGGTCAAACAGGAACCAGGAGTTGAGGAAGAGTGTAGCTATTCTGGAGCAAACGTCAAAACAGAACGCTGTAAAGATGGCAGACGGAGTGCTTGCATGGTATTTATCTTCAGCTTGCAGTTTTCACTCGTCACTTAGTCCCACATGTTTCCATTTGTTTCTTTTATTTAATCTCCTTGGACTCAAAAAAGCTTGTTTTTGTGAAGAGACCCCATATAGCACAGTTCATTTTAAGGTGTTCTTTTTTTATAGTGTGTTTACACAAATAAGTACTGAGTAATATTACTTTTTATAGGATTAGGGTAAGGGTTTATTCTAGGGTTAATTGCTTGTAATAATGCTTAATTTACTGTTATTACTATAGTAAGAACATGTAACAAGGACACTGTAAAAAGAGAATATTTAAGATGATTTAGCTGAAACTTTAAATTAAATTGTGAATGAAAAGCATGATTTTCTCTGCAGTATCTAGCTTAATTTTTTTGTACATTTAATAAAAAAAATATTTAATGTGTGAAATCTGATTTTTAAAAAAAAAAAAAAACAACAACAAAAAGCTAAACCTGTTCTTTCTGGATTTGATACAGTTTGTTTCATGTTGCAAATTGTCTGTCTTGTTCTTATCCTACCTTAACCAGATGAGCAGCCCAGAAGGAAGCTTAACTCCCCCTCTTCCCATCCTCGGCTCTGTGTCTACCGGTTCAGTCCAGGACATTTTAAGAACATTAGGTGAAAATGTTAAATCTGAACCACAGAGCGATCATCTCTCATCCTGTACGAACCCAAACTCCAGCGCACCTCTAACTAATGGGAACACAGGGTCAAATGGAAGTCAGCGGGGAAGCACTGCTAACGCCAACAGCCAGACTACTGTAGGAAAGGAAGACGACCCGAATGAGGACTGGTGTGCGGTGTGTCAGAATGGAGGTGAACTGCTGTGCTGTGATCGCTGTCCTAAAGTCTTCCACATGACCTGCCATATCCCAACACTCAAATCTTCTCCTAGGTAAAGAACTTTTTTATGCAAATGATGCAACACATTTAGTCTTTCAAATATTATATGACTATTTTATTTTTTAGCATTTCTAATCATAAATGAGTAGTTTTTTTTTTATTTAATTTTTTTTGTTGTTTTTATTACTTTATTTTTAACGTTTAACATTTTACTTTAATTTTGGACTAACAAGGAAGTTTTAAGTTCTGAAACTTGCAGGATATTTTTATAGTATAATGACATCTTGTATGTCAAAAAATCAAGGAAAGTTGGATTTCTCAATTCATGACCCCTTTAACTGCCGGCGGGGCTAGCTTAACCTTTGGGTTGGCATGTACAGGGGCGTGGTGGAGTCTGGACAAACATTTTTTAAAATTGTGTTATTAATTATTTTGTTAGACCTTCAACTAGCACTTAACCTGGGAAAACAAAATGAGTCCACAAATAAATAACTGTATATGTCATAGAAGTAGTATAACGGATGAAAGAGATGAGGGATTTTCAGACACATGCGTGTTTAGCCAATCATAACAAGGTAATTTACATAATGTGGTACATAAATGTTCAGTAGCATATCAGAGAGTGAGAAAGCGGAAAGTCTTTAAAACCTAATTTACAACTGTTTATGGTACCAGAAATCTTTACTTATATTAATAAATGGACTTCATGGTAAAAACCAAACATGTAGGATCTGTTTCCTTTAGGTTTTAATATTGAGGAAACATGCTAAGTTCACCTACTTGTTTCTCAGAAAAAAAAAATGCTACAGCCAGATATTCTACTTTGAAATGTACGTTCCGGGTCGGAATGTCTGTCTTTGTTTTGATCTGTGCGAAACCGCGTGCTGCCAGTTTATACAATAGTATTTCGACATCACAGGTTGCCAGTTGGCAGAAAACACTGTGTACTGCAGCCATGGAAACCAGCAAACAAACTGGGTCAGAGAATCGCAGATTCTACCTGACCTAAAAAGTCTCTGCATCCATCTGAAAATCTCTATGAACGACAGCATTTTAAAACAGATAAATCAACTCGTCAGCTTACAGCAGGGCTCGTCAACTGGCAGCCCGCCAATCAACTTCATCCGGCCCGCGGCACCCCAGTCTCCCTCCTTCTCTAGTCCGGTGCGGCTAAATTTGGTTAGATACGTGACCGCAGTGGCGCCAGCAGCTGTAGGGCTATATACGCACTGTTTGTACAATGCACGCTCCTGACCTGAGAAACGTTTTCCGTGCGAATATTTCAGCAGTTATTGTGTTTTCCGTTGGCCAAACGCGCTTCGCTTAACGATCTGAAACTATTTGGATTCGTTCGGACCGCTCTGTCACTGAATCATCTGAAGTTGTTTCTCGGTCTGTAACTACAAATACAGAACAAATAGCGCTGTTTTCATGTGTTTCACTAGTTTACTTTGAACTACGCAGCACGGCCCAGTGGATAACGGAACGAAAGCTTAAAGAAGACGTTGCGGCATCTAAGTGAGAAGCGTTTTACTTCGACACACTCCGCTCGTTTACAAACTACAAATCACTCTATGATTAAACTAGTTTTAAATCGGATGAAACAGCCTCAACATTCCCAACAAGACTGGTGAGGAAAATAGGAGAAACGTGCCATGAATGAAGACTTTTAAATCACCACCCTTACAAACATTTACTATGAATGAACTGTAGTAAATTACCATGGTTTGTGGAAATATGGAATATTTATATTGAAAACTATGTTATAGCCATTTATATTGCAATATATTTATTAGGTAGGTAGGGGAATATATACTTAATTTCTTTGTGAAGGTGTGTACAGTTTTTACCTGCGTTTAGGCGTTTTTGTATAGGCCTATATAACATATCAATATAATGTCATTTGACAGTGGTAGTGAGTAGCCATGTATGGTTTTACCTGTGGTTACCAAGTCTCACTGTGAGAATATTTTCATTTAAGCCTAATAATTAATAAAATATCTTTTACCAGTAAGACCCCCGGCCCACCTCAACTTCTTGATTTAATAATTCGACCCACGAATGAAACTACTTGAACAGCCCTGACTTAGTGTGTAAGTCTTCTCAGCTTTCATTGTCAGTTGCGCTTCCTCTTGTTGCTTGTCCTCAAGCTGGCAACCCGCGTCTTTGAAGGAGGGGGCGGGGCAAACTATTTTGAATTTGGACTGCAGTACCTATTCATTCCTACAGATAGCCCCTTTAAGGCTTTAATTCCTGATTCTTGTGTTAATCATGTGTTGTACCCTCTTCTGCTGCAGTGGAGATTGGATGTGCACATTCTGCAGAAGTCTCACAAGTCCAGAGATGGAATACAACTCTGATGACGATCCACCCAGTAAGAAGGACAAAAGTGAGACCGCAATGAGTCCAGAGGACCAACGAGTGAGTCACACTGAGAAACAAACACAGTAACAGTCAGAAAATCGGGAACCCTTATTACTTTACCCCAGATTCCTTTTACGAGGAATCTTGTGTCATTAATTTATCCAAAAACTATAGAATAACACAAGATGCGTCACTCTTATTGTTTTGAATGGGAGAAATAAGTCCCGCCTTCTAAATAAGAGCCAATCGGCGATTGGTAAAGTCATCGCGTCACTGCAGCGGCCGTTAGAAGCTCCGGTTCATGTAGAAACAGTCAGGCGCACGCCTCCGAAATGAGATGCGAGACGCGCATTTAGGACTGCGCGTGCGCATCAGCTTGATCTAGCCTGAAAAATAGTTTTTTTTTGTCATGATTCGAGCGTTTAGAAACAATTTACGAGACCGTTGTTGTCAGATTTCATTGGTTATTTCAAATATGAAATTTAATCGAAAGCCTTGCAAACAGCTTTGGAGAATTTGATGTTTCCCCGTTCAAGAGATAGGAGCTGCACTTAAATGCCCAAGAGGCATTTTAAAGATGGTCGCCGAGTGAAATGACTTGTCTTAAAGGGACTTTGATTTATCCCAGTACTTCACATGAGACACTAGTTAATATAATATAAAATGCATACAGTATATTGTGAGATTATATTTGGCTCTAAAGTACTAACCTTGCTAAAACGTGAGCCTGAGTGACCCAGCATTAGATATAATCTATAAACCTTTTTCACCAAAGTTAACGTTTTTGCAGAATTGCAGATCCTTTAAGTATCTTCTTCTCTCTTCTTGTGTTTTGTAGCGATGCGAGCGTCTGCTGCTGCATGTTTTCTGTCATGAGCTCAGTACGGAGTTTCAAGAGCCTGTTCCTACATCGGTGAGTTTCCAGCAAGACAATATCCTCATTTCCCATAAAAGAAGTCATTTCTGATGAATTGTTCTTAAAGGGCAAAGCATACGTGTGTAATTAGACCATTGTTCAGTATGATCTGTAGTATTTAATTTGCTGCCTTTCTTCTAGGTCATTAACACTATTGCAATAAAGCTTCTAAAACGGCAACATCACTCACATGCACTTCTGTAGCGACTCCAGTCATCTGTTTTCAAACATGTATTGAGCCTCTGGGCCATTTCCTGCTGTTATTTGTCATAGTGGAAATATGATTATTGCGTAATTACGTTATTGAGTGAATGCAGTAATGCATCAGGCTGACGGGTAATAATGTTGTCTTATATACCCTCCTCACTTTGTTCTTACATGACTACTTCACTTCTTTCTGTAGTCCATAGTTCTGTTCCAAAATGTAGTTAGCTGTCCTGCTGTCTACATAGAGACCTGCCTTCTAAGGCAACACAATTTATGATGTCATTGTTGTCAGATTTTATTCCTGATATAAAATGTAATTTAAATGTCACATTGACTACGTTTACATGTGCACCAATAATGTGATTTACATGACATGAGCAAACCTCTTTGCTCCTTTTTGCATGCAATTTTCATTGTTCTGATCTCTAAGAATTGTGGTTATTTATAACTCCGCTATTCACATACCTCAATGCACAGCACAAATGATGAACTCACATAGGTGTGTTACTGGCCAAGCTCTTCCAGCAGTTACGGATTTGTTCGCCAGTTCTTTGGTATTGGGCCTCAGTCAGTTAGATGTGCCTAAAATGTTTCAAACATTAATATACTGCATTATATTCATTTCCAATATGAACTCCGTTTCTTCAGCACACCAAAAATGCACATGCGCAATTTGGTCAGAGTGGAATAGTGTTTACCTGCGCATTTATTGTGATTTAAAATTGGCATACCCCATGTTTTACTATGATTGTCTTTGCTAGGATTACGAGCTTAATCAAAGTTTTGTTTACATGAGGTAAAGTTTAATCGCAATATTGCCTCATTATGATCGCATTATGAAGGTGCATGTAAATGTAGTCATTGACAAACAGAAATCGGTCTTTCCCCATTCATAATATGAGTTGTACTTGCATGACTGGAAGGCGCTACGAAGATGCCAGCCGAGTAAATGATTTTCCTTATGAGGGAGACTGTTCAAAATCTAGATACTAGGAAAAGCTGTAATAAGCAGCAAAAACTGAACATTTTAATTAGATGGAACCATTTTCTGTCTATATTCTTGAAATGTTTGTTTTTAATCACTATTTCCCTTATGAGCTGAGCAGCATTACTTATGTACTATTATAGTATGTAGTGATTAATATTTTGAAAGATCTTTTATCACATGATTGAAGGGACCACATATCTGCAGCATTATAGTTTTAATGCTGAAGCCTTGATCTTTCTACAGGTACCCAATTACTATAAAATAATAAAGCATCCAATGGATTTGACCCTGGTAAAGCGGAAACTACAGCGGAAACATCCTCTGCATTACAAGAGCACTAAAGAGTTTGTGTCCGACGTGCGGCTGGTCTTTAGCAATTGTGCCAAATATAATGAGGTGAGTTCGGGGAATGTCCTTAACCTGTTTGGGGGTGTGATGGGATGTTGCATGTAAAAAATGAGTATTTAGAGAGTATGAAACACACTAAAGCAATACAGCATGAACATGTGATGGGTTGCATGTGTTTACTTCCTCGTATGTACACCAGTACTAACTGTTAAAGGAATGAATTCAGTCAAGCTGAGCATTAATCAGCAGTGCTTTTCTTTTTTTGGATGTTGAGCTAGTGTTTGTCAGAGGGCTAACAAACTTTTTCACTCCATTAAAGGGATGTTTATTTTAATGTTGCAAACAGTGTTTTTGTTTGAGACATTTGATTATTGTTCAGCACTTTTATTTGAACAATAAAAATAAAAATGACAATCAAATGCATGATATGAATGTCAGTTTTGCAGTCGTTCATGCCTTCTGACATTCATTCCAGACCCCATGAAGCAAACTTGATGAGTGTAACCATGTATTTCATATTAGAAAGTTTAGGTGGGTCTTGACTAGGGCTGCACGATTTATTGCATGATACGAAAAATAACACTGAAATCGTTCTTAAACGCAATTCTTAGTGCGATTATGATATTGCAAAGGCTGCTATTATTATTTTTTTATTTTTTTTATGCGCAGCTTGTCAAAGTATGGCTCCAAATGCTAATCCATCTGAAAGCACTGCGAGTTTGAGTCGCTTTTAATGTACATTTGAAAAAGCAACACACGTCAAACATCTTTCCAGACATGAGAAGCATTTAATAACATCTTGGCCAACAAAAGACAACATTTAATAACATGTTTTTACTCCAAACTCACTTCATAACGACAGTTGAGCATCCTTCTGTGAGATGATGTGGCTTCTTACACAGAATAAGGCAGTCATTTATTAGTCATGTTTAATCAATCAAAGCGTTTCAATCTTCTGTTTATTCAGCTATAGGGATAGTATGATGCCCATAGGGATTTCCTGGAATGACATGTTATCTTCTTCTACGGCAGGGCATATTTGGAGTTTCTGCGCAAGAGTGCCCTCTGGCTTTCAGATGGAGAAGCATTTACTACTGATCACAGAGCCATTGATCTGACAAGCTACATATAAAATAATCGCAGCCTTTGCTAAGTCGCGTGTGATAAAATTGCGATAAATTGTGCAGCCCTAGTCTTGACTTTTTTCCCTAAATGGTCAATATGATTTAATTGCAAGTTTTGCTAGTCGTAACGAGGTCTCATTCTAGAGAGCGAGTGAGTTTTGTCAGCTTTTTGATGTGGACTAGCATAATATTGATTTAGGGCTGCACAAAATATCGTTTTAGCATTGATATCGCGATGTGCGCATCCGTGATAATCACATTGCAGGATGTGCAATGTCAAATACAGGGATCGTAGTTGATCTGTACAGGCCAGCTGCCCTCCGGTTCGGAACCCATGTGATTCACAGATTGATAGCAAGGTTTAACCATCATAGAGTTAAAGTTTCTCATTCGTATGTGTTTTTAAGTCCTGTCAGGTTAAATATCAAGCGCAAGAAGACTGAGGTGTTTTCTCTTCTTTTTGACCTAAAGTGGACATGTGCATGCAAAATTAAGACGAAATGTCCATCTCAATGAGTATCCTCGTAAGCATAGTTGGTAATGTGTTGTAAACAATTGAGAAAGAAAATGTATGGCTATCATTGTATTGGATCCGTGCATTCGTCTTAGTGACAGCAGCCTAATAAACCTGCCAATGTTAATCAAACAATAAAAATCCATTTTTAACGAAGATAAATTGTATTTAATTATATTAATTATATTTAATTTATACAGTAAAGACTATGCAGTGTTATTTTACATTTGATTATATGTAGCTGTTAGATTTACCTGACAAACATAAAGCACTGCTTATTTCATTTGTATCTTTTGTTCTGTTGTATTTATCTATTTTTTATCTATCTTTTTATCTATCTATCTATCCTTTTTTTTTTTTATGCAGATTCACTCCACTACAAAATCACCCCAATCATCCTAGAATGATTAATTCTTTACAAACACAGCTATTCAAATCATCTGGTGAAATAGTTTTTATATTGCAGAAAAACAAAATATCCCAATGTCAGTTTTTTTTTTCTTTCAATATCGTGCAGCCCTAATATTGATAAACTTGAACTTTAATGCAAACACACATGAACTAAAAGCCACAAAACTCTCATTTCTATTTCATGGGGTCTTTAAAGTGTGTATGTAAATTGTTTAGTGACTGTGAAACTGTAAAATAAAACTAAATGGCTCTTCTGCATTTAAAATCACATCCCATGTATACAACTGATTTTTAGTTTTACATCCCTTAGAAAGCCATTTAAAGTGTAATTTTTAGCATTTAGTTTTTTTGAATGTTGTCACATGAAGTTTGTATTATTGAAAGCATGCCAGTTAATTTTACATCTGTAACAGCTGCAATTTTAAATACAGGTTTAAATACAGTGGCAATACATTAATAAAATTAAAGATGTGATTATTACACATGACATTTTTATAAGGATTTTTTTTGTTTCTGTTTCACCAAAGGATGTGTACATTCCTTATCCACTTTAGCTGATTTAAGTGGATGGATTTTATCTGTTCGGGGTGTTTGGGTTCCTCACAGTGGCCACATAATGCTTTAAGTGCAAAAATAGGGTGCTTTTTGTGGGGGAAAATAACTTAAACTATAGTCAAATCCTCCAAGACACCCGTGTTAAAAACTGTAGCACTTAACGCTGTCATTGTGATTTAATGAGGTTACTGAAATGTTTATTCCTGTCTAAAAACACTGCAAAATGTGGGAGACATTTTACTGTCTTCACAAGACTTGATGACTGTGGCATTCATGTCAAAGAAGCACGTCATTATTAACTGTTTTGGGATTTTCTGTAATTTTCCCCTCCAATTTATCTCATTTGCATTTAGTTTGGTCTGACAGCATAACTGGCGCCGATTTTCTTTTCTTTCTTTTTTTTTTTTTAAAGAGTATTTTAAAGCAAATCCCCTTCTGGTTTTCATGTGTGTATATATATATATATATATATATAGAGAGAGAGAGAGAGAGAGAGAGAGAGAGAGAGAGACAATTTGCTTACGCCTTATAACTAAAAGGCATTTATTATGAGCAAACCAAAAATTGTGCTCCTTGGACATTTTTAAAAACAGATGAGGTTGTGACCTCACTGTGTGTATGTTATAAAATCTTTCTTCCCCCCTTTCTTTTGTATTTTTTTTTCTTTTTTTGTGCTGTCGTTGCCCTTTTTAGATGTCTCGAATAATCCAGGTTTATGATGAGGAGAAACAGAGTAATGTTCAGGTAAGGTTTTGTACACCACACCGAAGGGTTCAGCAGTGCTGGCACCCAAAGCAGCCAAAATGGGAGTTTTAACCCTTTCTGTGATTCTCTCCTTCTCCTCCTCTTCCTCCTCCTCACCCGTTCATCCCTGGACCTGCATTCCACCTGCTTTCTCCTCACCTTTCCATACTCTTTCCCCTCTCCTCCCTCTCCTAGGCCGACTCGGAAGTGGCAGAGGCGGGCAAAGCAGTGAGTCAGCGCTTTGAGGAAAAACTGCTGGAGATTTTTCCCGACCAGGTGTTCCCGGTAGTCGCAGAGAAGGAGACACGAGCCGAGCCCGATAAAGAGGATTCGGAGGACTCCGACGATGATGTGGTACAACCAAAACGCAAACGTTTAAAAGTGGACGCTGAGAAACTGATGCACATCAAGTGAAGAAACTGAGGAAACTTCTGCGAGAAATAAACTGTCTTCCTCTCAAGCTCAGTCTTATTCTGCTAGGGTGGAATAATGCTGGGACTGATGCGATTCAGATGCTTTGTTTATTTCATGTTCTCCCCCACCCCTGACGATACATTGTACATACTGCGTGAGAACTTTCAAACTTGCATTGTGGCATTGTCATCGGAGGACGAAGAATGAATTGTTGAGTGTCGATGTAGACACTTGTACAGATTTAAATAGTCTTGCTTTGGTCTGATTTAGTAAATTACATTCTTTTCTCTTTTTTTTTCTTTCTTAAACTGAGTTATTATTATTATATTTGTAAATCTATTGTGAATGATACTTTATAAATGATACACTCATCTCTCCCTCCCGTTGTATGATAAAGTTTATCATATATGGTCCAGCTGCTTCCTTTGCATGTGTATTTTCTTATTTCTACAGTTCAAATCCCTTCAATAGGGGAAAGTTTGATCTTTATTTTCAATAAAACGGTGACCTATGTATTGTTTTAAAGTTTAATCACAGTCCCTTTAGTTCAAAAGCTGCATATTAAATGGGTGTCTGTCTGTTGCACCTGACAAAATTAATTATTTTGTGAAATTAATTCTCCAAACTAGAATGACTATCATATTTTCCACAAGTGAACGCAATAGAATCACAGTGACATTCAGACAATTCAACTATATAATGAAGTTAGATTTTAACAAAAAGGTTGAACTGTGTTCTGTGGCAAAGGTATTTGTATAGGTGTTAGATTGTGACACAAAGTAAATTTAGTATTTACAACATTTCAGAATGGTTTGATATTTATGCATTTTCCCTTTTCCAATTTCAGTGATTTTCTTGGTGTGTCACAATTGATTAATTGGTTTCCACAAATGCTCAACATGTGTACAGATACAGGCTTATACAGATAATGGCTTAAAATGAACCTATTATGAGAAATAGTCGTTGGAGCAAAATGGTGACAACAACAATGGCTCCCTTTACTGGCGTGTAAACCGACACGACTCCATTGCTTTATTTTAGGTTATACTTGTTTCTTGTAAGAAATCCCTTTTTGCGTCACGATTGAGCGTCATGTTTTGCTGAATGGGCATTTGTGAAGTCAAGCGTGATGATCAGCTGATATGACCTGACCTGTTTTTTGTCTGGAGGTGACGGAGCGTTACTTTGCCAAGGTAAAGAAAACGTTTACATTGATTTTTTTTTATTTATTTTTTATAAAACCTCTCTATATATTTCTTTAGACGTAACTTTTAGTTTTAGAAGTTTACATGCGGCTCAAAGCTTTACGCAACCGTTAATCAACTGTACTACAAAAACAAAAAAAACTAACTTAACACCAATCTGAAAATCTGACATTTTGTGCGTCAGCAAATACAGTGGGAAAACACTTTTACAGATTTATTGTTACTTCGGTTAACCATATTGTTTATTATATGATAAGAGTTTATTTAACATCAAACTGTAGTCAGACTTTAAAGTTTCTTCGTTTAATCGGTGATTGCGAAAATAACAAGCTACGACTTGCACATTAAAGGGTTTGAAACTGCTGAACATTTTGAATGGAATAGTAAAACGAGCCGGTTCACAAAACCCATCTGAATGATTAATTCACGAATCTGAATCATTCGAACTGTTCTTCAGTTACTTTAATAACTCAGGAGCAGAAATGATACTAATACATGTTTGCAACTTAATTACACGACAGTTTATTAAAACATAGGAACAATATTTTAATAATTTATAAAAACGTACAAAAAGGTTCCAGGCCAGATATAACTAATTTGTAGAACAATTTAGAATCGCTTAATGTAATTTCAGAATGACATTTATATAGATCAGTGGTAATATTACATGGACCACGTGACGCGTTTACGTCATGACGCAAAATAAAGCTGAATCTTTCTTTTAACCGGATCTCCTAAACGAACTGTTCAAAAGAACCTATTAGCAAAAACGAGTCGCACTTCCCATCACTTGCGCGAGGCGTTTGGTTTTGTGCAACCCATCTCAATCATATCCAACTGCAGAACCGCAACGGTTACGGCTGCAGTTTCACAACCGCAGAACGGAAGTAAGGGGCGGGGCTTAAACAGTTAACAGAGTTGCGCTACCTATACACGTAATGTTCTTTTATTAAATATAAACTGTTTTTACACAGATTGGACCAATATCAACAATATTTAACAACAATACTTTTAAATAAAGTCACTTTTCTGTTCATTCATGCATATAATATCATAATGTACAACATTTTTGCCCCGCCATTCACTTCTGTTCTATGGCTGCGGTTCAGTGATCTTAACCATATACACAATAAATACTTATTTATTTAAATTAATAATAATAAATATATTAAATATATTTATTATGTCTATGATCTCAACCCACTAGCAACGCAAAATAAATAAATAAATAAAACCCCACTAGCTTCCGGTTTCTTTACTGCATGATGACGTCGCGCGTCAACCATCCAATCACAGCGCTAAGCGATTACCTCGTTGTTTTGACGACTTGTTTGTTTTCCTTCTCTAGGTGACTGCGGAAAAAGATCGACACATTTCTACTATTCTACCTCAGCAGCGGAAGATCTACACTACAGGTAATGCGCTAAATGTTTTTGTATTTATTAACGCATTTTTAACGTCTTCTGCTTCAGCTAAAAGTGATTTAACTGCACTGTACTGATATGTAATTATCAACACATTTGTTTTCATAAGAATACCACCTGGGCTGTTTGCTTAATTATAAGGATTTCACTTCTTCTGTGTTTAATTTCTGCCTTTTTCCAAGTGATGTCGGGTGGGCTTGTGCTTGGTGGTGATGGAAACTTCAGCTCTCTCTGCCCACACGGCATCGAGTGGATTTGGAATGGACTGGGGGAATGTGCCCAGGATGGCAGGGACGTTGCCAGTGTAGTTCTGGGACTGTTGTCAATAGTTTGCTTCATGGTGTCCTCACTACCGTAAGTACGCCAAGTCCTAGAAGAGGATGCTGTTGCTCTGTGGATGCCTTAGTTTTGCCATATTAAAAATAAAATGTTCATTCGGGAAAAGCAATAATTTTGAACACTCATACACTACCGTTCAAAAAGTTGATGTCAGTAAGATTTTTTTTTTTTTTTAAATAAAATTAATTAATTTATTCAGCAAGGATGTATTACATTTATCGAAAGTAACAGTAAAGACATTTAAAATGTTACAAAAGATTTATATTTCAAATAAATGCTGTTCTGTTGAACTTTCTATTCATCAAAGGATCCTGAGAAAAATGTATCATGGTTTACACAAAAATATTAATCAGGACAACTGTTTTTTTCTTTTTCAACATTGATAATAATAAAATGATAATAAGAAATATTTCTTGAGCAGCAAATCAGCATATTAGAATGATTTCTAAAGGATCATGTGACACTGAAGACTGGAGTAATGATGCTGAAAATTCAGCTTTGCATCGCAGGAATACATTTTCAACTAGAAAACCGTTATTTAAACTGTGCAAAAATATTTTACAGTATTACTGTTTTTACTGCATTTTCTTTTATCAAATAAATGCAGCTTTGGTGAGCATATTTCAAAAACATTAAAAAAAATCTTACAGACCCAAAACTTTTAAAAGGTAGTGTATAAATGTAAAGTGACATTTTCCACATGATGAGAAATAATGAGATCGTACTGTCTGTTACTGTAGGCAATACTACAGTTCCTGCAAGACAGGAAATATGGACAAAGCTCTGTCTATTTGGTTTCTGTTATTGTGGCTGGCAGGTGATTCGTGTAATCTTATTGGATCGTTCTTGGCAGATCAACTTCCGTTACAGGTAAGGAACAGTTATCACATTTTTCATTTGTCGATTTGGATCAAATCTCTGCTAAATTAATTCATATGTAGAAAATCACCCTAATTGATTCATGATTGATCCTAGTTTTTCTGTAGTTTAAAGTGAGGCCTGGTTTTATTATCATCTTGTTTCTCCTTTAGAAATACACTGCAGTTTACTACGTCCTGGCAGACATGCTAATGCTGTTCATGTACATGTACTATAAACTAAAGAATAAAGCATCTAGGGGTGAGTTGGAAACCATACCTTGTGACTTGTAATGTTGGTTAAATGTGTTGTAAGTAATTGGTTGCTTTCAAGGACATACCTTGCTTTCATTCATTTTTTAAAAATCGAATATTTATATTTTACTTCAGCTTCATTTCAGATTTTTAATAGCTTTAGTTAACAATAACATCAGTGCTCAAGAACGCCTCTGACAGTCTCCCATCACTGTATATTCCTCCCTGACCCTTGGCCTTCACAGTCTGTTATAAGAATGTGCTGATGATGCCTGACACACTAATTCATGGAACTGTCTTTCTCCTCTGTAGACAGTAACAGTGCATTGCTGAATGCAGTTAGCATGCTGTGTCTTCTGGGAATTACATCTTCCCTCCTTAGCCTCCCTCGCTCCACCCTAGAAGATCAGATGCCTGCAGGGTTCAAGGGTCGGGCACTGCTGGCCGTGGAGGGGGACAAAAGTTTGGTGCAGGTGACTAGAGTTGCTTTTATCATTGAGTTGAGTTGCACTTAATTCATTTACGTGGTTTCAGCATTGGTTTGGGACTTGATGTTTTTGTGTTTTTCAGCCCTTCACAACAAAAGAGATTATAGGCTTTGTCATTGGCTCTTTTTCTTCAGTACTCTATTTATGCTCCAGATTACCACAGATGTACACTAATGTAAGTATTACATTGATGTTGATTCTCACATGATCTATCAAGAACACGTCCAGGTCATATTTTACCCATAATTAAAAGAAAGACATCTTAATTGATTTATAGTTTTATTATTTAATAATGAATTAATGCTTTAATAAAATAAAAATAAAGCTTTCTTCCTTTTAGCAAAAATATGTATATCTAGTTTTTTAAGATTCCTCTGATCCTAGGCCAAAATCTGTAGTCTTTGATCGCTAGATTGACATGTTCGCCAACAGCCGATTAATGACCATTGTGATCAAATTTTACCTCTAACAAAAATCTGCAGGTCAGTGGTCCTCCAGGAGCATAATTATCCACCCCTGCTTTAAAAGCTCTGTTTGCTGTAGAAACAGTCAGTGTTGTGAGACGTGCACTTAGGTCTGCACATGCGCATTGGCTGGTCCAGCCTGAAAAATGTCTTTCTTTTTTTTTTGTCAAAATTTGAGCATTTAGAAACAAAATTTGATTTATGAGACAGTTGTTGTCAGATTTCATTGGTGATTTAAAATTATATTTAATTAAGCTTGGTGAACAGCTTTGGAGAATTTGATGTTCCCTCATTCAAGGAGATAAGAGCTGTACTCGCATGACTGAAATAGCTGCCCAAGAGCTGTTTCAAAGTTGGCCGCCGAGTGAAATGACTTGCATTAAAGGGACTTTGGTCTAACTCTTTCCCTGGCATTGATGAGATTTTCTGTAATTTGTGACTTAACACTCCCCCTTAATTTTTCTGAGAATCTGTGTTTTCACTGTTATACATTAGGGGGCGCTGAACATGATTGCCAAACATTCAACATCATATAAGCAAAGACTATAGAATAACACAAGACGCGTCACTCGTATTATTTTGAATTGGAGAAAGTGCAACGCACGATATGGCGGACTAGATCCCGCCTTCTAAATAAGAGCAGATCGCCGATTGGTAAAGTCATTGCATCACTGCAGCGGCTGTTAGAAGCTCTGGTTCCTATAGAAACAGTCAGACGCGTGCTTTCTATAGAGATGCGCACTTAGGACTGCGCATGCGCATTAGCTTGTTCCAGCCTGAAAAATGCCATTTTTTTGTCATGATTCAAGCACTTAGAAACAAAATTTATGAGACAGTTGTTGTCAGATTTCATTGGTGATTTCAAATATGAAATTTAATTGAAAGCTTGGCAAACAGCTTTGGAGAATTTGATGTTTCCCCATTCCTCTTTGAAGCTGTACTAGGAGCTGTACTTGAATGCCCGAGAGGTGTTTCAAAGATGGCCGTCGAGTGAAATGACTTGTCTTAAAGGGACTTTGATATAAGTCAAAACTGCCTAAAGTTACTGAGAAAAATTTTGAACCCACAAAAGCACGATTTTTCTTAGCCTTTTGTTCAAAATGTTTTTTTTACACCAACATTCAAGTGTTGATAATAGAATAATAAAAATGCTGCCGCTGGCAGGGAAAGTGTTATTTGATGAATGCATTTAATACAGCTACAATTATTATTCATACATTTTCATGCTACATATGCATATGTTAAAGATATACACACGTTGCTTCTTATTGTAATGTAAATATATCTTGCTGTCTTGCAGTTTCGGAGGAAGTCAACAGAGGGCGTGTCTTTTTTCCTGTTTGCTCTAGTAATTCTGGGAAACACAACGTATGGCATCAGTGTGCTACTGAAGAACCCAGATCCAGGACAGGGAGAGGCCAGCTACATTGTGCACCACCTCCCCTGGCTCATCGGCAGCCTGGGAACGCTCTCGCTGGACCTTATAGTATCCTTTAAAGCCACATTTACGCCACGGAGCTGTTAGTGAGGTGCAAGGAGAGGATCATACAGCCACGAAAAGATGTGAAATGTCTGCATGCATTACGAAAATTAGAATATGGAGGACTAAACAGGCTCATGAAATGCTGTGAGAATAATGCCATACAAAAAATCATAATAGTCCTAAAGCAGGCTTTATATTAATAGCTTATTTTAATATATTGTGTTATTTTTATAATTTAATAATGGATAAATGTTTTATACAGTGCACCAGGTTTAACTGTGTTGGTTAAATTGCATAAATTGATTAACCGATGAAAGTTTGCTTTGAGAACATGGAGTCAAAGGTCACATGCCTCAAAATTGCATACATGTTTGAGTCATTGTATGTTTAACATTCTGGATCACTTGAGGTCACATATATTGACAAAACTCTGATCGTTGCCAAAGCATCCAACTACATTTGGATCTACTAAAAGATCATGTGGTCATGTGACTTCCTTTCATGTGAAGCACATTTGTCAGAATCCCATGAGCACTGAGCCTCGTTTAAATTCATTCAGGATAGTTTGAACAGTTTTCAGTTTTTTTGCCTTAACACTTTTCTTCAGATATCCGTGCAGTTCATGATGTACAGCAAATCTCCTCGGGATTCTGCAGATGGAGATGAAGAGACAGCTGCTCTCCTCCAAAACTGAACTATTTTCATTCCTGCTGTGATTGGATGAAATGCTGGATATGTTTTTGAACATCACATTTCCACAGCTACAGCTGACTGACAAAAATCTGAAACCCTTTTTTCCCTAATAGTTTTAAGTTTTTTTTATCAGTAGGTTTTATACCTCACAGAGTCAGTAGTTAAAGGTGTTTTTGGTCTGATGGTAAATAGTATTGGTTCAGTGTTTGGCACCAAAGGGACTTTTGTAATGTTTGTACTGTACTTCAGAATTCACAAAAAGGTTTTTGTTTTTTACAACTCGTGCAATCATGTTAATTTTCTTTTGTACAGTGGAATAAACGCTGCTTTCTGCGGCTCTAAGCAGTCTTGACTGATAAAGAACTGTGAAAATGGGCGGCTGTCAATCTGTGTACTGTAATGATAGGCTGTTTCCATGTAATCTATTGTAGAAATGTTTTGGTATTGTAAAGATGTTTTTAATCTTTATATTGTGGCCTTTGATTTGATTTTGCACTGCACCTGTCAGTCACTTGGTAACTTCTTTTCTTGAAGTTCTTATTTTTAAGTCTTATTTGACTTTGTGCCTTTTTTTTTGTTCTGTATCCCAGCCACAACACTCACTAAAGATTTTTGTTTTTCTGAGGCCAAACTTGCTTGAACTGTTTCTTTTCTTGGTGTGTGTGGTTCAGGTAAGCCCTATGTAATTGGGGACAAAATGTACCCACAATAATGGTAATATCCAAAATCCTTGTCCTTGTGGGTACATTTTTTGGTCCCCATGAGGAAAACAGCTTATAAATCATACTAAATGATGTTTCTTTGAAAATGTAAAAATGCATAAAGTTTACTGTGATGGGTAGGTTTAGGGTTAGGGGAGAGAACATACAGTCTGTACAGTATAATAAAGCAATAAGCCACAAGAAGCAGTGGTTCACAGTGAATTTAGAGCAGCTTATTAAAACCCCCTAAGCTGTTCTAAATTCACTGTAAATTAAAGCGTCACGGGGCTGCTTTTATAAAACAATTATTCCACATACCTGGCAAGGTTTCATAAAATAAACACAGACACAAAAATGGGTAACACTTTATAATAAGGTTCATTAGTTAAACATTAGTTTACACTAACATGAACTAACCATGAGTAATACATTTGTTACTATATTTACTAATCTTCGTTAACGTTAGTTAATGAAAATACAGTTGTTCATGTTAGTTCACAGTGCATTAACTAATGTTAACAAGATTTTATTAATGTATGAGTAAATATTGAAATTAACATTAACAAAGATTAATAAATGCTGTATAAGTGCATTCATTATTAGTTCATGTTAACTAATGTAGTTAACTAATGAACCTTATTGTAAAGTGTTACCCAAAAAAGTAATGCTATTTATAAAAAATATTCTTCCACCAAGCAATGTAGTTCTTCAGAAGCGAAATGTTTGCCAAGCAACACAGACGCTGTAACACACAGACGCAGTGGCGCAGTACTACTGATGTAATGGGGTCACAGGTGTTTGTAGAGTAATTTACAGCGGCCTTGAATACGGCTCAACCAATCACAATCAAGGACCAGAATTATCTGTTTTATAAAAATCATGTCTATGGAATGTCCCCATAAAAAACATGAAAACCCAACGTGTGTGTGTGTGCACACTTGTAATGACAACCAATTTGTTTACATCTTCATATTTTTCTTTGCAAGGAAATAATGAACATAAAACTGCTTTTGCAACTCATTTTGCTTCAGTATCGTGATGAATGAGAAAATGCATAATAGAACAATTTTATCTTTCAGGAATTGACTGGATCTTGACAAGTGGGTGTTAAATAACGAAACACAGTCAGAGCAGTGGATTGCCGCAACACTGGTACCCACAGGTGAAGAAGCATTTCGGCTTGGAGGCCGAAGGTTCATCTGCTGGAGAATCTTGAGGTATCTCAATGATAATGCTTATTTCCAAATATCTATTGTAGGGTAGATTAAGTTATTAAAACCTGAGATTTATAAGTTTGTTCTCAGTACAGGTGTTTTTAATGGTTTTGTTATGAATACAGGATCTGTTCAAAAACCTAGTGGGTTGCCCTACTTGCTTTCTAAGGCAGTAAAAAAAAGGACCCTCAAACAATATCCATAAATGTTATTTTAGTATTATTTATATACTGTTATAGTATTTATTAGTACTTTGAATTTGCTTTTATTTCCATATTTGCATTTTCATTGTAATATTAGTTTTAGTAATTTTGTAATGTGTTTTTGTCATTTTTTGTAATATCTCTAGTTAGCTGGAATATTTCAGTTTTAGTAATGTTAGTACTTCATCTTGAACATGAGTCGGTTGCTATGGCAACATTTCCAATATTTATTTTCCAAATTTTTTTCATCTAATATTTTCATTTTATTTCAGCTTTATTTCAATTAATGAAAATTATTATAAATAGTTTATAAGTTAACAGTAACACTGATCTCCGTATTGAACAGTTCTGTCATAAACAGCACTCCTCACACAAACTACTATGTTTACTGTATATAAAATGACACAGCAGACAAATGTTGTGTAAAATTCGTCTGCCATCTTAGGTAAATTGTTTTCCACTGAGTTTGCAATGCATTGTGGGATTTTTAGTGATATATATATATATATATATATATATATATATATATACTGGTTTACACAGGTTTATTTTTACCCCGTGGGTTAAAGGGTTAGTTCACCCAAAAATGAAAATTATGTCATTTATTACTCACCCTCATGCCGTTTCACACCCGTAAGGCCTTTGTTCATCTTCGGAATACAAATTAAGATATTTTTTATCAAATCCGATGGCTCAGTGAGGCCTGCATTGCCAGAAAGATAATCCCCAGAATGTGTCTGTGAAGTTTCAGCTTAAAATACCTCTCAGATAATTTTTAAATCCATGTTGTAAATACCCATTTCTGACTACAGTCAAGAACAGGCTGTTTTCGTGCATGTGCCTTTAAATGCAAATGAGCTGCTGTGCCCCGCCCCCTCTCCACGATCACAGTTCCTGCCTCAATCGGATTCTCTGCCAAATATTAACAAAACATCTGCTTGGTTTTGATTATCATCTATATCGCGATCACTCTCACAGATAGCATAGTTCTTCTTTCATCATTTCAGTTTATTATTTCCACGCGTTTTAAAGCTATATCAGTTTAAACATCTAATGAATTGTTTTCTGAGCGCACTTATCTGAAGTGCGCGCACACACAGACAGCTGGCTGTCAGACGTCAAGTCTCGTGAGTAACTTCTCTTTTACATTTTTGTTTTGTTTAAACTGTAAAATACACACAAGGTTCTGTCAAAAACACACACACAGTTCACATAAACACAGTCAGTTATGTCTGTGAACGTAAACAGCAGGTAATGTTACAAAAATCGTATGTGTATATTAGATCTGTGGCGCATTCCCTTCAAAAATCAAACTAATCCACTGCGTTCAGCGGCTCAGATGTTCACTCTTACATCCAACAACAAAACATCTCAGTTACTAACCAGACATTGTTGTCACTACAGCTGCTCGAGCGTGGAGAAAATGGCGGACAGCCTACAGTTCGCTGAGGGCGGAAACTATTGTAATGTAGGACTGTCAGTCAGCGGTCGTGGGCGGAGCCCGTGGCTTGTGATTTATGGGGATTAAAAAAAAAAAGTTGTTGGATTTTTATCACTATAGAGTGGTTGTGTACGCACACTGCCAACACACATTTATGTCCAAACACCATGCAAAAGTGAATTTTGCATAATAGGTCCCCTTTAATGTTATGAAGCGACGAGAATGGTTCACCACTGGGGGACGTGACTTTGGCAGTTTGCCAAAGTCCGAACCACTGATTCGACCAAAAGATTTGTAAAGCTTCATGAAGCAGTTTTGAAATCGGCCAGCACTAGATATTGTTGAATAAAGTCTTTATTTTGTTTTTTTTTGCCGCACAAAAAGTATTCTCGTCACTTCATAACATTAAGGTTGAACCACTGTAGAACTGTTTTAAATATGTCTTGAGTATCTTTCTGGGCATCTGAAAGTGTTAATTGTCTTGCTGGCAATGCAGGCCTCACTGAGCCATCGGATTTTATCAAAAACATCTTAATTTGTGTTCTGAAGATGAACGAAGGACTTATGGGTGTGGAACGACATGAGGGTGAGTAATTAATGACAGAATTTTTGGGTGAACTAACCCTTTAAAGGTTTGACATAATGCATAAATTATATTTGACTGAAATGCTTGTATTGAAATATTTTATCTTCTAGTACCAAAGATAAAACTGTGCTAGACGTTACGTTTTGTGTCACCAGGATCCTTAATTTGAGCTGTGTTTATGATCATTACAATATAGTGGTTTTAGTTTGCATAACAGTGACTGTAAAATATGTATTTTAGGTATGTGAGTGGCATATTTTGATATTTATGGTATGGTCACTGGGCTACTTTAGATTGACTTTTGGGCTAGTTTTGTTACGAAGACCTGGCAACCTTGAATATGTGTGATGCTGCCTTTGAATTTGGCTAAGGGGAATGCAAATGTTGTGCTAATGCTTCCTTAAAATACTGCCTACGCTTTTTTGAATCTCTGACACATTTTTTCATTTCAGGAAGAACCTTGGCTCCTCATTCTACCCCATGGTTCATATCAGCAGCCCTGTTGTTCCTGGAAAAACACGTCTATGTTGTTTTTCCTCATTACAACAGTGGCTGTCATTAGTATCCTGTGAGTTAAGAGCATCAGGGCAGGATCTGCAACCCGCAGAATGTCCCCTCTGCCCCCACTGAAGGACATGAAAAGCCCACCCATGGAGCAGAAGAGAGGTTGGGGTCTCTGTGTGTGTGAGAGAGAGAAACAGATAAGGGGGTCTTGAGTTGCGTGCATCCAGCTGAATTGTGTAGTGACACGTGGGAGTGTGTCGGGTGGTTGTGAAACCCGGGCTGAGCAAGTACGTTCTCGGAGGAGCGGCAGGAAGAACAGAGAGATAGCGAGTGCTCATCCATCAGTTAGATGAACTAGGGCTGTTTATAAACACTGGGTTGCTGGGAATGTTCTAATGAGCCCACTAATTCACATAGTGCATGTCCAGAAATCAGTCATTATTTCACTTTAACAGCTTCTCACTCCCATCACTGCCCTCTGATTTTGTTCAACAGGTTCAAACCTTTAGATATCCGTTCCTAACTTTTATGCTTACATTGAAGTCGATCTTAAAAGCTCTGGTTGCCCTCATCACGGTTGCAGGGCAATGTTAAACTTCCCTTTTTTGTGTATTATCAACTTTGCGTGCCCCTGTGTTTAAACTCGCACACATATTGGTATGTGTTTGAATTAATGGTTTGTGTTGGAGGGACGCGCTGTTTGTTTTGCGCATGTGTGTTCCAGTGTGTGTTTGGCAAGTGTTGGATGTCAGGGGCTGAACTGCTGTCAACATCACAAATGCAAGAGGCACATCAAGCTGAGATCCAGCACACGCAACATCAGCACTGGTGAGTACACTAAATCTGATTTCTCTAGAAACTGTAAGCGCTACCAGTCGAACAGTTCATTAAATGCTTAAAATATAAGAATTCATAAGAATTTAAATGTTTTTAATAATGGATTATTTGGACCAGATCATAAAGTAAAAGCAGCCAGTAAGTGTCCAGCATACATGAAGTCTGCTTTGTTAAAAATGTATCCCAGGATGCACCTCTTGAAGTTCTTTCCTTATCTAGATAAGGAAGAAGCTCAAATATATGAGTTTTTATTTGTTATGTTTGACATTTTCTCATACTACCATTTGTGTTCATTTTTATAGTGTTGATGACTTTATTATTTTTCTAAAATGTGGATATTAGTAATAATTAAAACAATGAGTGAATGTGTGTACATATCAGGCCTATAGTGGGAGGAATAATTTTGATGAATTAATATATTAGTATTTTATCATTTTTATGTAGTCTACCAATAAAATGCTTGGGGTTGGTACGATTTTTTGAAAGAAATCTCTTATGCATCTAAGGTTACATTTATTTGATCAAAAATACAGTAAAAACAGTAATACTGTAAAATTTTATTACAATTTAAAAGAACTGTTTTCTATTTGAGTCTATTTGACAAAGCTGAATTTTCAGTGTCACATGATCCTTCAGAAATCATCCTAATAGGCTGATCTGGTGATCATGAAACATTTCTTCTTATTATTATCAGTGCTGAAAACAGTTGTGCTGCTTAATATCTTTTTTTCAGGATTCTTTGATGAATAGAACGTTCAAAAGAGCAGTGTTTATTTGAAATACAAATCTTTTGTTGTAATGTAGAAGTTTTTACTGTAATATTTGGCCAATTAAATTATTTTTTTATTTCAAATAAAATCTTACTGATCCTAAACTTTTTAACAGTAGTGTATTTAGACTTAACATTAATAACACTGTGCATAAAATATCTCTTTAAGTGAGAATTATATTTTGTTGAGTTGAACAAAGTTCCATGAATGCCTTGAAATTCTGTAAATCTGTTTATACCTTTCCAACTTCCTTTGCTAAGTAAATGTTCTTCTTTTTTAGTTCACTCTCACACAACAAACATCATTATCTTCAGTTCTTGGGTTTGTTGGGTCAGTGTGAACATGACAGTTCTGTTCCCCAACATTCTAAATCCAACAGACAACTTAAGAATGTTTGAAATTTGTTGAGCAGTCATTTAGACATTCTGCTGCATGTTTATTCTGTCTGTGAGCTGCTACGCAGAAGTCAACACCACAGACAGAGTCAATCAGAAGTTGCCATTTGATCAATATACACTGTTTTTAATAGACTAGACTGCTTCAGTTGCGTTATCTATGCAGATAGCATTGAGATAGTTGAGTTAACTAGCCTTACGTCAGTCACCTACATTCAAAACATTACAAGCACCTCTGGACTTTGGTCCAACATCCCCCAAACTGTCCCCACGCAGGGCCGTCTAATCTAAGAGTCCTGTTTCCTGCTTAAATCTGTAAACAGCCTGGCTTCAAGCAGATAGGTAACAGCAAATAATATACAGATGGATAAATGAAGACATGCTGGCAAAAACAGTGGATGCAGTGCTGTGTGGATGTTTCTAGATGTTTAACATGATTGTTCACCATCTTCTAATGCAAACTGTACTCCCATGAGGGCTTTTCACGCAAAACCCTCATCCAAAATATAAAAATAAATTCTTCTGTTGCGGGGGTTTTCAAACTGGTGTCCGGGGATGCCCAGGGGGCCGCAAGAGAGTGCTAGGGAGTCCGTGGAAAAGTTTTGAGAAAAACAATTTGTTAATGCTTTTGATTTAAAATACATTTAAAATGTTATTTAAATAATACAAAATTTGATATGGAGCCCCTGAAGTGTCATGGTGATGGGAGGAAAATTATGTCAATGCTTTTGCATTCACTCGCAAAACATTTGCGTTCCCCTGAGAAACTTTGCGTTCACTCACCAAACATTTGCATTCCCCTGGTAAACTTTGCCTTCACTCACAAAACTTTTGCGTTCCCCTGAAAAACTTTGCGTACACTTGTAAAACATTTGCATTCCCCTGGCAAACTTTGCGTTTACTCGCAAACCTTTTGCGTTTCCCTGAAAAACTTTGCGTACACTCATAAAACTCATTTTAGCAAATGTTTTGCGAGTGAACGCAAAGTCTTTTCAGGGGAACATAAATCTCATATTTATATTCTCCCATCTCATATTTTTTTCCACCACCAAGTCCCTTTAGGGTCTCCGTAATTGATAAATAAAAATGTTTATTTAAATAAATAGATAAAATAATACATCTAAGTACAGTACTTAGTAAGTAGAAAAGGAATAAATGTACGTAACAGAAACTAAATATTTTCGAATAATATTGTACACACTTATATTTTTTATATATATATGGAAATATATAGCTGTCTTTCAAATTTTAGGATTGAGGTCCGCAGTATCTAAAAGACTGGAAACCCCTGTTCTGTGGCATCACTGTAAAAAAAAACAGTTTTAGAACTTTTTGGAACCCTCATTTTTATAAGTGAACAATTGTTATGACATGCTAAAGGCTTGTTTATTTATATAGTTGTTATTTATGTTCTTGTGAAAGCTGTGAAAAATTAATGAGTGTTCAAACTCAATGGAGTTTTGCTCCCTCTAACCTCATCTGGAATGAAACCATCCATGGGGTTCAAAGAAGTACGTTTTGTTAATCATGCACATTTTTTTAAAGTAAAGAACCCACAGTCATTGTGATGGATGGCATGGGAGCGATAGCAAAAATTTCCCTCCCTTGGGTCTCAGAGGCACTAATAGTATCTATATTTCGACACTGCGAAACCGAGGTCAGCCTCTTTGAGATGCTACCACAATAACGCTGTGGAGGATGTTCTATGTCAGCGCAACAAGCAGGATACGAGAGGGTACGCGTGAGCATCTGTGTCATAATTTAAGGGGTTTTCAGGAAAGCCCACCCCCTTTAAGGGGTGTAAAGTGTATCGGGTGGGAAGGTTAGAGTCCTGCAGTCCTCAATCTTTTCAATGTCAAAGATTAACTGCATGACAAACAGAGCCGTGGCAAACACGGCATGTATAAACACTCCCTAAAGCTCTAGAGATGAGCTGGATGTCACTCTGTCATTCCTCTTGGGAAACAGAGGGTGACCCACATTGCCACAAAGAACACAAAGTTAAAGTGAACGAGAACAGGAGGAATTATTATTCAGAGAACATAGGTGAATATTTGAAAGATATTGAATTGTCCCCGATCAATCTTATGTATTTTTTTGACATCAGCATTGAAAAGAATTTAGTATAAGACACTGGAAACTGAAATATTGAGCATTATAGAGTTTCTGAGAACTCATGAGTCATGCAGGTGATGTTGAACTTTGAATGATTGTTCAAAGCATTAATAGTAAAAAAAAAAAAAAGTGCTTCTGAAATAAAGAAATCAGTTATTTTATATTGGAATATTACACCGATCATGCATAACATTACCTAATTTTGTGTTGGTCCCCCTTTTGTTGACCCATCGAGGCATGGACTAGACCCCTGAAGGTGTGCTGTGGTATCTGGCACCAAGATGCTAGCAGCAGATCTTTTAAGTCCTGTAAGTTGTGAGGTGGGGCCTCCATGGATCGGACTTGTTTGTTCAGCACATCCCACAGATGCTCAATTGGATTGAGATCTGGGGAATTTGGAGGCCAAGTCGTTGTTGTGCTCCTCAAACCATTCCTGAACCATTTTTGCTTTGTGGCAGGGTGCATTCTCCTGCTGAAAGAGGCCACAGCCACCAGGGAATACTGTTTCCATCAAAGGGTGTACTTGGTCTGCAACAATGCTTAGGTAGGTGGTACGTGTCAAAGTATGGATGGCAGAAACCAAGGTTTCCCAGCAAAACATTGCCCAAAGCATCACACTGCCTCCGCCGGCTTGCCTTCTTCCCATAGTGCATCCTGGTGCCATGTGTTCCCCAGGTAAGTGACGCACACACACCAGGCCATCCACGTGATGTAAAAGAAAACGGGATTCATCAGACCAGGCCACCTTCTTCTATTGCTCTGTGGTCCAGTTCTGATGCTCACATGCTCACTGCTTTCAGTGGTGGACAGGGGTCAGCATGGGCACCCTGACTGGTCTGCGGCTATGCAGCCCCATACGCAACAAACTGCGATGCACTGTGTATTCTGACACCTTTCTATCAGAACCAGCATTAACTTCTTGAGCAATTTGATTTACAGTAGCTCATCTGTTGGATCGGACCACACGGGCCAGCCTTCGCTCCCCGTGTGCATCAATGAGTCTTGGCCGCAAATGGCCCGCCGGTTCACCGCTGTTCCTTCCTTGGACCATTTTTGATAGATACTGACCACTGCAGACCGGGAACACCCCATAGTTCGTCTTGCCATCACCATTTTGGCCCTTGTCAAACTCAGACTCAAATCCTTACACTTGCCCATTTTTACTGCTTCTAACACATCAACTTGTTCACTTGCTGCCTAATATATCCCACCCACTAACAGGTGCCGTGATGAAGAGATAATCAGTGTTATTCACTTCACCTGTCAGTGGTCATAGTGTTATGCCTGATCGGTGAGCAAAAGAAACTTCTTTTAAAATCATTTAAAAAATCTTACCAACAGCAAAAACTTTTGAAAAGTATATAGAGAATACATATTAAGTCACTCATATATATGCAGTGTATCATAGCGCATAACTAAAAACTGTGCTAAATATTACTATATCTATGTATTGTTGCAGACAATAATCAGCGTTGTTGCGAACATTGAGCTATTGCTCAGATCACTATGTTCTAGCAATGGTGTAAAACAAAACTTTCTCTTTCACTTCTCCACCATCCACGTGAACATAAACAATAAGTCCTGTTATGTAAATGAAACTGAAAATGTGTCATGTGATTTTGTTGAACTAATTAGTTTACACAGCATCTCATATTGCATACTTCTCTATGATCATGCCATGCCAAACCTCTAAATGACGACTGTTATTTTGTCAAGTAGGATATGTTCCTGAATCAACATAATTGATTGGAATATTGTTCCAGGACTAATCTGATTTTAGTGGATAGGGTTCAGCAATGGGCTGAGTTCATCATTTTCTCCTAGTAGTTCATTTTTAGGTTGGGGTTAGGAATAAGGTTAGGACTATGTTTGCATGCCAGGAAAAGGTGGACCTACTTGGTAACCTACTTGTTGAAAGCTTATAGTATCCAGCTAATACTAAAATGAGTAAAATGAGAAACTCATTTGTAAGTTGTTTTGGATAAAGTGTCTTCTGAATGAATAAGTCAACGTAATCCTGCACCAGTTTCTGAGCAAGAAAATTGCTTCCAGTGGATGTGATCAAATAAAAAACCAAAACAATTAAAAAAAAAATTAAGTCTCTTAACTCTTCTTTTGAGTTAATGGACAAGGGTTCGAGTTCAGGTCAGCTACAGGCCAAACCTGTTGAGAGCGATTGGGACAGACTACTCTTTGTGAGGCCTTTTCTGTGAAACTCGTGCCAGAGCAGCTGTTCGGACACATGGGCCTCATCTCTCGTCTTATTCTCACAGTCGATGCTCTTCAGATCCTCTCAGAGCCCCAGAGGAGCACAGACGGAGATCTCCGCAGTCTTCACTGTGTTCTATCATAACCTTTTCGTGACAATGATGATGCCTAAAATAGCTTATCTTTCTCTGGGGTTGGAGCGCTTGCTGAAGAAATGTTTGAAGGCAGTGGATTATGATCATCAAGTAGGGTGAATGAAAGTTTTTGTGCTCTTTTATAGATCCAGATATCCTCTGTGAAGAGCAAGAATCCAACTGATCAGATGAGAGAGGGCACAGATTCTGAGATGAACATGTCAGTTGGTGGCTACCTCTCTGCATCAGACACGTTTGACATCACAGAGCCGCCACAGTACTACGGTAAGATTACACTTTATTACAGAAATCAATATAGAATCACATATGTATATATAAATATTGTTAAAGGGACAGTTTACTCAAAAACTTAAAATAAAATTAACACAAAAGATATTTTGAAAAATGTCAGTATGGACCAATGTTGTTTTGGACCCCACTGACTTTCATTGTGTCAGTGTTGTTACTGTTAACTAAAACAGTTTTAGTTAACTGAAATAAAAGCAAAACACTGAACTAAAATAGCTAAAACTGAAGTAAATCTAAATAGAAATATTTGAAGAAAACAAAAACTAATAAAAATTAAAAAAGCTTATAAGAAAATTACTTAAACTAAAATGAAAATGAAAACTGAAAATATAAAAATAAAAGCAAGTTTAAAATATGAATAAATACTATAATAATATAAAAATAATACTATTTTTTATGGCACTATAACTGCAATTTAAAAAATACATGTAAAATATGCATCAATCTTTCCATGTGATGGGGCCTAATTTATAAAATTTTGAGTAATTGAAGAGTAGTCAGGAACTCACCACGCCTTCAAAAAAGTCCAAATGAGGTTATTAGACAAAAAAATCTTCAAGAGAGTCCGCACACTCTACCAAAGAAGTCGTTATCAAGTGCGAGATAAAAACAAAACTTTACAGTGTTGACACTGACAAAGGTCACATCTGACCAAAACGTTTGCTCTTTTTTTCCAGTAAGGTTTTGTTTTTATCTCGCACTTGGCAGAGTGTGCAGACTCTCTTGAAGTGTTTAACTAAAATGTTGCGTAGAAACCGTCCTACATTTGATCTTACGATCATTTCTCAAATGTGTGTACGTGCGACTCAGAGAACGAACATACGCACAAAAAAAATAAAAAATATCGCAAATGGACTGTAAACTCCTCCTAATTAATCTCATTAACACCAGTAAACGTCTAAATCCTTTACTTGAGAATGGCGAGCAGCAAGAATTGCTTATATTTCCAAATACCTACAGTATTCCGACTCTCTGCCATAAGGAAAAGGGTGTACGTCTGCTTTAAAGGCCGTTTTTATAAATATGAATATTGGTGTGGATTTTAGTGTCTGCATTTTAGTAGCATTTTAGTGCTGTCCAAATAATTCTAATTTTCCTCTGACTACTCAGGAGAATTTCCCAGACAATTACAGCTGTTTTTTTTGTTGTTGTTGTTTTTTGACAAACACCAGGATTATATGGTTAATTTAAACACTAATAAAAAGGATTTGTAAATTGCATGAGGCACAAACATTTTAGACAACTATTTAAAATAAACTACATGTATAATTACTTCAAACTGGATGCCATCACTGATGTTGTGTTGGAATATGGTCACGTGACTGATCACGTATTATTCACAGTGGTCTGCCTCCTTCATCCTCGTTCATTAAATGTCATCTGAATGTCCACATATTATTTCACAGACGTCGCCTTGAGAAACAATTACTGTCCGAATAGTGCTTTGTTAAAGTCTCAGTTTCGTTTTGTCATTTAATTCACAGTGTTGTCTCGAAAACCAGTCAATGCTAGTATTTTGGCGAAGTTTCTCACCGACATGAATGTTTATGAAGACCTCCAGTGGTTTACAAACAGATACTAGCTCCGGAAAGTTATGCTCTAGCTGAAATGGGACATAAAACATCTGTGAGAAAAACAGGATTGAAGGCCAATAAAGAGACCACCACACAGCAGAAGGATATTTATGAATGACATGGAAAAACAGAGATGGATTTGCTGGAATTGGTTAGATAAAATGAGTTTTACTCAAATATCAAGTTTTTCTCATGTGAAATATTTCTCTTGCTTATTGTCACTATTATTTCTGAAGTGTCTGTCAAGATGGGGGAACAATATCTTGTGCAGATGTGCTTCAGAAATGCTGCCAGCTGTGACATGTGATTCCTCTATGGGGGAACTCAAATCTAAAATCCATCTTCATAACCTTCCCTTCTGACAGAAAAAAAAAAACATCAGGAAGGCTCCATTCTGTACGGTTATAAAAACCCCATAAGCTACAAAGCAAATACAAACCATAAACAAAACTGTAACCTCTTCAGCTGCATCCTGTTTCCAGAGACAGAAGAGATTCAAAAGGTCTTGCTCTGGGTTTTTTTTAATTACATCCCAATGGTCTCATAAAAGTCATTCGGTAATTCAACAATCGTGCGAAAAAGGAGCATATTTCTTATGAAACATTTTCAATAGTTTCATTCATCAAAATGTTCTCCTGTCCTTGCTGCAGATGTTCTTGTGGATCCACTGAGCTGCTCTTACCAAGAACCGGATCTACAAAGTCCTCTCTATGGCCAGCAGCCGTTCAGTCCTGTTAATGTGCAGTTCTCCATGTACGGAGCGCCAAGCGCTCAAGCGTGCAACCCGCCGTACCCGTACAGCCATCAGTGTTCTGAATACATCTGTGAGCCTGAGATGGAGGTCCAAAGCCCAACAAGAGGCAGCATTATTGGTCTTCCAGTGCTGAAAAGGTCCAGGATGGGCCATGGAGCTCGGGTGAAAGGCCAGGATGAGCTGTGTGTGGTGTGTGGAGATAAAGCCTCGGGATATCACTACAATGCCCTCACCTGTGAGGGCTGCAAAGGTTGGCTGTTCAAAAATTGCAGTTCTGAATTTAAGGACAACATTAAAGGGATAGTTCACACAAAAATGAACATTTTATCATCTACTCTACCTCATGCCATCCCCGATGTGTATAACTTTCTTTCTTTAGATAAACACAAACAAAGATTTTTAGGAAAATAATACTACGATGAAAGGGCCTTCGCACCAGTGCAACCGCCACCTGAGCACGGTGGGCAATATGCATTTAAGTATATAAATATAGGAGGACTACGTCAGTCATTTGTATTTGCCACATTTCCTGCTACCAGCTGGTAGCGATATGACTATAACTAAATTTTGCTGTGTAAATTTCTTCAGGCCAGGGCACTTATCAAACGTGAAGTTTGAGGCAGATTGGTGTTAATCGCATACTTTAGCACTTAGTCAAGTATTACATGATTTAACGTGTTTCTAGTATGTTTGGTACTTCATGGCATATTTAAATATGTTTCAGGGAGTGAACTACAGCGCAAAGCAAGCCATTTTCTATTGCCAACAGGTGGCGCTATGACTAACTGAATATTTGCATGTAGATTGCCTCAGGCCAGGACTCTTATCACACTCTTACTCTTATTTAAGTTTGGTGCAGGTTGGACATTATATGCTTATCATACTTGTATGTGAAACGTAGCGCGAAGAGCGCTTAATTGAAATTTTGTAAATGGTGCTATCGAGCCATTTTGCCACACATAATTCTGAAACCCATATTAGACGTAAATTTTCACCACTTCTGACGCGTGTGCAAAGTTTCATGAGTTTTCAAGCATGTTTAGGCCCTCAAAAATGTAATTCATTTTGGAGAAGAATAATTGACTGAGCAATTACAATAGGGCTTCACAACGCACTTACGCCACACATCCCTCTCATGAATGCTCGTATGACAGAAGACCAGAAGCAATTATTTATTGTAACTATTATTGTTGTAATATTAGTATTTTTCTAATACACTACTATCATTTTGCTTTAGAAGATGGGGTCATATCACTGCGTCAACTAAGCAGCACCCATTCACTTACATTATAGACTCAGAGAGGTGGACTGTTTTCCTAAAAATATGTTTGTGTTTATCTTAAGAAAGAAAGTCATATACATCGGGGATGGCATGAGGGTGAGTAAATGATGAGATCATTTTAATTATTGGGTGAAGTATACCTTTAACCCTTGATATACTTCTTGAATTTATTTACTAGTGTCTAAAATCCATATTTGAAAGATTCTGTGTAATGGCAGTTTTCTTTCGTGTGTTGACATATTTCCTTTAAAACAGGAAATAGAGTGGGGCATATCAAAAAGCTTTTCCTTTTTTTAAATAACCAATAACAATGAAACAAGATTTACTACTTGCTATTGATAGTTGCTTGGATATATCCCCCAAGTCATCAAAATGTTTGGTCTATTTTCCTGGACAAGAAATTTTAGGGATATAAATTATAAATTATTTTTATTTTTTGAAAGAAATTAATACTTTTGTTTAGCAAGGAGGCATTAAATTGATCAAAATACAGTAAAATGTATCACTTTTTCCACAAAAATATTAAGCAGCACAACTGTTTTCATTATTGTTTTCAACATTATTATTCATACCTGCAAACTAGTCGCTTTTCGGCGAAATTCGCCGTTTTGAATCAGAATATGAATATGATTTTTTTGTTTTTTTTTCCCGGGGGTGGGGGGTGTCAGGGTGAGTTTGCAGGCACAATAAACCCCACAAGAATCAAAAATTGGCTACATTCCCATAGACTGGAGTGAGACCACAAACGCCTCTCGAGCTGTCGTGATCTATTTTGGTGCTCTGTGGTAGGGATGGGTATATCGATATGAAGTATCGATACTCAAATAAAAATATCTATACTAAGGTGTGTGTTTTTTTTTTGTTTTTTTACCAGAGATTTTGTTTAATTAACAATAAATTTAATGCATACAGTATGCATAGAATTGGACAAATAACCTATGTTAGCGAATAATTGTGTAGTAGAACTATTTTCCTGCTCATCTGAACCATAGACTGTAAAAAAAGATGGACAACGCGACGGCGCTTCCTTCCATTGTAATGAACTGAATGTAAAACGTACGACGATGGGCGTTGACATGTTACGCAAAAGTGTCAGTTTGGAGCCTGGGCATGCGCAGATGGAATCGTCAGTGGAGCCCGGAGGCGGTCATTGATGTATTTTAAATAGGCTATATAAATTATACACAGTTTAAAATTCTACCTATAAAATAATAGGCTATTCTGTTTCTAGAGCAATAATATTTATGAAACAGCAAATTTAGTAGATGAACTCAATATAATATGCCACCAGAAACAACTCTAAAATGTCAGAAACGGTCCTGCCACTTTAAATAAAGTTGAACTGACGTTACAGGAGATTGATTGCTGTAGACAGTGCTCTATAAATAATTAGAGTAGGCTATCATTAGTTTTGTCCTGCTAATTATTATTTTACACCCATAAAAATAATTAGTAACTGCCAGATAACGATCACCTGCTTTTTCCCGTCATGGCTAACTTTAGGCGTGTTATTTTAGCTAATAACATTTATTAATTAGCTTATAAAGCCCACATTTAACATTACCGAAAAAAGTTCAGTGATCCTTCAGATCCTGTAGGTCGGTTAGTACAGTTTACTGCTGAACAACTCATTTTGTCGGTGTGAAATAACACAGAAATTGAAAAGTAATAGTTAGTTATATATCTTCAATCTCCCCTCGAAGCTCGACAGTCTGTCAATCATAACGACACGCCCCGTTTCTATAGCATCAAATTGCTAGCTAAAATCAAACTTATCACAAAAACGAACAACTGAATATATATCAGCGTGATAACAACTACCTTAAATGACCAAAACCATCTTTCGGAAAATGTTATTGGAAGTGTAGTTTTTTTTTTTATTTTGCCTCAAGTGCCTTTCCTTTACATGGAGTGGGCGGGGTTTATGACTTGTACTGCATCCAGCCACCAGGGGGCGATCAAAAAGCCCGCAGCTTCACTTTTCAGGATGTACGAGGCACACCGATCTAAAAACTACATAGTTTTTTCAATTACATTTATTTAAATTGAACATTAAAGTTCGTATTGATGTTCTGTTCTGTAACTACACTGTCAGAATACAAAGTTTACGTTTTATGGGTGCAACAGCCTGTTACTGGCAGTCCCTTATGAAACTGAACCATTACTACAGTGACCATAGTTCAGCTAAGCCTATAGTATTTGTAGATTTCCATGGTTACTACTACAAATAAACATTTTAACCATGTGTAAACAAAAATATAATCTAATAAATTGCCATTAAGACGTATTGAATGTTAAAATACCTTTCAAATATAATGTTAAGTGGGTACCATTACCCATTTTACTCATAGTAATTCAGTAATTTAAGGATTTAAATTATTGATAATTTAATAATTTAAGTTCAGATTAGAGGTATCATATTGGTATCGATATCGATATCGGCGATTTTGGCCTTGAAAGTATCGTATCGTATTGAAAACAAAATAAGTGGTATCGCCCATCCCTACTCGGTGGTGTGACTGACACATCGCTGTAGCGCTTCATTTCAAACAGAGGCAGAGCGCACGTGAACGGATCATCTCTTATGCTTTACAACACGAAATAAACAAATTAATGTAGGATGAATGATTACCGAAGGTATGTTGAAAGATCCAGTACAACTTACTGAAATCCGTATCATGTCATATGTAATGTTAATCGATCAATCATTGTTTCAACCGCGGTAAAGTGCCAATAAAATAGCTTGTAAAAATGTCACATTTACCTCAGAAAAGCCGTTCAATGTCAAAAAACTTGTTAGTCAGCTACAAAAATGAAGCATTTTGATATATATCCTACATGTGCTTCACTACTGAATGTATAAAACCATTTTATGACAGCTGCCATTTAAATGTTTAGGCCGATATTAAAAACGAGTAGAAACATAATTATGTCATTAAAAATGTATTATAATGTTATTATAAAAACTTCTTTATGTGTAATTTATATGTAAGTAGCTTACAAATCAATTAATTTTAACCTTTAATATTATAATGATGTACCAGCTGTGGTTCCCTGTATAGTTTACAGTATTAGTAGAGAGATATTTTTTCTTTGAGGAAATTTGCTATGTACTGTACCTGATAGGCCCCAAATGAATCATTACTGAATCGAAGGTAATCAAGTCTAAATCAAATCACAAGCTTCTGAATCCAAATCGAATCCAATTGTGAAATGTGTCAATAAGTGTTTTACTTGAAGCAAATGTTGTTTTTCCATTTATTTTATTTTGCACCAGAATGCTTCGTTTATATGTTAAAAGACCCCAGACCCCCCTACTACTATTTACTTTGTAAACATGTCACCTGTTTCACCACTTTCGAGTATATTAGAATGATTTCTGAAGGATCATGTGACACTGAAGACTGCAGTAATGATGCTGAAAGTTCGGCTTTGCATCACAGTAATAAATTACATTTTAAAATATATTAAAACAGAAAACAGTTCTTTTAAATTGTAAGTATATTCCACAATATTACTGTTTTTACTGTATTTTTGATCAAATAAATGCAGCCTTTTGAGCATGAGAGACTTTCAAAACCACTGAAAAAAAATGTATTGACCCAAAGCGTTTGAACAGTAGTGTATATCTCACTTGGTTTAGGTTTCTTCAGACGCAGCGTGACTAAAAAGGCTGTGTACCGCTGCAAAAGTGGTGGAAGCTGTGAGATGGACATGTATATGCGGAGAAAGTGTCAGGACTGCAGACTACGCAAATGCAGAGCCGTCGGGATGCTGGCAGAGTGTGAGATTGACGTAAAACCTTCTAGACTAATTTAAATCTTTACGTGTTGTTTTGAGTCAGTAATTTCTGGGAATCAGACAGATGCTGCTTCGCAGAAAAACAGTCTTAATTGGATGTTGAGTTCACATCAAAAAGGGCTGTCAACATTAGCTGATTGCTGATGTATTTTTGTCAGGCCTTCTTACAGAAGTGCAATGCCAGTCGAAGAGACTGAGAAAGGGCTACAAGAACAGAGGACACAACGGGTCAACGGGAAGAGCCGAAGATGACTACTCTGAAAGCAGAAGCGTCTCGTCCACCAGTAGATTCACCACACGGGTAAAATCCACTTGTGTTATTTAGCTTTTCCAAGCATGAAATTGGAGATTTAGCAAGATTTGAAGCCTGTGTTAAAAATTCAGAACAAGTTTCTTATCTTCAAAAATACTGTTGGCAGGTATCATCTAGTTTCTCCAGAGAGCAGAGGTGCATTCTGAATAGAATTGTTGAGGCTTATCGTAGGTACATAATTCAAGACAACACGCACTGCTCGGTATGTCAAAGAAGTTTGTTTCTTTTTTATTAAAAATGAAAGAAGAAATACTGCCCATAATATATCATTCTTTTTCTTTCCCCAGGTGCCTCTGTGGTCAAGTTTAACAAATACAGATCTGACTCCTCCTCAGACGGAGAAGCTTTTGCAATTTTTGAGGAGTGTACCTGGTCAGTTTCCTCCTACCTCTCTCAGATCACACCCCACATGTCTAAAAGCAACTAATTTGTGGTCATCTGCTGTTTAGGGTTTGAGCTTTTGGATAGTTCTGACCAGAACACACTTCTGTCCAGTTCTTCAGTTGAAGTCATGTTCCTACTCTTAGCTCAGCAGTTCTCCGAGAACCCCACTAGTGTTAGCACTGGTAATGAATGACATACATTATCACATAATCTGCTTGTTAAGTCTGACGTCACCGTTTTGGGTCCAAGCGCTCTATAGCTGCGTTTCCACTGCAGGAACTTTTCCCAGGAACTTTAGGCTGGTGCTCGGTGTGTTTCGACCGCAAAAATCCGGGTCTAAATAAAGTTTAAAAGTAAAAATTTCCCCCTCAGAAAGTCCCTGCTCACGAGCTTGTACTTTTTCAAAGTTCAGGAACTTTCGGGGGTGGGACTTGGGCGCTGAACATGCTAATTGGTTGAGTTCTCACTGCATTTTGATTGGTTGACTTCATTTAATTTCAACCAATTTGGACTGCAGTACTCATTTCAACCACTAGCTGTCAATATTACATACTGCACCTTTAATACTCTCAACAACAACAAAGTTACAAAAGGGGGGCAAAACATAGTGTCTTAAAGGATTAGTTCACTCCAGAATTAAAAATTCCTGATAATTTACTCCCCCCACGTCATCCAAGTTGTTCCTATCTTTCTTTCTTCAGTTGAAAATTAAGGTTTTTTGAAGAAAAACATTGCAGGATTCTTCCATGGGGACTTCCACCCTTTGAAGCTGCATTGAAACTGCAATTTGGAGCTTCAACCCTAGTGAAGTCCACTATATGGATAAAATTCCTGGAATGTTTTCCTCAAAAACCTTACTTTATTTTTGACTGAAGAAAGAAAGACATAAACATCTTGGATGACATGGGGGTGAGTAAATTATCAGGAAATTTTAAATCTGGAGTGAACTAATCCTTTAAGAACTAGTCTGACCAACCAGCAGTGAGGCAAGGGGTAATTAGTCTTATTTTTCTAATTCAAATTAGACCAGTCTATCTTTTTATGCAACTGACTTAGAACTATTTTTTTCTTAGTGTGAAGAATATTTTAATAATCTAAACAACCTTTTTCCACTATAAAAAACCTTTTGTGCAGTGAAAAGGTTCTGTGGATGTAAAAAGTTCATCAATCATCAATGCTCCTTAGCAAAATTTCAGTTGGCCAGACAGCGATTAATCTTTTATGAATCATTAAAATATTGGTGACCGGGACAACATTTAAAAGTGAGCAATTTAAGACTATATTATCATTTGAAACAGGGTAGAGGCTTGGACCATTTTAAATATTTGAAATGTCACAACTTACCAAGCAGATTAGAAGCATTATTAGTAGTGTTGTTGTTCATCTTAACAACTCAACACATTATGGATCAATTATGACTCTGTTGTTTTCTATCACCAGCTTTATACCCAGCAAATGCAAATAACTCAAACCCTGATTGGGCGAAAGCTTTAGAGTCTAAGACTGGGAACAGCCACAGGATACTGACCCACTCAGGTGATCTATGATGCAAAATGATAATCATAGTAGGAAAATCTCATTACATGCAGTGACAATGAATTGATGTATCATCATTATATTGTCTAAAACGTTTTTGTCTCTGCTAATATTGTGATTTTTATCTTTGATCAGGGTTGAACGATGAGCTCTTAAGGTCTGTGGTAAATTTCCTCCACAGCATGGTGACTATTGCGGTAACCGAGGCTGAATATGCACTTCTAACGGCGACGGCAGTGTTGTGTTCAGGTTTGTGCATTATGATTAACACAGTTGTGACTCATTTCCATGTGAACTTCCACATCATGTCAATGTATTCAGAACATTCATTTGTAGGTCAAAAAGCAAATGACATAAAAGTTTAGCTTATCCACCTATTTTAATGTAACAGTGGGAATGGCTATTTGTAACTTGAATTTTATATTGCAAACTGGTATTTTTGTAGCGAAAATTTACCGTTTACTGCACTTTATTTACCCATACCGACTAATGAATCGGAAGTCTCCCGCATTTAAAAAAAAAAAATCTTACTTCCACAGTGCAAAATAACGTGCATAAAACCATTTCAAATTGACCACCATTTGTTTTCTAATGTCAAGCAGACAGGCCATCTCTGCGTGCGGCGAGCTGTGTTGAGAACTTACAGGAGTTTGTTTTGGAGCTCCTGTCCCGAGCTTGCTGCTGCTGTAGTCAGGGGACAGCGCAGGACCCGCGACGCTTTGCCAGGCTCCTGGGACGGCTGACGGAGCTGAGAACACTACGACACAACCACCTCACCCTTCTCGCACAGCAACCCTGGGACATGCAGTCCTGAGAGAGATTTATGACATCTGATCTCTGTTGCAATTGTAATACACATTTAATTTTTACCCAAAACAATATCCCAGGTCAATGTACTGTAGGTTACCCATGTACAAACAGTTTAGTTTAATAAAAAAAAAAAAAAAAAAGTAAGCCTCATGATGTGGTTTTCTTATATGCATTAAATAAAAAAAATTATTTTGTGTTTCTTGCATTTTCATTCATGGTATACATCAACTTGCACTTATTTTATTAACATGTATATGACAATTAATAAATGAAGAGAATATGTAATAATTTTCTCATGCCCATTCAGATTTTAAGCCAAGCACATTTTGTTTTACCTTTGCTAATTGTGTTATACGATTTATTATATTATATGTTTATTATGCTTGGTCAACCACGTGCGTGAATTAAGCAGCTCAGGTAATCTGCTTTGGTTTATGATTCAAAAGTAGTATATGATTGGCTTGTAATAACCCTTGGCTGTTTCAATATGTTAGCTACTTTCTCGCCATACCGTTAAGAAGATACCGTCCCACAAATAGGAAAAATTAATTTTCATTTATAACAGCAAAGTCTGTCAGACATCCTACCCTTCAAGATTCACCAAGCATTCAAATCCAGCAAGTGTTGGCAATCTGTCAAAAAAAAAAGCTGGAGTAAGACCTGCCACTGTTTTAATTTCCATATGACCACAAATTAAACTGTGATACAGTACATGTATTATATAAATGTTTGCATGAATGTTTCCCTTTTCAAATTTTAAACCGAACATTAGTCTGCTTGCCATGTTAAAGAGATACACAGCAACGGTTTCTCTTTTGCGTGTATCAGATCACCTTCCAGCCATTTAAAGGACCAGCAACAATCTTAATATATTCACCTTATGAAAGTCAAATACTGAACGGTTTCTTCCATCATCAATACTGACTCTCTGCTGCCCCCTACAAGTACAGACACACACAAACACGCACACACAGAGAGGAAAAATGTCGTTTCAGCAAACCATGAGCCACCAACAATATGTTTGCAAGACAGTATAGGCCTGATTTCGATTACCTCACCACTGGTAACTGTTTCTAATGTTCCTTAATGAAACATCTACCTCGTGACCTCTCACAAGATGCACGTTTGAGCAGCTTAAATCATTTTCAAATAATTACACATTTATCATATCACTTACACTATCTTGAAAAGATAAAATGTGTACCAATGCTGTTGGAAATAAAAAGGAAAATATTGCTGCTGCACGTGACTTTGGACCTTTTGCTTGCTGATTTCACGAGCTATATCGTAATTTTCGTAAGTACGAGTTTCCTAGTTGGAAATTTTCCCGATCAAGTCACTACTGAGAAATTCGTTTCCGAGTTGGGCGTGACAAAAAGTAGTGTATATTTACATGAACAGCCATTTGAGTTTTGTACACATTGAAAACGTATTTGACCGAAATTCCAGAATCGTCAGCATTGGCAAGCTATCTAGATTTCGCGGTGAATATGGTTGTCAACGGACGAACGGGACGGGACGTTACATTTTATTCAAAATTAAATATATCCAATACATTTCGGCTTTAACCAAGAAATAGGCACGAATAAACCTGGTGTCCTCCTCCATCATGATTCCTATTCTTTCCGACAAAAAAAAAAGCACTTTAACTCTAAGAGCTCGTACGCAGAAACCGTCCTAAATTTGATCTTACGATCATTTCTCAGATGTGCGTACGTGTGATTCATAGAATGAATGTACACACAGAAAACGATCGCTTTCAGATGTGAAATCTATAAATCGCAAATGATCTTGAACTTGCCGCGTTGTAAACACCTAATTAATGTCATTTACGTATAAAAGATCGACAATCATCGTCCAAATCCTTAGCGAGCTGCAAGAATAGCTTAGATTTACAAAAACCTGCAGTAATCTGACAATGAAAAGTGTGTACGTCTGCTCAGACCCTGACGTGGCTTTAAGCTCTTTTCCACGACCGTTTTTATAAATATGAGCGTTGGCGTGGATTTAAGCGTACGCACACTCTAAAATCAAATCTGTGCGTACTCACGCTTTATCAATGAGGCCCCAGAAGTGGGAAATAGGAAACTTCCAATAGCATGTGAAGGAAAATAACCTTTGCAAAACCCCGCCCTCCAAAGATATCAGCCAACCCGATACCAACAAATTCGCGCGCACGCAAGATGATTGACAAACAGAGTAAGAGCGCTTCTGCTGGACACCTTTTAATGATACGTCAGGTAGCAGGGACATTTTGTGTGGTTTTCCATTCCGTCATTTTACCATTCTGCTTCACCTTTACATGATACGAAGCAAGGAAAATATTACAATATTTACATAGAAGTATGTCGATACAAATCTGATTGTTATATAAAAATACGAGTTTCCTAGTCGGTCCTATTTACTACTAGGAAACAGAGGAAGTTTTGAGTTCCGAGTTGTCATACATTTTAGTATGGCGGAGGGCAGAACGTTTGCATGCCGTGACTGGTATTCCATATTGGTTCCAAATAATAATAATAAAAAAAATTCAACAAACAAAAATATATCTCTAACAGCACTTATAAAGCTATAGTATTTCCCAGTGTACAATACATATGCATCCTACCAATTTACCTTTCTGCTGCTTCACCTTTACATGATGCCAAACAAGGAAAATATGAGAATGTTTACATAGAAGTACACATTAATACAGATATACCATATTATAAACAGTATATAACAAGCAGCTTTTTATATATATATATATATATATATATATATATATATATATATATATATATATATATATATATATATATATATATATATATATATATATATATATATATATATATAAATAAAACAAAACATTTATATTGCTCCTACAACTCCATATGACCTAAACACAATCATTATGGTCTAAAAAAAAAAAAAAAAAAAAACATGTTAAAATCAAATTACAATAGCAACAGGCATAATAGACTTTCAATAGAACATTTATTTTCCCACATGAGAAAATACTGTTTTGAGACAGGTTATTTGGTGGGTAGGTAAAATCTGCAGTTTATACAAGCTTAAAATTTTTCCATCTTATAAACAGTGAACAAAAGCTACACAACTTTCTACAATAAATACAAGGTTCTGTGCTTGATGGTGAAAAGGGATTTTTACTGTCTAACAGCAAGTGTACAATACATCATCATTAACCATCCAGCATTCCACCTTGAAATCTTAAAAAGAACTAAACCAGAATCTGAAAGCACGTGTGAAGTAAGATCTTAAAAGCCTATTCAATAGTTTACCATCTTAAATAAGAGATCTGATTTCCATCTTGAACCAATATAATTTAATTCTTTTATCTCTTTACGGTCCATAAATAAATTATTTTTTTTGTATCAAAAAATGAGAATATATATTTAACCATAGACAACTGTGAGTTGGTGCATATACACATACATACATGATTGTATGCCGGTAATGTACATATATATGAACACACTCACACTATCTGATATCAAAGGCAAGCAGGATACACTATGTAGGAAGTCAGTTCATCTGAAAATCTTTTTACACATTTATACACAACCTTCATTTCTTCATTCCTCCAGGCAATTTATTTCACAATAAAGAGAAGAAAAAAAAACCCATTAAATTAGATACTATATAATAAAAAACATACCTATATACACAAGTGTCTTTACAATATACAAGAAGTGGTTTGTAAAACTTTAAAAAGTAAAAAGCTATCTTAAGAAAATGGCAGTGATTCATTCAAATGTTTATATTCTTTAAGTTCATTCATTGAATCATTTAAAATGATTAATTATTCAGAAATTAATTGCTCTGAATGTACCCAAATGCTAAAACTATGGGTCTGGATGGTTTAGACTCATCATCACCATAAAGTGACACCTCATAAAAACACAAATCATCATAGAAACCGCTGCCCTTTCGTGACCCCTGTCCTAGGAAACATCCTAAACCTGGAGAAAGAAAAAAAAAAACTGGACTGAATCTGAAATGACTCCAGTACTAAACCATTGCAGAGCGTTGTGTCTGGATCACATGGATAAACTAAACTGACTGATCAGGAGTCTAGTACCTGGTGCACTAACCAAAATGGCTCTCAGCCCGCCTTAGAAAGCCCATGTGAGTGGTACGTGAGGACAGATGTGTTTGGCGTTTCTGTTCTACATGAAGTTTGAGCCGACAAAACCATGATCTCCTCGAACTCGGCTCAGATGGATCATAGCTCGGTCGTAGGCCACCTGCACAGACTTCCGAATACTGGTTTTCTTGCCTTCCATCATACGCAGTTTATCAGCCGTGTCGTCAACGCCAAGAGGGATAACCTTATCTCGTGGCAACCACTGCCTGCAGATACAGACATAAGAACATATAACTCACTGAGAGTTCCTTCTAAAATCCTCAAATCCAGTGATACTTACAATGGATATTTGGAAAAGCAAAGTCTGGTGGATGAAGCTAAACGAAAACAAAGTAAATCTCCAGTGCTGTGCTCACCAGGTGCGTTTGTTGTCGAAGAAGAGAACCAGGAAGAGTCTCTCGCCAGCTTCTTCCTGTCTCTGGTCGCCCAGGCGCAGTACGTCGAGCGGAGGCACAGGGATGGGCACGCCGTTATGCAGCAGACCCTCCTGAGGCATGTCTGGATCTATGATCTACAAAACAAGAGTAGTTTCAACCATTTATTTAACCTTTAAATGTCAGTGGTTTGCTACAACACTGTGCTAAACACAGTTCACAACCCATTTGATTTATTACATATTTGCCAAAAAAAAAAAAAAAAAGTAGGTTATTTCTCACCAAAGAAACTTTTTTTTTTTCCTTTTTTGCAAAAATGTAGGGCACTCACTTTTTTGAATACCAGATTGAAAAGTCGAAAAGAGGGATTAGTAGTGTTATCATAAAAATGTAACACTAAAGTAATTTATTTTAATAAAATAAAAACAGTAAAATGTATAATAAATAATAAAAGCATTCAAAATAGAACATTATTAACTAGAAATTAATTAAAATTATTTTTTTTGTTTATCTACACAACTGCAAGAGGTTTGGGAATTGTTGAAATGCTAATTAGTCACATCATAAAAATGTAAAATTTGAATAAAATAAAAACAAATCAAAATCTAAAAAGTAATAGCAATCAAAAAACATTTATGGAAAACATTTTTTTTTTTTTTACCTGATGTGACCACTCAACAGAACCGTGAACATGTAATCATATTGTTAAATGATAGCATTATTAAATAAGATTTTCTAAGAGGTGTTTTAAGTCAAATGTGTTTGGCTGAAAAAAAAAAAAAAAAAAGTTCAGGAATCCCTGGACAAATAAATAATTTAGAATGAAATTGGGAATGTGTATTAATGAAGTATTATTTATGTTAGGCTCATCTCACCATAATTCTCTCAAGCCTAAAAAATTTAATTAATATTAAAATGCTCTCATTTTTTAAAAGTGGACCTATTATTTTGCCCCTTTTTACAAGATCTAATATAAATCTCAGGTGTCCCCAGAATGTGTCTGTAAAGTTTCAGCTCAAAATACTCCACAGATCATTTATTATACCATGTTGAAAATGCCCATTTTTGTGTGGAAGCAAAAACATGCTGTTCTCATGCATGTATCTTTAAATGTAAATGAGCTGCTGCTCCCCACTCCCCTATCCAGAAGAGGGTGGAGTCTGTACAACTCGTGCTTCGGATACTCTGCCAAAAACTAAAACATCTGTTTGGTTTTGATGATCAGAATCAGAATCAGAATCAGAATGAGCTTTATTCGCCAGGTGTGCACAAACAAGGAATTTGTTGTGGTTTTCTACAGGAGCTCTTGGTACACACATACATATGACATGAGAACAGAAAGAACATTTAAATAAGTAAGCTAAGAAAATAATAATAATAATAATAATAATAATAATAAGTAAAATAAAATAATACTAATGTGGTATACATCTGGAACAGAAGACATACAGATTTGTATTGTATATACAGCAGGATGAATATATATAACTTTTACTCTCTCTCAAGTACTAAAAGTGAATACTAAAACAGGGGTAATTGCTATGTTAGCTGTTTAAGCTGGAGATAGCGTTGGGGAAAAAACTTTTCTTATGCCTACATGTTCTAGTGCACAGAGATCTGTAATGTGCAAACAGGTTGTGTCCAGGGTGAGAGGGGTCTGTGATGATGTTACCTGCCCGTTTCAACACTCTGGCGTTGTACAAGTCCTAAAGGTTGGGCAAGTGCATACCAATTATCCTTTCAGTTGTCCTAACAATCCGTTGCAGTCTTCTTATATCTGATTTGCTGGCTGACCCAAACCAAACAGTTATAGAAGTGCACAGAACTGACTCAATAACAGCTGAGTAAAACTGTGTCAGCAACACCTGTGGCAGGTTGAACCTCCTCAGCTGGCGAAGGAAGTACAGTCTCTGCCGAGTCTTTTTCGCAGTGGAGTCAATGTGATTGTCCCACTTCAGGTCCTGAGAGATGGTGGTGCCCAGGAACCTGAATGACTCCACTGCCTCCACAGTGCTGTTCATGATGCTAAGTGGGGGGGAGTGCAGGGGGGTTTCTCCTAAAGTCCACTATCATCTCCTCTGTTTTGAGCGTGTTCAGCTCCAGTCTGTAAGCAGACTCGTCTCCGTCCCGGATGAGGCCGATGACTGTGGTGTCGTCTGCAAACTTCAGGAGTTTGACAGAGGGGTCTTTAGAGGTGCAGTCATTTGTGTGGAGGGAGAAGAGCAGAGGGGAGAGCACATAACCCAGAGGAGCTCCAGTGCTGATGGTGAGGGTCCTAGATGTGAGTTTTCCCAGCCTCACTAGCTGATGCCTGTCTGTCAGGAAGCTGGTGATCCACTGACAGATGGATGTGGGTACAGAGAGCTGGGTCAGTTTATTCAGGAAGGTATCCAGGATTATGGTGTTGAAAGCCGAACTGAAGTCCACAAACAGGATCCTTGCATAAGATCCTGGTTTGTCCAGATGTTGTAGGATATAACACAGTCCTATATTGACTGCATCATCCACTGACCTGTTTGCTCGATAAGCAAACTGCAGGGGGTCCAGCAGGGGTCCAGTGATGTCCTTCAGGTAGGCCAGCACCAGACTCTCAAATGACTTCATGACCACAGATGTCAAAGCAACAGATCTGTAGTCATTTAGTCCTGCGATTTTCGGTTTCTTGGGTACAGGGATGATGGTGGAGCATTTGAAGCAGGAGGGGACTTCACACAGTTCCGGTGATCTGTTGAAGATCAGTGTGAAGATGGATGACAGCTGGACAGCACCGTCTGGGCCTTTGGCTTTCCTTATCTTCTGTTTCCTGAAGACTCTGCATACATCCCTCTCACTGATCTGAAGTGCAGGCTGAGAAGCAGGAGGGGGGAGGGAGAGGGGTGTGGGCGTTGATGGCTGTGTGGTGAGCCGGTCAGAGCGGGTGTGGGGTGTGAGACCAGGCTTTTCAAACCTGCAGTAAAATGTATTCAGCTTGCTGGCTAAATGTTGGTTCTCCACAGTGCTGTGGGATGGGGTCTTGTAGCTGGTGATGGTTTTCAGGCCCTTCCACACTGATGCTGGGTCAGTAGCTGAAAGCTGGTGTTCTAGCTTCTTAGCATAACTTCTCTTTGCTAGACTGATCTCCTTATTGAGTGTGTATTTGGCCTGTTTGTACAAGACTTTGTCCCCGCTCCTGTAGGCATCCTCTTTGGCCTGGCGAAGCTGTCTAAGTTTTGCAGTAAACCAAGGTTTGTCATTGTTATATGTTAAATAAGTCCTGGTGGGAACACATGTCCTCACAGAAACTGGTGTAGGATATCACTGTGTCAGTGAGCTCATCCAGATCAGTAGCTGCGGCCTCAAAAACACTCCAATCAGTGCAGTCGAAACAGAGCGGGCTCTACAAGCCTGTTTCGCTGGTCCATTTCTTTACAGTTCTTACCACAGGCTTAGCAGATTTCAGTTTCTGCTTGTAGGCTGGTAGAAGATGAACCAAACAGTGATCAGAGAGTCCCAAAGCCGCTCTGGGGACAGAGTGGTATGCATCCTTTAAAGCAGTGTAGCAGTGGTCCAGTATGTTACGGTCCCTCGTGGGGCATGTGATGTGCTCTCTGTATTTAGGCAGTGTACGGGTGAGATTAGCTTTATTGAAATCACCGAGAATAATAATGAAAGTGTTTGGGTAACACTGCTCTGTGTGTGTGATGTAATCAGCCAGCTGTTCTAGCGCCGCGCTCACGCACGCATCAGGAGGAATGTAAACACTCACCAGAATAAACGAAGAAAACTCCCACGGTGAAAAAAAAGGCTTACAGTTAATGAAGAGAGCCTCCAAATTAGGGCAGCACATCTCCTTTAACACAGTTACGTCTGTACACCAGCCTTCATTGATATAAAAACATAATTCACCGCCTTTCGTTTTCTCCGACGACTCAGTGACATGATCTGCTCTGAACAGCTGGAAGCCCGGCAGATGATGCGCACTGTTCGGGATGGCTCCTTTCAGCCAGGTTTCCGTAAAGCAAAGTGCAGCAGAGTGCAGCAGAGTTTAAAAAGTCCTTGTTTGTGCGGGTAAGGGGAAGCAGTTCGTCTGTTTTATTTCCTAGGGAGTGGAGATTCGGCAGATGAATACTTGGCAGGGAGTCCTAAACCCGCGCTGTCGGAATTACACTAGCGCGCCGGCGCGCTTCCCTCGTTTGCGTCGTTTGGAGCGCTTGTATACGATCGCAGCTCCTCCAACTAGAATGTCCAGTAAAAAGTCTGAATGTTCAAAAGTCGGCAAAAAGTTATTTGGTGTGTTGTTTCTGATATCTAGGAGTTCGTCCCTAGTAAAGCTGCTAAAGTTACTCAAAACAGGACAAAAACAAAAATAACAAGTACCAAGACACTCCAAACCGAGGTGGCCATCCACAGTGCCATCTTGTTATATTGCATATCTTGTTATATTAAATATCATCTCTATTGCGGTCACACTCACGGGACAGTGAAGTTTTTCATCATCATTAAAGTTTATTATCCGCATGCGTTTTAAAGCCATATCAGTTTAAACTTCTGATATATGGTTTTCTGAGCGCACACATCTGAAGCACGCACACAGAAAGCACGTCGCATGAGTATTAAATATTAAATGAATATTAAAGTACTCTTTCATGTATTATTATTGAGCTTAAATACACACAAGGTTATGTCAAAAAACACACAAAGTTCACATAAACAGTAAGTTACATCTGTAAACGTAAACAGCATGTGTATATTAGATCTGTATTAAAGTGAAAGCAGCGTAATATACAGTACCTATTGCTGTATATGTTGTTAATATGAATCAAACAAAAGAAAAACTAAATAACTCACTGCTCTTGATTGAATAACTTTTGTAGCTGTAATAAGAATACATTTCTTACATAAATGCTGCTTTTAAATGCTCTAGCGAGAAGATAAACATGGCGGACTGTGTACAGCTTACTCAGGGGAGGAGCTAAGCTAATAGGGCAAATTAGGTGTACACACTACGGTGTGTACACAAAACCAACATAAAAGTGAATTTTGCATAATAGGTCCCCTTTAAAAGATAATGACAGATAACTCTGAATAATGGTCCAACATGCAGTATGAATGTAATGTTGCACAGCGCCCTCTCTCACCAGAGCAGGATAGGATGGATATCCTCTGCTTTTGGCCCACACCAAATCCAGAGGTTCAGGTTCAGGCACGTCCCCGTTCGACAGCACATCTACATAGAACAAGAACCAGAACCATTTGCACACTCAAAAACAAATATATTGACATTTCATTGAGATTAATTTCTTACCAGTCCCAGTGTAGTCACAATCTCCGTTAACGGTTTCTAAGAATGGTACTTTGGACAAAGCAGGTTTCCCTCTGCTCTTTTTAGGAGGTGAGACACTGAAACCAACAGAATTTTTTTTTTTATAACTGCATAAATAGAGTTAACCGAGCTATATGATGCAGAGAGATTTTAGTCTTTTCTTTTCCTCTTACAGTTCTCTAAGAGTCGGAGAGGAGCTGCATTCTGAGTCAGAGCTGCCATCTTTGTGCTTTCTGAATCCATTTGTAAGAGCTAAAAAAATATAGAGAAAAAGGTGTTTAGGAAAGGTTAAATGAATAAAAACGAAATACCCATACCATAATTTCAGTTGTAATGAAATACAGGATTGTCTATAGAATTCTAGAATTAAAAAAATAAAATAAAACAAAAATACATCCCACCAATCTCCCTCCAGGCCTTCACCTATTTATGGAAACTGAGATAAAAAATGTGTTTGTCATGGTTATGTTGATGCAAGCATGAGCACATTTACATATTGTGTAAGGTCATTTACAGATAACAGCCATAAAGGTGCAAGAAACCTTGAGTAAGTGGGGAGAGAAAAAAAAAAGAAAAAAGGTGAAAACCATGTAAAATAACTACTATCCCCACTGTAAATGGCACAAGTAAATAAAGCTTGATGGTTAAACATCTCAAAATGAAAGAATTGAAACAAATTACTATTGTAATTTTAGAGTTCTTCTAAATATTACTACAATGTACTCATAGAATAGTAATATTTCTTATTTTGTTTAATATTTTATTTAGTAATAAAAATAAGAATAATTATTTTATATATATATTATATATATATTATATATATATATATATATATATATATATATATATATATATATATAAAATATTTTTCTTTTTTTTCTTTTTAAATCACAAACACAATTTTTATCAGAAAAATACCAATTACATTTCCCCCCACATCGTGCAGCCTTACAAGTAAACGTCATAAGATCAGTTGTAATGCAGCATGTAACACAGTTGTTTTCTTTACCAGGCTCTATAGTGAGTCGAGGAGGCGTTCTCTCGCGCTCTGGACTACAGCTGAGACTTCTCGCTCTCTGTTTGGCCAGGGTTGATATGGGCGGAGGTGTTGAAGGTTTTGGCTGGGCTGAAGTTTCAGTCTTGACAGGGGAGATGCAGTTTGGTGTGCGTGCAGGGTCTGGGTCAGAGCTGATGGGCTCCTCCCTGTTTCCGTTCTGCATCTGATTGTCTCTTTCACGTTGGAGCTTTGCTCCATTTTTTGCTTTTTTGAAGAGGACGGATGTTCGCCGGCCGACTCCTGTGGTGGGCCGGACCGGTGACTCTGTGATGGAGAGGCCGTTGATCAGTTTGTTCTCAGGTGGGCGGTCATCGGGTTTGGTGCAGCTGATTACAGGTGCGGTGTCTGTATCGGCCTCTTGGCTCTCACTGTTGAGTTTGAGGCGCTTGGGTGGGCATGGGGAGGTCCTGGGGTCAGATGTCATGGGTCGGAGAGTCGGTGGTTCTTGGGGTGTATCTGCTGGTGGAGGAGACAAAGCCAGGCCTGTGGGCTCCAGCGTAGGTGGAGGAGTTGATTTACAGTCATCTGGATAAAAAGAGGGACAAACGGACATCAAGAAAATCTGGAATAACACTGGTATTGTGGGGGACTGTAAAATGTTTATTATTATTTATTATTTTTCCTAAATACCCCATACAATATACTAGTACAATAGTAATTTTTCTTATTTTGCTTAATATATTTTCTATTAATAATACAAATAATAACAATAATTATTATTTTATAGTCATACTGATCACACATTTTTTTCTGACACTTTACGATTTACGATAGTAAAAGTTCATTATAGTTATACATGATTAAAGTAACGACTTGCAGCTCATAAGTAACTCAAGAACAGCTCGTTACATTACAGTTACTCGATTAAATCAGAGTTCAAGACTGATTTGTGACTATTTTTGACCAATTCACTGACGTTGTGATGTAACATATCTGTTCTTCCGTATTGTGATGTACATCCAGGTGAAACAGATTATCGAGGAAAAAAAAAAAATGCAGGACGGGGACTTTGATCAATCGAATCGAATCCATCGATTGTTGATTGAAAGAAGGCGGATCTGAATGTAAGCTTGAAGTTGATTGTAATAAAGGGGTGGGGTTTAAGCAGGCCAAATGATTGGAGAAGTCCAACAAACTTCACCAAAGAGTAGTCTTTAATTTCACCGGAATATCCAGTTATGACATTTTGATTAAAAAAAATTACAAGGTCAATTTTTTAAATGAATTGTGCATGGATGAATTATTTATAATAAGATCAATAACATGATCTTAGAAAATAGGGTGAATTTTCATTTTATGGCCGACTCTAAAAAGAATTGGAAAGAATGTATATGTTCAAATACCATTAACAGAACTGAATGTCATGAAAACCATTTGTTTTCAGTATTTAAAAAAAACAGAAGCAGAATTCTGAAATAATAACTAGAAAGAAACTGAATTCTGAATACCCAATTCTCAATTCCTAGTCCAGTTTTACCTTTATCTGATGACGATGAAGACAGGTTATGTTCACCATCCATCTCTTTGTCTTCATCCTCCTCCTCATCTTCCTCTTTGAGGTCTCCATTGAGCATGTGCGAGTTCCGCGAGTGCTGCTTATAGCGGACGTTGTTGATTTCTCGTCGCAGCAGGCGGATGCGGCGTGTGCGTGCGCCACTCGAGCGCATCGAAGTCACCACGTCTAATTTATCTAGCAGCTCCCTCAACTGGTTTTCCGTCGTCATATGCAATCGATTATCAGGGTCTAGCAGCGTGTCAACTACACACACACAACAAAACCAAACCATTAGTAACAAAAGAAGCTAAATTACTATTACACTATACGTAAAGTTACTATGATAAAATTATTTACAGAAAATGTTTTTCTAGAAGAAAACATGCCATGTCGTCCTATGCAGCAAGAAATCTCACTCAAATGTATGAACTTTACCACTGCCAACAAGTTACTTTTTTATTTAATCTTATATGATTTCTTGTGAACTACTCACCATCTTCCAAAGTGCAGCGGTAGTAGTCATTTTTGTGTGGCGATTCTGCCAGGTGCATTCCCGTGTCCAGGTCGAAGCCTGTACTCTGGGCTTGTCTCTGAGCGTGCCTCAGGATAGCGCCCCCTAAGTCCCTCAGACGTAATGCAGCTTGGTAAAACACAGTGTCTTTAGCATTGTAAAGCAGGCAGTTGGAGATCATGAGGTTGAAATCAGCCTCCAGGTCAGCAACAGAGCGATATTTGTGAGCTTCCAATTTGGATTTTATGGTGGAGAAGTCCATGGGGTGCGTAATGAACTCCAGGTAATCTGGGACCTGAGAAACCAAGAGCACAATTTCTGTTTAAGGCTTGAAGCTTTCATTAATAAATGAGTATGAGACTAATTAAGATATTAGGATTTTAATATAAGTAAATTGTTATTTTAGAAATCTGAATGGATCAATCAGTTTGAAGCTGTTGTATATTAGCAATATTGTTATAAATTAAATTGATCTAAGGTTTATAATATTATAAAACGTTTCAAAAATTCAAAGAATCATTAAAAAAAAAATGTATCAGTTTTCACAAATATTTTAAGCAGCACAAGTTTGCAACATTGATAAAAAGAAATGTTTCTTGAGCAGAAAATCAGGATATTAGAATAACTTCTGAAGGATCATGTGACACTGAAGACTTGAATAATGATGCTGAAAATTCAGCTTTGCATCACAGGAATAAATCAAATTTTAAAATATATTAAAACAGAAAACACTTATTTTAAATTTTAAGTTTATACTGTAAACTGTGAGCATTCACCAAAAACCCCAAACCTTGAATGGTAGTGTGTATGAAAGTATATAAATATAGACAGACCTCTTTCAAGTTGACAGGCTGTGCAAATATGTTTGCAGTATCTTTCTCCTGAAGTTGGTCTAAAGTGGACCGCAGCAGTACCAGGACCGGAGTTAACTTGTGCTCAGTCACAGCCTGGTGAATCTTCACCTACAGAAGCAACACTTGGTTATAGTGAGACACCTGGCTACAATCAGTAACAGGTTAGATTACTTCATGTCTGTGAGCTGTCCGTCCAATAAAATGTTCTTTCCGATGTGAACATCCCCTTCCCTTTTAAATTATAATAATATTAGATAATATTACAAGTAGAAAATCATGGTGTTGTCAATGTGTGTTCAGTTGCACTAATGTAGATTATTTCCTTGTCAACCACCAATTAGTTGCAAAGGATGTGGTTGATATGTATTCACCTTAAAAACGTCTTCATCACTTTCACCCATTGTATAAAGATGTCACATGTGGTTTTGCCAGGCTGAAAAAGCAGCCAAGTCAAAGCTAAAGAAATGACTCAGTCCAATCTAGTGTACAATATTTGCCAAATCAAGTAACAGTCTGAGACTTAGGGTCGTTTTACACTGCGGTGTAACGGGCAACAGCAGGGTGGTGATGGTTTCACAATGACAGAGCTTCGACTTTCTACAGCAAGAAAGAATTCTGGGTTGCAACATTGAGTATTCTCTTTGATAACAGCTATAAATTATGAAATGGTTATTGGGAGTGAACAACTGAGAACTTTTTCCAAAAAACAATCGAGAACTAGTACAAATTTGATCCTTATGGATTTTTAATTTTCATGAGGAGGGGTGTCACATTTACACCCAAACGGTAATTTACATTAAACAAATTGTTGATATTAACTGCTTAAACGTCTGGATTTAGTAAGATTTACTGAAAAGAAAGTTTGTGCCAATTGCACCAAGCCAAATATGTGTCTTTTTTTATTTTTTAGTTGAAGGGTTCATAAAACCCTTAAATTGCAAATGATAATATTCATTGGTAGTTTAATGGTGCATTTATCAATTCAGCTTGCTACATGGGGCAAAAATAGGCTCAACGCTGCTAAGGCATGCATTCTGAGTTCTGGAAACTGTAAATATGAGTGCAGGAATAACTCCCTTAAAGGGATAGTTCACCCAAAAATGAAAATTGTCATCATTTACTAACCTTTATGTCGCTCCAAACCCGCAAGACTTTCGTTCATCTTCGGAACACAAATGAAGATATTTTTAATGAAATCTGAGTGATTTCTGTCCCTCTGTTGACAGCTACGCAACTGACACTTTGACGCTTCAAAAAAAGTTTCTAAAAATATTGTAAAACTAATCTATATGATTTGAGTGGTTTAGTCCAATTTTTCTGAAGAGACTTGCCTTATATGATGAACAGATTGAATTTAGGCTTTCTGGAAATGATCAAAAGTCTTATGGCTTTCGAACAACATGAGGGTGAATAAATGATGACAGAATTTTCATTTTTGGGTGAACCGTCACTTTAAGAACCATGACTAAGCTAAGGTACTAAGGAGTTCACATAACTGGCTGTCATCATTTATTTAAGATAACTTCATTGACTTTATTATGTAAGAATACACTATTATATTGCTAGCAATAGTCCCGCTCATTTGCAGTATCCACTTCATCAGAATTATCTGCACACACACATTGGACTTGGCACAGGTTTTACACACTCACACAGCCAGTTTGACATATCTAATCCACCTAACAAGAAAAAACATATGAAAAGTTTCAGTATATTACCTGCTCTCTCTTTAGTTTCTCTCTCTTGCGGATGAGCTCAATCAGAAGTCGCGCTCTCTCCAAATCATGACGAAGTTTCTGCCAGTATTTCAGCTCTTCTCTCACAGCATTCAGCTTTTCATCTGGCTCCGCCTATATGAAGATTATAAAAGCCAAAGATAAAGAAAAACACATAATATTGAAGTTGTGTTTAAGGAGCGTGGCTTATGGATACAACTAGGGCTGCACGAATATTCAGAGTTATTAATAATATAGTATACAGTATATACTATATTATTATAGAATAGTGTACATTTAAATATGCATAAACACTGACCTGTTCTGCACTCCTCTGGCCCTGCAGATGCGAATGTAAACGACGAATGAGAGGCACTCCGTTGCGTGACTGACGCTTAAGTAACCAATAGTTGTGAAGTCTCTGCATGAACTGATTCTTCTTCTGTATGATCACATCTTTAGAAATTTTGTTCAATCTGTAAAAAACAACAACAAAATAATTACATAATTATTAAATATTTATCAAGCGTATTGTTTAAAAATATTTTAAATATGTATACTTGCATATATTTTTTATTTAGGTGACTAAAAAATAAAAAACAAAATTTAAATATGCAAATGCTTAAGAGTCTACAACTGGATCATTATTACAGTGATTATTATGTTTCTAGCATGTTATATGTTTGGCAACAGCTCTTCTAACCCTAATTGATGGAGTGTGTAGCTTTTCATTTCTTAATCAACCATGTAGGAAGACACATCATGGCCATATTCCAGGATGAAAACATCAAGATTCATCAGGCCCAAAAATGTATGCACCTCTTGATGGAAGTTAATGTTGTGATGTTATTTCCATCAAGAGGTGCTTAAATTTTTTGTCAAGATCTTGTATTGACAATGCAAGAGTCAAGTACTCTGTAAAGCAGGGGTCTCCAAACTCGGTCCTGGAGGGCCACTGTCCTGCAGAGTTTAGCTCCAACTAACCTGAACACACCTGCCTGGAGGTTTCTAGTATGCCTAGTTAGACACTGATTAGCTGGTTCAGGTGTGTTTAATTGGGGTTGGAGCTGAACTCTGCAGGACCGAGTTTAGAGACCCCTGCTGTAAAGTCTCCTCCAGCACATCCCAAAGACTTTCAATGAATTTAAAGGGGTTATTTCACCCAAAAGTTCAGCTTCGTTCATCTTCAGAACACAAATTAAGATATTTTTTGATGAAATCCAATGGCTCAGTGAGGCCTCTATTGCCAGCAAGATAATTAGTACCTTTCTGGGCATCTGAAAGTGTTAAAGACATATTTAAAACAGTTCATGTGACTACAGTGGTTCAACCTTAATATTATAAAGCGACGAAAATACTTTTTGTGCGCCAAAAAAACAAAACAACTTTTCAACAATATCTAGTGATGGCTGATTTAAAAACACAGCTTCATGAAGCTTCGAAGTTTTGAGAATCTTTTGTTTCGAATCAGTGGTTCGGAGCGCCAAAGTCATGTGATTTCAGTAAACGAGGCTTCGTTACATCATAAGTGTTTGGAAATGTAAATAGTTCACGTGACTTTGGCAGTTTGATACGCGATCCGAACCACTGATTCGAAGCTTCATGAATTTTGTTTTTTTGGCGCACAAAAAGTTTATCGTCGCTTTATATTAAGGTTGAACCACTGCAGTCACATGAACAGTTTTTAATATGTTTTTAATACCTTTCTGGGCATTGAAAGTATTAATTGTCTTGCTGGCAATGCAGGCCTCACTGAGCCATCGGATTTTATCAAAAATATCTTAATTTGTGTTCCGAAGATGAACGAAAGTCTTACAGGTGTAAAACGACATGAGGGTGAGTAATTAATGACAGAATTTTCATTTTTGGGTGAACTAACCCTTTAAGGTCTGGACTCAGAGGTGCCAATTCATGTGTGAAAATGAATCTTCATTAATGGTTCAGAGAGCATGAAGAATCATTTTCACACATGAATTGGCACCTCTGAGTCCAGACCTTAATTTCACTGAAAGTTTCTGGGATGTGCTGGAGGAGACTTTACAGAGTACTCACCTCTTGCATTGTCAATACAAGATCTTGACCAAAAATTGATGCACCTCTTCCTGGAAATAACATCACAACATTTATTTCCACTGAGAGGTGCATCATTTTTTGGTCAAGATCTTGTATTGACAATGCAAGAGGAGAGCACTCTGTAAAGTCTCCTCCAGCACATCCCAAAGACTTACACTGAGGTTAAGGTCAGTGCCAATTCATGTGTGAAAATGATTCTTCATGCTCCCTCCGAACAATTCTTTCACAATTTGAGCCTGATGAATCTTGACATGGTCATCCTGGAATATGGCCATGATACATCTTAATACATGGTTGTTTAAGAAATGAAAAGCTACACACTCCATCTTTAAGGGTTAAAAGAACCGTTGCCAAACATATAACATGCTAGAAAAATAATAATTACTGTAATAATGATCCATCCATACTCTTAAGTATTTGCCTATTAAAATCCAAACAGCAACTTTTTTTTTTGGCCGAGCAGTGTATGTATGTATATATATGTATATATGTGTATATATATATATATATATATATATATATATATATATATATATATATATACACACACACACACACACACAGTGCTCAGCGTAAATGAGTACACCCCCTTTGAAAAGTAACATTTTAAACAATATCTCAATGAACACAGAAACAATTTCCAAAATGTTGACAAGACTAAGTTTAACATAACATCTGTTTAACTTATAACATGAAAGTAAGGTTAATAATATAACTTAGATTACACATTTTTCAGTTTTACTCAAATTAGGGTGATGCTAAAATGAGTACACCCCACAACATCTAGTACTATCTAGTCTCCATGATTTTTAATGACAGCACCAAGTCTTCTAGGCATGGAATAAACAAGTTGGTGACATTTTGCAACACCTATCTTTTTCCATTCTTCAAGAATGAAACTGGATGCTGGATGAAGAGTGACGCTTAACTTGTCTCTTCAGAATTCCCCATAGGTGTTCGATTGGGTTCAGATCAGGAGCCACTGAATCACTTTCACCCTGTTCTTCTTCTGAAATCCAACAGTGGCCTTAGATGTGTGTTTAGGATCATTGTCATGCACAATGAAAAGTGCATGAAAACCAATGGCATGGTGTGATGGTAGCATCTTCTCTTTCAGTATAGAGCAGTACATCTGTGAATTCATGATGCCATCAATGAAATGCAGCTCCCTGACACCAGCAGCACTCATGCCCCACATAAGGACACTGCCACCACCAGGTTTCACTGTAGGCACCATGCATTTTTCTTTGTATTCCTCACCTTTGTGACGCCATACAGTTTTGAGGCCATCAGTTCCAAAAACAGTTATCTTGGTCTCATCACTCCAGAGTACAGAGTCCCAGTATTCTTCATCTTTGTCAGCATGGGCCCTGGCAAACTCTAGTGGGGCTTTTTTGTGCCTGGGCTTTAGGAGAGGCTTCTTTTGTGGACGGCACCCATGCATGCCATTCCTCTGCAGTGTACGTCGTATTGTGTCACGGGAAATAGTCACCCCAGTTTGGCTTTCTACTTCTTTAGGTAACTGCAGTGAACTTGCATGCCAATTTTCTTCAACCCTTCTCATCAGAAGACGCTCCTGTCGAGGTGTTAACTTCCGTGGACGACCTGGACGTCTCTGTGAGATGGTTGCAGTTCTATCTTTTTTTAATTTTTGTACCACTTTTGCTACAGTATTCTGACTGATAAGTAAAGCTTTGCTGATCTTCTTGTAGCCTTCTCCTTTCTGGTGTAAAGAAATTATTTTCTTTCTCAGGTCTTGTGGTATTTCTCTTCCATGTGGTGCCATTGCTGACAGCATGAAATGGGAAGGGGTTTCAACACCTTTTTATAGTCAACTGTCTGCTGGACACCTGTGTAATGAATAATTAGACTCACCTGTGGTTGAATTCTTGTTAAATTAGACATTTTGTAGTCTAAAATTTAGGTTTGCTCCAGAGACTTTCAGTGTGGTGTACTCCTTTTTGCATCACCCTAATTTGAGTAAAACTGAAAAATGTGTAATCTAAGTTTCATTATTACTCTTACTGTCATGTTATAAGTTAAACAGATGTTACATAAAACTTAGTCTTGTCAACATTTTGGAAATTGTTTTTGTGTTCATTGAGATATTGTTTAAAATGTTACTTTTCAAAGGGGGTGTACTCATTTACAGTGAGCACTGTATATATGCACACCCCTTTCCATAATAAATACCTGTGAGTCGGTATTTCTGGGACAGTGACCAGTGGTGTTGCGACTTTTTTGGACACCTCTTCTTTCTTTCCTTTCTTCTGCTGCTGCTTAGAATCCAGTTTATTGCTTCGTCTCTGCTTCTTCAGCTGTGGCGTCTGCGTGTAGGCACTGCGACCCCTATTAGCCCTACACCCCAAAACCCTCCCCCCGGTTTCTTCATCATCCGACCCGTCCTTCACGGCCGGCGAGTGTGCCTCACAAAACGCAGTCTTTTTCACCGAAAACGTAGTCCCATTCACAGTAGTCTCTCGGACTGGCTCTATTTTCATAAAGAGTCCCGCCCTCTGCGCACAGGTCACGTGGAAGGCTGTGTAACAGTTGGCCTTGTGGCATTGGATGGACGCTCCGCAACCTTTCTGCTTGCACAAGTAGCACGTTAGCTTCCACCTAGCTGGTGGAATGTTGTCCACGCCCTCAATGGGCTCAAGGAAGACTGTATTGGCAAAACACACCTCAGGGATCCAAATAGCACAGACCACATGTGCCCATCGTCCGTCGCTGGTCTGTTTAAATGCTCCGCCCCGGTTTGGGCAAAGCACGCAGTCCACGGGCCGAGAGGGCGATTGCAGGCAACAGCGACAGAGCCACTGGCCCTCTGGGATGTAGGGAACTCCGTAACACTCCTGGTGCACAGCCAGGTTGCAGATGTCACAGAACAGGATGACGTTACTGTTGAGACATTCGTCGTCGAGACAGACGCAGCAGAAGGCGTCTTCGTCAATGATGCTCTGCGAGGGCGCTTGGCTTCGTGACTCCAAGAATGACTCCTTTTCCAGACGGTCTATCAGGAGTTCGAAAGTGTCAGGTGATACTTGCGGCTGGCCTTCTGATGCTCGTCTATCATTCACCAGCTCCAGCCAGGCCATGTCCTCTTCGTCCATGTCATACTCTGCATCCGTGTCCAGCTCTTCACCGGACTTCTCAATATAGCGGTAGTATGCTGAAGGGCGAGGAGGTGCCTCGACCGGTTCATAAGACTCCTGTTCTCTGAAAGTAGGCTTAGGTAAAGCACTGTGGTGGCTGTTTGCACTTGACTGCGTCTGAGATTGTCCGTGAGAGTTGGAGCAGTGGTTTTGTGATGAAGACGACGACAACTGTTTCACATCCTTCTTTTTACCCCTGTGGGCCGTCGATCGGCGTGGCGAGCTGACAACGGCGGTCACCGATGTTTGTTCACTGTTTTCTTTGTTGCTGTTGCACTCTGCAATGTCCTGAGCTGTCATCTCATCTTCAGTGATCACAATCAAGGGGTCAAAGATGCTGATCCGATGCAGCCTTCCATCCAGGTCCACTTCCACAATTTTCTGAGCCTGGGCGTACGTTAGGGTTTCTCTGGTGGGTGAAACTTTCAGCCGGTAGGGAGAGGGTGAGCGTGGCTGTGATGCCCCCATACCTGATGTACCCGTGTCCGCGGCATCACTTTGGCCCCCGGGCAGGCCTACCCTCCGTCGTGGTTTTCTCATGGGCACTCACACCACGCAGCCCCTTGTACCCTGACCTGTATAAAATAGATAAACAACAAACATAAGATTTCTTATTTACAAAACATGACAATACCAACGTGTAATTTTCACTCAAAGTCTAGCCATGCCAAATAGTCAACAGGGAGAAATTTTCATACCACCCTTGGTCTGGGTTGTGTGTCTGTAAATACAGCATGCTTTCATTTCCTGGAAGTGGTCGGAACCTGCATCATGACACGCTAATGGTGTTTTTTTATTTTTTATTTTATACATGACTTTAAACAACACTGTTATTGATAAATATAATATTGATAGGCACTTTTTTTTTTTGTTTTATCATACCAATTTTTTATTTTTACATCTTATTTCATTGCTTGCACAATTTAAAAACAGAAAAAATTAAATTGTTTGCAGAAACACATTTGGTTAATTATATATTGTGAGAAAAATTTCTAATTGCATTATGCTAATATGCATTATGTTAATAAAAACTATACAAAAATGTAATAATTGTTACATACTAGAATAAACATGATAAAAAAAAATTACAAGTAACAAACTATTCAAAGGAGCAAATAAGCTAATTAAACAACCATGCAGTGTTTTGTATAAATGTAAAAAATAAAATAAAAAGGCTATTAAGCCCTGTAATATTATTATTAATACGTATATAATTTATTATTATAGTCTGCCACATTTTTTTTTTTTTACATAATTTTTTGTGCACGCATAATTTAACTGGTCACTTTGCTGAAAGTATATTTTGTTTGTTTATATTTTGTGAAAGAACATTTGAATTTGTATAATATTAACCTGCATAAATCACAAAAAGCTTAAGAATACAGAAAAATGTCTACATAATAGAATAAACAATACTACATAAAAATTAAACGAAAAACTCATTGTGACCAAGTATTCAGGAGAGAAAATAAATATTTCAATTTTTTAAAATAGTAATGTTTGAACAATTTAGTTCTGTCAACTGTCACGTGCTATTCACACTTATAAATCCATACATTTCACAATGAAATCAATATATAGTTATGCAAATGTATCCATTGCTAGTTTAATTCAGTATACGACATTCGATTACACAAATTCATTGGAAGGATTAAGTTCAGGCTGGTCGCCAACTTAGTGTGTTTTTATTTTTGCTGTCCAATGGGCGGGACTTTTGATCTCAAGGCCTCTAGCAGTTCTCCCTCTTTCTGTCAACGTTAAAACCACATTAAAATTGTATTTCAGGATCACGTCGCCGTTATACATCCTTAACAACTGCCTCAAACACTTTAAGAAGCATATTACAAAACTTAACGTGGAGTTTTGAGGAATTTGTCACTGAAGTGAGACGACCACCAGAGGCTGCGAAGTTTATCAACCCCACATACTTAGACAACCAATCACAGCCGTCCACCCTCTCCGTCTAGCCAATCAGCTACGAGAAAAAGTATAACACAAGCTAATAGTTAGGTTGAGCGTCCGCGATTCTAGAACGAAACGTCAGCCATATTTACAGTCCAAACAGAACTTCAGATTCAGCTAAGTTTCCCCGAGAACCCCTTACACAAAAATAAACAATGACAACACCGTTACCACTTCAAATCATAAAACTGTTCCTCTGAGACAGCGTATATACGAATATGCTTACTGATAAACTCCGAGGCGATCGAAACGCCGAGGCGGCTAAAGCTGGCGGGCTAGTTAGCCGCTCTAGCCCGGGTAATCAGCACTATAACGCCGCGTGCGGCAACCAACCAGCCGGCTCAGCTATGCGACCGTTGACATTGACTTCACAAATTGAATTGGTAACGTACACAAAATACACCATTAAAAACAGACAAATTACCGTATTTTCCGACCACAACTTCCGTAGAGAAGCAGAATCTTTTTGCGAAGGCTGTTTAAGCTGGCGGCTTGGCCGAAAAGCCGGTAAAAATTCGCCGATAAAATGTCCCTCGTCTCTCAGTGTTCCATAATTTCCTCCTGCAAATGTCTTCTGCGCACTCATGAATTTGGATTAATTTTCAGCATTTTAACTTCTGATCGACTCTCAGTTGGATTAGACGGGAGCAGCAAAGCTAGCTGGCTATTTTCAGCTTCGACTACTACAACCGTCGCTGCCTGGATAGATAGTTAGTAGCTCGCCAGATACACGGGCTGAGCGGAGCGGAGCGGAGCTTTCTGTCGAGATAGTAAGAACACGCCCCTTCGAAAAAGCAGGCCATCTACTCTGTCAGCTATACGACTAATTTAATAAAGCATTACGTTAGTGTTTATTTAACTCATAATAAGGGTTGGAAGTTTGTGATAATTGAATGTGCTAAGATGCAAGTGTGCTTCCCACACAGTTCATGCTATGGTCAGAGTTCATCACGACCTGTCAGCCGTAATGCATACAGCTCGATTGGTTGGAGAAATGCAGATATTAGGCCAGTGAGCAAAGAGGAGCTACACATATTACTAGATCAACGAAACTGGAGTATGTCTGTCAACAAACATGATCAAGAACCCAGGCGTGTACAAACACACAGTCTGCATGAGAGAGAGAGAGAGAGAGAAAATCACATTTTCAGTATTCAATACATGGGTATATTTCAAGTACGGTTGAGTTGATGCATGCATTATCACATACAACAAACAATTACGACATTAAAGCAAAAAGAAAAATAAGTCTACAAGTCTTTATGTCAGATTCCACATTTTATAACAGCATCTTTTATCTCACACCAATGTGCTACTTAATACCTTGATGGTGCCATTTGTCATGGCCTCTCAATCACAAGCCAAGCATCCTGTCACACCTTTCAAAGGATTTGAAGGTGTAAAAACAAGCCATAAAGTCAACATGAGATTAGAACTGACCCTATGTACCTATGTGAATAATTTGCCTGTGTATGTTAATCCAAATGTTTGTCTCTAATCTTTCAATAAAATCCAATAACTACTTAACAGTCCCTCTTATTACACCCCCTCCCCCTAACCATCTGTCTTAATTGTGGAATTTAACTTTAACACCGTTTTCACTATTCATTTAATTCTAGGGGTGGAACGGTTCAGATTTCTCACGGTTCGGTTTGTATCCGGTTTCGGTACAGTTCGGTATGTGCTATGTTCAGTAAAAAACAGGACAATTGTCAAATAAAGATAAAGAAAATAAAAACAAATAATCTAACTACAAGAAACAGCACAAATAAATACATGCGGGCTAAGATACAAATAAAATAAACAGGTAATTTCTTTCAGGTATCTAACAGCTTTCAGGTACAGAAATTGAATAAATCAAATATAAAATAACACTTCATATAAACCTATTTTAATAATTAAATAAAGATTAAACATTATTGAAGTTACAAAAGCTATTCAGTCAAGAGTGATTTCTTTGTCCTTTGATTAACATTAAAAACACTGACATTTTGCTATCAGTTTTAGCTACTTTCAATTGAAAGCAGTTGGACTGCTGTCCCTTTAAGATATAATTCAAAGATCCAGTACACCGATACTGATTCACATGCTTTGTCTCGTTTTTCTCCTAAAACATAACCTACTCTGTTTTTTGGGATACTCGCTAAGATGGGCATGTTGACATACTTTAAATGTGTTTAAACTAAACTCATTTAAACCGTGCCAATTTAAACATTCATCCGTAAGACGCGAAAGAAAACTCGCGCGCGCTGCGAGGTGATTTGTGTGTACTCATCCGAAGCGCGTACACGGAGAGCTGCGTCACAGCGCGCGCGAGTTCTCTTTCGCGTCTTATGGATGAATGTTTAAATTGGCAAGGTTTAAATGAGTTTAGTTTAAACACAGATAGCAACGTGAGATGTTCAGGTCTCACCTATCAACACCCGGGTGATGACGGCGTAAATGACTGGTCATAGAGCATTCGGCACGTCATTGAACATATGTTTACAAAAGTGACTGTTTTGTCCATGTTCTTTTGATCATCGCTGTTGTACCGTATTGGCAAACCAGAATGTATATCCATCGACTGAAACATACATTAGCCGAATCCGTCTGTTTTACACGTTGTTGTTTTTAACAAACCATATTATAGATGCGTCAGATTTGGGATGAACCGCGGTACAAGCGCGTGCCGAGCCGTGGGTGGAGAACCGAAAAGTTTTTCTTTTTTACAGCGAACCGTTCCACCCCTATTTAATTCCCACTGGATAAAAATCCCGCTAGAAAAACAGGCAACGCAAGAAAACAATTTTCCAGTAGCATATCCTGTTTCACTCAGAAATACACCAGATCATTTAAGTAAAATGGGTTGTGATTTTTATTTCATATTGACTTTAAGTAGGTAAATATCTCTCAATGCTAAAGCTTTCTTTAACTGTTTAACTGAAGTGAAGTCAGTAACAGTGGTTACAGTGTCTGCAAGCTTCAGACACGGCATCTATTTTTATTTTATATATATATATATATATATATATATATATATATATATATATATATATATATATATATATATACACACAAACAAACACATAAATATACAAAAAAAAAGGACATATACCAAGAAAACATAAGTTTCTTATGCTCACCAAGGCTGCATTTATTTGATCAAAAAAAAAAACAGTAATGTTGTGAAATATTACAATTTAATACATTTTAAGATGTAATTTGTTCCTGTGATGCAAAGCTGAATTATCAGCATCATTACTCCAGTCTTCAGTGTCACATGATCCTTCAGAAATCATTCTAATATGCTGATTTCCCGCTCATTTCTTCTTATTATCAATGTTGAAAACAGTTCTGCTGCTTAAAATTTTGTGGAAACCATAATATTTTTTTTCCAGGATTCTTTGATGAATAGAAACGTAAAAAACTTATGTTACATTTATTTGTAACATTATAAATGTATTTACTGTCACTGTTTTGATCAATTTAATGCATCATTGCTAAATAAAAGTATTAATTTCTTAAAAAAAAAAAAAAAATTCAAACGGTATACAGACTTTGAAATACTTGAATTTTAAGACTCATAACACTAAAATACGTGAAATTGTATATGGCTGTCCTTTTATAGAGCAATTTTAACCTGATAGCACTTAGGGGATAGTTTACTTAAAAATAAAAATAAAAATCTGTCATCATTTACTCACCCTCACATAATTTGAAATTATTTTCTTTTTTGTGAAAAGCACAAGGAGAACATTCAGCAGAATGAAAATTTTGCTCCACACACAAAGCTATCATACGACTTTACATTAACTGCCACTAAAAATAAAATGCTCATTCACCAGAAGCCCAGAAAATATCCCACACTTTCCAAAAAGAGTTGGTTATTGTACAAAATACAGCTATTCATATACTTTTTAAGGAGTGAATAAACATTCTAAACTGTTTCGAGGTGGAGACTAAATCGCATAATTGCAATACAGTACAGCGTAAATGTCAGACCCACTATCACATTGTGAGTGTGTTTCTTCTCTTTGAGTCTCTTCTTGGGAAAGGAACGAAGCTCCTCACTTCTTTAAATGATAAACCTGTGAGAAAAAAAATAGTCATTACATTTACATATACAAATTTATGTCAATATAAAGTACAGAAGCCATAACAATCTGTGTAATACTGTGCTCACGTTTCCACTCTTCTAAGGGCAATGTGGCATTGTCGTAGCTGTCATCATATGACGTGGGCTCTGACCAGTCCTCTGGGTCCCTCAGGCCATCGAAATAACTGTGAGCCAATGCACCATCAGCAGTGAGTCGAGCATCAGCATCTAACACCAGCATCTTCTCAAGCAGATCTACCGCTGGGTTAGTTACCAGTGCAGTGGCAATTAAGGACACCATGTGTCAGAAACAAAGTGACAGCATTAGAATAGCAAGAGTTGATACATGTATTACTGTATTAGTAGTACAGGGCAAGCTGAGCTATTGTTTGACAATAGAGTGCAACAGTGGCCGTACACTTTTTCAATGACGTTTGGCATTCGGGAAGTATTTTTTCCATTCATTTCCCCATAGGGATTTCAAAAAAGTCTTCAATAAATGTTATAAGCCATGAACTAAGCCAACCAGCTACGAGGTGAATCATAACATTACAAGCTTTGATTTGAAGCAAAAATTTTTGAAAATGAGACAAAAATTACAAAGGAACAAGACTGTGTACTTAATAACTTTAGAGATAGAAAAAATAACTACAATCCCATGAAGCATTGCAAACAGCATAAACAAATTAAAAACAATGGAAAAATATTAAACTACTCATTTAAAAATGTTGATTATATGTGTAAAAACTAGGGGTGACCCTGAATAGTCGACGATTCAATGCTTTGATAGGAGGAGCCTGATTTGACTACCAATCTCACAGTCGAATCTTCACAGAGGTGTTATGAAACAAGATGGGGGTGCTCAATATCTGATTTTACATAGACCTACCGGTTTTCTCCCAATAGGTTAATATACAGCCTATTATGATAATGCTATAAATAAAAATGAAAAGAAAGAAGCTTTTAATAAATTTTTTAATGTGTGTGAATAAATCCAACCACCCCTGTGACAGATTTAAGTTTCAATTTCCATGATCCGTGACCAACAGAGGAGCATCTTGGCGGCAGGGATTACATCTTTAACAATGTCTGGGATTTAAAAAAATCTAAAGTGTAGAATTGGATGCACTTTGAAAAGGTAAAAGATGATCCAAAAAACGTAAGATGCAAGTTGTGCATGTCCTACCACTCAACAACGACAAACACTGCGGCACGCTTCTGTCGGCCAACGAGTTGACTAGCGCACTATTTGAAAAGACTCAAACGGACACAGGCAGATCGCGTGAAAGACTGGATTTTTTTCGATCAGATAGGGTACAAGTGATTTCAAAACATTTCAGCCGGTTCTAATTTGATTTTTGGATGCTGTGAATGTTTAGCAGAAAAGACTGCCACTCCAGTTTAGCGTTTATTGTCTCTGCAGTTAAAAAGACAAAGCTGACAATTCTGGCTATACTTTCGTTACTTTAATAATTTCTTTAATTTTAATTTATTTATTGATCACTCTGGGTTATCTAATTTAACTCTTTGTGGCTTGTGTTTTGAATATATGTTCTTCAGGCATTTTGCACTTGACTTTCATTTTTTTAATTTTTTTTTATTACAACGGTATATTCTGTTCTAATTCAATTCTGTAAATTAATCTTTTTTAATTGTTTTTCGGTGCATCGATGTGCTGTAGAGTTAAAGCTTGCTATAGGAAATTTAGCCGATTTAATTTGATTTGCCGACATGTGAAATGCATATCTTTCTGCAGTTATTTATATAGGCCTATATATCTTCTGTATCTTTGTGTGGTGTTCTGTACATCGTGGCTGTGAATGTTTATCCACATTGCCTTTTATTTCAGTTTAAAAGAGATAAAACGTCATTGTCAGTTTCATCTATCACTTGACAGGCAGTTTGGTCGCTTTATTATAAAGTTGTTTCTTTGTGCTGTGTGTGAGAGAAAATAAAAGTTGTCTTAACACCTTTTATGTCCCGCTCCATCTCGTGCACAGTTGAGCGCGCAAGGCTTTCAAAATACTCATTTGGCCAGAAAGAGTTTGTGCGCACTATCTAGTGGACTGCTATTTTTCAAGCGCACCCCCCCCAAACATATATGATTTGACTATCAGTCATCTATAGGCAATCTGATTCGAATCTGATTCGACTATGTAAATCCGTAGTCAGGGACACTCCTAATAAAAACTTTTTTTTTTTTATGAGTATAATATACAATCTTTTTTTTTTTTTGCCTTTACGTGCACATGAACTTTAATGACATCCCATTCTTAATCCGTATGGTTTAATATGGAGTTGGCCGACCCTTTGCAGCTATTACAGCTTCAACTCTTCTGGGAAGGCTTTCCACAAGGTTTAGGAGTGCGTTTATGGGAATTTTTGACCATTCTTTTAGAAGTGCATTTGTGAGGTCAGGCACTGATGTTGAATGAGAAGGCCTGGCTCGCAGTCTCCGCTCTAATTCATCCCAAAGGTGTTCTATCAGGTTGAGGTCAGGACTCAAGGCCAGTCATGTTCCTCCACACCAAACTCGCTCATCCATGTCTTTATGGACTTTGCTTTGTGCACTGGTGCACAGTCATGTTGGAACAGGAAGAGACCATCTCCAAACTGTTCCCACAAAGTTGGGAGCATGAAATTGTCCAAAATGTTTTGGTACGCTGAAGCATTAAGAGTTCCTTTCACTGGAACTAAGGGGCCAAGCCCAACCCCTGAAAAACAACCCCACACCATAATCCCCCCTCCACCAAACTTTACACTTGGCACAATGCAGTCAGGCAAGTACCGTTCTTCTGGCAACCGCCAAACCCAGACTCATCCATTAGATTGCCAGACAGAGAAGCGTGATCTGTCACTCCAGAGAACACGTCTCCACTGCTCTAGAGTCCAGTGGCGGCGTGCTTTACACCACTGCATCCGACGCTTTGCATTGCACTTGGTGATGTAAGGCTTGGCTGCTCGGCCACGGAAACCCATTCCATGAAGCTCTCTATGCACTGTTCTTGAGCTAATCTGAAGGCGACACGAAGTTTGGAGGTCTGTAGCTATTGACTCTGCAGAAAGTTGGCAACTCTGTGCACTGTGCGCCTCAGCATGCGCTGAGCCCGCTCTATGATTTTACGTGGCCTACCACTTTGTGGCTGAGTTGCTGTTGTTCCTAATTGTTTCCACTTTGTTATGATACCACTAACAGTTGACGGTGGAATATTTAGTAGTGAGGGAATTTCACGAATGGAATTATTGCACAGGTGGCAACCTATCACGCTACCATGCTTGAATTCACTGAGCTCCTGAGAGTGACCCATTCTTTCACGAATGTTTGTAGAAGCAGTCTGCATCCCTAGGTGCTTGATTTTATACACCTGTGGCCATGGAAGTGACTGGAACACCTGAATTCAATGATTTGGAGGGGTGTCCCAATACTTTTGGCAATATAGTGTATATTCAAATATTTAAATGTCATTTGCAGTGCTTCATGAGAGTGAGTGGAGCTAACGAGATCTTTTGGCATGTTTTGCTTGTTTCGAATGATTGGTGTAATTTTCTGTAAAGCATCATGGGTAATGCAGTTTTTCAGTGTGAATTCTGCAGTTAAACACGATTATTTTAATATGGCATTTTAATTTATCTCATTATTGTAAATACAAGAAAAAGTGAGTGGGTGGAGCTAACGAGATCTTTTGGCACATTTTCTTGTTTCGACTCTGATTGTACAGCATCATGAGTAATGTAGCTAAAGTAGTTTTTCACCCTGAATTCTGCTGTTAAAAACAATTATTAAAACTAAAGTTGAAATAAAACTAAGTTGAAATAATGCGGTCTGGCGGCTTCAACAAAAGCAAATACTATTGATTAACAATCTCATTGCTCACAGTAAGGCTGCCTTTAAAAGTTTATAAGTTATCGTTAAAAATCAATTTCTCTATGGAGAAATTTAATGGAGTTTTTACTTCTGGAACTCAACAGTTGCACTCTAGTTATTTTGTTATTTTTATCCTTGATTATGACTAGTCGCGTCTGATAAAGGTTGGTTTAGGATACTAGAATATGCCGGTATAAAATTAGAGTCAAGTTTTAAAACACAATCTGACTAACTATTGAAATATGTGGAAAAACTTATATAAACAATACATTTACTTGAAGTGTTTTAGAATATTTCTCCAGTTGCAGGAATTACATTTCCATATTCTAGTAGAATTGCAATTCTAGAAATTTCTTGGGTAACACTTTATGATAAGGTTCAAATAGTTACATTAGGCCTTTTTTATAGCATTTATTAGTCTAGGTTAATGTAAATTTATAAATATACTATTGTTCATTGTTAATTCATGTTTGTTCATAATACAACATTAATTTGTACAGCTTTAAATATTAAAAATGTATTAGTATAGGTAGAAATTAACATTATAGTAGATTATTAAATGCTTGCATCATTAGTTCATAATACCCAATGCATTAACTAATGTTAACTAACTGAAAAAACTAACAATGTCATTAAAATGTTTGGCTGACAATTCATATTTTTTTGGGGATGCCTAATTAATTCCAAGTCGCGAGATATAACTTATCTAGAAGTTTTCACCGCTGTGCAATAGCATAGAATATGTGTGGCAATATTTTTCACCTGAAGTTTGGTGTAAAAATTTAAAAACGTGCTTAAATTGCTCTGTTGCAATTGCTCAGCATCTTGTCATTTTTTGTCAGAAATAATGACACATCACATTGACAGGCAGTAACTATGCAGTCAAACTAAATCACAAGTTTTACTCTGAAAAAAGTCTCTTGCTAAGCAAGAACTGTGACAACATGACAAAGGAGTAATTTTATTGGGGTATTACTTACCTTTTTTACTGGCTCTGGGAAACAATGTAGAAAAATCTTTGCGTGGGTAGTGGGACAGGGATTTGATATAGCTCTTAGCCTATTTAACAGCAATGAAGAGATATTGACATTGATCAAGAACAAGGATGACAGCTGAGCACAGTAGCTACAGCAACTGTCACACAATATGTACAATAATTCAAGATGAAATTTTCCCCAAAATATTCAAGACCATTTTATTTCGCATCGCATTAACAATTCATTCCGAGCTGCATCAGAGATCAGTCTTATGTTTAATCAAGATTCAGACACGCCATGTATTAAAGATACTATCTTTGGTTGCATTGAATAGTCTTACCTCTGGGCTTTCAAGTTTCTCAATAAATTCTGGACCTGGTGTTCCTGTTACTTTCATTATCTGAGTTAACTGATCCATGTCTGAATGTCAAAAGTTAAAGGCATGTAATTTCTAAGTTATTTCTGTTCTTGACAAGCAAGACAAAGGGAATAAGTGGGCACAGCATTTCTAAATGCAATCACAATTAACTAAATGACAGTACTGTATGTCAGTGAGAGTGAAATTTAAGAAACAGAATGTTAAAAAGATAGTTCACACCAAAAAAAAAAAAAAAAAAAAAGAACAAAAAAAAAAAAGAAGAAGATCCAAACCCTCATGTCTTTCCAAACCTGTATGCTGTTATTTTTTCAAACGTAGAATATTTGAAGAGCTACATAATGATTGTATTTTATATAAAAACAAAACAAACATATATGTTAGGAAGGACATGACGAGTAAGTAATGTCAAACCTATCCCTTTAAAGAAGTATTAAAATATTTTTAATACAGCCCTCAGAATGTGGTCATTTAGTAAAAAACTGGAAATAAATTAGGCAAAGTGAATGCTGAAGGATACAGTCTTTTCCTTTAAAGAGTGTTTTTCCATTGAACATTTCACCCATGATGCACCCAACAGACCAGATGTCCACTAGAAAGGAGGAAAAAGTCAACAATCACAAATATTGAACTATAATAATCATTACAACTACCAGTCCTTAAAAAAAATGCAAACCTGTTGACATGCTATACATTTATGCAGCAATACTGAACCCAGCAATCTAGTATTGATCTTAGTCATTAAACAATCAGAGCACATTCAGACTAACTGGCAATTAAAGACTGATACCTACATTTAAGTGTTATCATTATTTAGCACAGTAAATATTAATGTTAACATTCATATGGAACAGTGATATATGGAGTTCTAAATGAACGGTTAGGAAGAGCTTGTTTATCCAGTTCTGTCAATCACAACATAAGAGCACATATAAGTGTAGTACTGCCACAGTTCAGTTCTTAGACAACAATCCTACAGCCAGCAAATGCAGAACATTTTACTTTTTATTAATTACAATTCATTAACATATATTAAATACATTTAATGGCATTTTAATTTATCTCATTTTTGTAAATACAAGAAAAAAGTCAGTCATTCAATTTAATATTCTATGTTGTTGACCCAAAAATGAAAATTATCCAGTGATTTACTCACCCTCAAGCAAGCTAAAATTTTAGTAACTTTGACCCGATGCATGACGCAATGACGAACACGGAAGCGCAGAGTGGCGCAAGTCAACTTACGCAGTATGTGTACGGTTGTCTGCCGGAAGCTAGTTATTTTAGTTTATAAAGTTTTAAATATGGATATATTTCTTACAAAAACCCATCACTTCACTTCAGAGAGCCTTTATTAACCCCCAGGAGCCGTGTGGATTACTGTTATGATGGATAGATACATTTATTTGGGCTTCAAAATCTCAACCCCCATTCACTGCCATTATAAAACTTGAATGTGTCACATGTCTGTCTGTTTTGGCACCTTGTTCTGTTTGTCACATGTTCTTTGTTCATGGTTTCTTCTGCCACTTGTTTCTTCCCTTGGTTACTGATTCATTATCGTCTTCAGTTCAGGTGTGTCTAGTTAGTTTCTCCCTTTGTTCTCTGTGTATATATACCTTCAGTTTGAGTTAGTTCCTTGTCCTGTCACTGTTGTTTTTGGATGTGTTTACCTGCTGTTGATTCATCATTAAACCTTTGAGTTCTATTTGCATCCTGCTCTCCTGCCTTCTTCCTCCTATGGTCACACACCGTGACAGTTGACAGGACCTCAACAAAACACCACCATCCTGGCTGAGGACCGCCTTTGGGGTTTGAGGCAGAGTGGTCGTCCATTGGAGAGGTATGTGGAGGAGTTTTCTGAGCTCTCTTGTCAAGTGGGCTGGCCGGATGCTTCCCTTAGTGCTTGTTTTCTGATGGGCCTGGATGAAGATACCATTCGTTATAGTGAACCTGCTTGTTATTTCTCTTTAGTCGAGTCCATTAATCTCGTTCTCTATTTAAATGGTTCAAATTTTGAAGTTGAAGAAGTTAAAGTAGAGAAGTATCGTCCTCATCCAGTCCCATCAGAAACACAAGTGGCCTGGTCAGCTCGCTCCCTGCCGGCTTCCTCCACATACCCCTTCAATGAATCGGTCCATTTCTGTCCTCTGGCACTGCCCCACGTCCTCAGTTCAGGGATCCTGATGGCCGCCACTCCTGAGCCTGGGGTCTAGGCCAAGGCCACAGAACCTGAGGGGCCAGCACTGCCGTGGCCTCCCGACCCACCACGGCTTCCTGAAGTCCCTGACACGCCGTGGACCCACCCTCCCTCCCTGGTTGTTCCATCTACACGCCTAACGGGAGGGGGGAGTAATGTCACATGTCTGTCTGTTCTGGCACCTTGTTCTGTTTGTCACATGTTCTTTGTTCTTAGTTTCTCACCACTTGTTTCTTCCCTTGGTTACTGATTAATTAGTGTCTTCAGTTCAGGTGTGTCTAGTTAGTTTCTCCCTTTGTTCTCTGTGTATATATACCTTCAGTTTGAGTTAGTTCCTTGTCCTGTCACTGTTGTTTTTGGATGTGTTTACCTGCTGTTGATTCATCATTAAACCTTTGAGTTCTATTTGCAACCTGCTCTCCTGCCTTCTTCCTCCTATGGTCACACACCGTGACAGTAAGAGCCAGGATATTTTTAAATATATATCAGATTGTGTTTGTCTGAAAGAAGAAAGTCACAGAGACCTAGGATGGCTTGAGGGTGAGTAAATCATGGGATAATTTTCATTTTTGGGTGAACTAATCCTTTAAGAAGATTGGTAACGATTTGCATATGTAAATTTGTTAGAAATAAATTGGCCATCTTCCAATTAAATGCATACATACGTTAATATTGCATGTCTAGCCAAACAGTTCTGGTGTTAGGTACAGTAGTGGCCAAAAGTGATGGCCGGAGGAGATATTTTAATCCTACAAGTTTGATTAAACCATCAAAATGTGTTTTTTTTTTTTTTTTTTTTTAAATATTTTAAGTATGAGGGAAGAACAAAAAGCTCAACTATGCAATATGCTTAAAAATTCTTTAACAAATTGTAATATTGGAATAAAAGATGTAGATATCAATTTGCCTAGGCTGGACATCACTATTGGCCACTACTGTATACCTATGAATTCTAATGAGATGTTATACAGTAAATGCTCATATAGACTAATAGAGGTGCTACTGGACAGATTTCAAGAAACTAACTGGATTATAACAGATGACTGAATCAATAATTATTTACCTCATATTTATGAACAAATGTTTTACCTAATCTGAAACACCCGAGTAGCTCTTGTTAATAATCTGAATAGGAATGTACGTCTTAATGAATGACAAACATCTTGCCTGTCTGCGTGTAGTGCATCCAGTTTAGAATGACCTCAGGGGCCCGGTACCACCGCGTCACGACATAACCTGTCATCTCTGCTTCTGCATGACGCGCCAGGCCGAAATCCAATATCTGCAGTCAGAGCAAAGGAGTGTGTTACTGTCAACTGTCTGGGGTTTACGCTTTCCTCTTTTATGGTGAAAGAATGGTGGCACAGACCTTCAGCTCACAGTCTTGGTTCACAGCCAGGTTTCCTGGTTTGAGGTCCTGCAATGCATGAAGGTGTTAATCTTGCTACAAAGACATTGTTCTAGAACAATTACACAAGATTTTAGTGGGTTTCTTAGCAAATCTTTAATCTGAATTCCACAAGCTGTATTTTTCACATTCAAAGTGAGCTGGGCGGCTTCAAACTGTTCTGAGCATGTACAGGCACTGCCTCACTAAACAGGAAACCACTGGCATTACCTCATAGGACAGTACACGATAGGAAACCCAAAGCAAAAAGCCTTGGACTCACTGATAGGAATATAATTAGAGAAACAAAACGCATTTCAGAAAGGACATTTCAATCTGGCAACAAGGATTGTGCATCTACTACTTAAAACATTAAAACATACTGTTAGAATGTCAAAAGAAATGCACGTGTGTATGTATGTATATAAGCCTATCTATTTACAGTATATATATATATATATATATATATATATATATATATATATATATATATATATATTTCACATTTTAGGTAATATAATCTGCTACTTTTTGATTACTGTTAGATTACTTTAACCTTACTTTTAGTCTCAACTTGTTTATTACATAGATTTGAATAGGATAATCTTGTATTATAGTGATATAAAAAACAAAGATAAAAAAAATGTGAAAATTTGTCATCAACAAAATGAAGTGAATTAAACATTACATTACATCAGGATTTCCAAAACTGGAGTTTGTTAAGAAACTGCAGGGGGTTTGTAAATTTATGAAAAGATAATAATTAATTAAACCAAAAATATAACATTTTAAAAAAACAACCAAAATACAATCCAAAAAAGATTAAATATTTTGTTTGTTATGCTGTATGGCCTCTGACTGGTGTAATTCCACAAAACTGGAAGACTTTCTAAACATATGCAATAGGCTGTTTTAGAAAGGATTATTTAAAAGACAAAATAAAAAGAATTAGTGAGAATTAGTAAATTATGAATAACTGCCATTTTGTGAATATTAAGTATAAATCAATATTAAATAAAAAAAAAGTAACTAATCTGATTATGAGTACTTAAAAATGTAATGTAATGTAATCTAATTACAAATATATATTTTTTGGAATCTGATTATGTAATACAGATTACTTTAAAATCAGTTACTACCCAGCACTGTTCACAATATTACTGTTTTTACTATATTTGTAATCAAATACCTCGCAGCCTTGGTGAGCAAAATAGACTTTCAAAAACATTTAAAAAATCTTACTGACCCCAAACTTTTGAAAAGTAGGGCATATGCACTTCATAATAAATAATCAAAAACAGCTTCGTTATGTAAGGAGTAAAAAAAAACAAGAACTCAAAACAGCAATACATTATTTTAAATCTAATTGGATTAAATCTAAATGTCTGAAGCTGTTGTAAAGTAGTTATTAATAAATATAAGTTATAAATATATTTATTACTCTTAAGCACAGAGGGATTTTCTCAGATGAGAGGAAGTGTAGTTAATGGCTGTTGATAGTCCACTGATCAATACATATTAGGGAATTAGCTGCAAGTAAATCTAATTCATGGAGATGAAAACTCCCCCACGGATCACATTTGCATCTCCCGGCGAAGAGCTACAACGATCCCAAGAGATGCCATGTGTCTTTAATTCAGCTCTGTGTGGAAATGATAATTATGAGCAGATGCTGTTTATTCACTGCCAGTCTCACTTACTCTGTGAATGATGCCAGCACCATGAATGTACTGTGGAGTGAAGAGAAACAGAGGGACAGAGAGAAAAAAGAAATACCACAAATCAGTATTATGAGATTCTTCACAGTGTTATGCTTTAGTATTTGATTACACTAATAGGATTGATCTGAAAGATTTTATTAACATTCCTACTGGCAATAATCCTAAGGCTAAAGTATACTTCTGTTTTTACATGTACATAAATTTCAATAAGCGCATGCAGAACAAATTTTCTAACCAAGCATGCAATGTACATTTTGTTCATGCACACTATCAACTCAAGTATACTTTGAAAGTCTTTGCATTCGATTGTACGCATATGCTGAACGCTAACGTGAAAACTGGCGTAGACTTTGGTTTTGTTTCCTGCAGTACTACTGCTTTGCATTAATTAAAGGGTTTGCAGGTGGACGTGTTTCTGTTCTGACCTAGTGAATGCCTGATGTGATTTACAATGCCAAGTATTTGGTCATTTTTCTCAAATATTCAGTTACTTCAGTATTGTGAGTCAACGGGAAACTGCATTCGCAACACATTTCACTTCCATAATGTGATGTATTTCTAGCAAAAAGGAAAATGAAAAAAGCAAAACTTGGTTTTATTCATCAAAAATTGAATGGATTGTGGTTGTTTTAGAGGTGGAGTGTGTATGTATATGTATATATATATATATATATATATATATATATATATATATATATATATATATATATTTTATATATATTTTATATATATATATATATATATATATATATATATGTGTGTGTATACACACACACACACACACACACAGGTGCTGGTCATATAATTAGAATATCATCAAAAAGTTGATTTATTTCACTAATTCCATTCAAAAAGTGATACTTGTATATTATATTCATTCATTACACACAGACTGATATATTTCAAATGTTTCTTTTCATTTTGATGATTATAACTGACAACTAAGGAAAATCCCAAATTCAGTATCCCAGAAAATTAGAATATTGTGAAAAGGTTCAATATTGAAGACACCTGGTGCCACACTCTAATCAGCTAATTAACTCAAAACACCTGCAAAGGCCTTTAAATGGTCTCTCAGTCTAGTTCTGTAGGCTACACAATCATGGGGAAGACTGCTGACTTGATAGTTGTCCAAAAGACGACCATTGACACCTTGCACAAGGAGGGCAAGACACAAAAGGTCTTTGCAAAAGAGGCTGGCTGTTCACAGAGCTCTGTGTCCAAGCACATTAATAGAGAGGCGAAGGAAAGGAAAAGATGTGGTAGAAAAAAAGTGTACAAGCAATAGGGATAACCGCACCCTGGAGAGGATTGTGAAACAAAATCCATTCAAAAATGTGGGGGAGATTCACAAAGAGTGGACTGCAGCTGGAGTCAGTGCTTCAAGAACCACTACGCACAGACGTATGCAAGACATGGGTTTCAGATGTCGCATTCCTTGTGTCAAGCCACTCTTGAACAACAGACAGCGTCAGAAGCGCCTCGCCTGGGCTAAAGACAAAAAGAACTGGACTGCTGCTGAGTGGTCCAAAGTTCTCTGATGAAAGTAAATTTTGCATTTCCTTTGGAAATCAGGGTCCCAGAATCTGGAGGAAGAGAGGAGAGGCACCCAATCCACGTTGCTTGAGGTCCAGTGTAAAGTTTCCACAGTCAGTGATGGTTTGGGGTGCCATGTCATCTGCTGGTGTTGGTCCACTGTGTTTTCTAAGGTCCAAGGTCAACGCAGCCATATACCAGGAAGTTTTAGAGCACTTCATGCTTCCTGCTGCTGACTAACTTTATGGAAATGCAGATTTCATTTTCCAACAGGACTTGACACCTGCACACAGTGCCAAAGCTACCAGTACCTGGTTTAAGGACCATAGTATCCCTGTTCTTAATTGGCCAGCAAACTCGCCTGACCTTAACCCCATAGAAAATCTATGGGGTATTGTGAAGAGGAAGATGCGATATGTCAGACCCAACAATGCAGAAGAGCTGAAGGCCACTATCAGAGCAACCTGGGCTCTTATAACACCTGAGCAGTGCCACAGACTGATCGACTCCATGCCACGCCGCATTGCTGCAGTAATTCAGGCAAAAGGAGCCCCAATTATTGAGTGCTGTACATGCTCATACTTTTCATGTTCATACTTTTCAGTTGGCCAAGATTTCTAAAAATCCTTTCTTTATATTGGTCTTAAGTAATATTCTAATTTTCTGATATACTGAATTTGGGATTTTCCTTAGTTGTCAGTTATAATCATCAAAATTAAAAGAAACAAACATTTGAAATATATCAGTCTGTGTGTAATGAATGAATATAATATACAAGTTTCACTTTTTGAATGGAATTAGTGAAATAAATCAACTTTTTTTTTTTTTTTTTTTTTTTGAGTAAAATGCAGTGATAAGTCATGCACCGTAAGTCCACAAACATGTTTGGGGTCAGTAAGATTTTTTAAAAAGTTTTTAGAAGTCTCTTATTCTCACCCAGGCTAAATGTATTTGATCAAAAATACAGTACAATCAGTAATATTGTGAAATGAAAAGCTGAATCGGCAGCCATTGCAGTCACATGATCCATCAGAAATCATTCTAACTAGCTAATTTTGTGCTTAATAAACATTTCATAGTATTGTCAATGCTAAAAACAGCTCTTGTGATACTTTTTTTTTTTTTTTTAGAATAATAAAACAGCATTTATTTGAAACAGAAATATTTTGTAACATTATAAATGTATTTACCGTCTCTTTTGATCAATTTAATGCATTATTGCTGAATAAAAGTATTAATTTCTTTAAAAAATACTTACTGACCCCAAACTTTTGAACGGAAGTGTATTAAACTGTAAACTAACATGAAGATTCTTGGTCAATTACAATTCTGTTCTTACTGGCTGTATTGCATCACACAGCATTTATTTTCCATGCGGAAAGAAACTATTGGAAACTTGTTGCATCATGCCTGGTTAGGAAAATTTGGCCTCTCTTTGTGAGATGTTTTGGTTTGACCTTTAGTCCGCACAGCATCTGATAGACCAGGAACTGGATACGGTCTTCTGTAAGGACGCCCTTGACTTTAGAGAGATCCGTGTACATGTATGGCATCACCAGGTAGCTAAAACAAAAAGGAATTGCTTATTTCTCTCTCTTTTAAGGAACAGTTCTTTTACATCAGACTGAAATTAAAGTCACTATGAACTGTTGTTTTATGAAAAAGAGATAAAGGTTGAATAAAGACAGAATTCTCATTTTTGGCTGAACTATTTCTTTAAATATGTCTCAGGACATATGACATCAGATAGATTTCACACACACAGGCCTCATTAAAGACTTACAAGTCTTGGAAGTCATCCAGTCTGGAGGCAGGAGTGAAGACGTCTAACAAGCCTATTACCTTGGGTTGGACAGCAAAAAACACAGCAAAAAGACAAGAAGTGAGTCACAGTCTTTTCAAGATATTATAATGGTATTAGATGGAGAGACTGACTGAATAAGGCTGCCTGGGATTGAGTGTTCTGTGTATCTTTTAGATAGTTATATAAGACACAGTTTATGACACTGCAATCAATCATCATCATGTCTCCAGGCGCCACAAGTATCCGCTCAGTCCACACACACTCAGTCCACTGAGCTAAACATTTGATACTCGTACCATTCTCAATAAAAACAATGAGTATGGTGTGATACAAGTCTTTTGTGCCTTGCTAAAGCCACTCTAATTTCTGGTTTTGCTGAAAACTAGCACTAACAATGTAAGCAACAAAATCTGACCTCGAGGCATGTCAGGCACAGATGACACTTACATTTTCGTGTTTCATATGCTTGAGTAGCCTCAGTTCACGATAGGCTCTCTTTGCGAAGATCTCCGACTGAAAAGGCCGGTGCAGCTTCTTGATCGCCACCTTTTCTTTGGTTTTATTGTTGATGGATGAACTAAGATAAGGAGAAGAATCACTATCATACCCAAACATTATGAACCGAGGTTTACAGTTTCAAGAAGCAACTGTAACAGATTTAGGAACTGATACAGAAAGTGCAATGTTCATATAAGAAACTACACAAGCATGTTTTGTGATACTATCCACACACATTGCTTTTCTGCAAACTGACTAAGTTGTCAGAGCATGTGGGTTTCACAGTCCCCCACTTGAGCTGTTGTGAAGGTTTTGTGGCATCAAACCCTCAACAGGAAATGTCAATGCTGCTGGGATAGGTCATATCATGACTAATTTTAGCAATAATGTAAATACACAATACAGTAGCACAGTTGAACATAAACGTCCATTGCAAAAATCCTGCAAAATTAGCAATGCATGATATATTGGTGACATCAGTAACACTGTAAGTATGATTTGGCCTTTACTGGATGTTGAAAATATCTAACTGGAGTTAGCATTGTTTGATTAACCTTTTCAACTGCACAGTACATTTGACACCTGTGACCAGATTTCAACTTAACGCATGTGATTTCACTTAGTATGAAAAACAGGCTTTTCTATCATATCAGATTTCTATCATATCAGTTATCATTCATAACTGAATTCGGTTGCACTTTATTTTACAGTACGTGTACTTACCGAAGAAAAAACACAAGTAAACTACATTAGTAATAGTTCACATGAACAATGTTGTTGCTAAATAGCAATGCAATGCTATTTGTTAATAATAAAAAACAAAGTTAGCAAGCTGTTGCTCCCACGACATTTTTTTGTTCAACTGTTTCAGATATTTTTGGATGTGCATGCTTTCTCCGTTTTTAATATTATTTAATGGACCTGAGCTAACATGAATTAACAATGGACATGTATTGCCCATTGTCAGTTAACATTAGTTAATTCATTAACTAATGGGACATTATTGTAGTGTTACCCTACTCTTGTAATATGTATTTCAATCGTTGAGGGTAACTTGAGGTTTTACTATAATAATAAAAAAAAAATCACTGGAAAGATAGTAGTACTACTTATACTATTATTTAAGTATTTAGTAATGAGTAACTAAACATTACGTATGGAATACATACATATTTAGATAGTGATAAGTAAAAAGTACTAAAGACTATCGGAATCAATACTAGTCACAATAAATACGAACACAATAATAGTTAGTTGAAAGCAATGACTGATAATACGGCTTGCCACACAGCGTCCTCCTGCTTCATGTGGGAACCTGTTGAGATGCAGCTCGTGAGCGTCTACCTGTCTGTAAGGAACTCACCACACGCTGCCATACGCTCCAGTTCCGATCTGCTTCAAGCAAATGTATTTTTCCGGAACTTCCCATACCGTACTGTTGATCTCCTGTCGACTGAATTCCACCCGTGACTCCATTTAGCTGTGAAGGAAAACAGGCAGAAATCAAACGTTCACCGCGTACACAGCGACTCCTACGCGATATTTTGCATTCGAGCACCAAAAGGTCACTGCGTAGGAACGACTCTAATTCACGCCAAAATAAAACGGCCGTCTATCTGGTTCTATGTAGTGGGGAATGGCCGCGGAATCGACGTTTTAAATCACGAGCCATTGAAACTTTGAAAAGGTCGCTGTAAACGAACGCGCTGAGATCTGTCTGACGTTGACGTCATGATCCCCCGCACACGCCCACTTTCGATTCAAGCAACTGCCGCTTTGATTGACACACTGCTGCTCACCTTCATGTAAACACATATCTGGGTTATTCTTCAGTTCAGTTAACACAACATGTTAGCTAAGAATTAGCGAATGTTGAACCCATCGGTTTCTTTTCAGGTTTTTTATTATTAATATTAATAATTTATAAACCTGAAAAGAAACCGATGGGTTCAACATTCGCTAATTCTTTAAAAAAGATAAATAATTAAAAAAAAATCTTAAAATAAATGACATTTGTGATCCTCAAATTTTCGATGACTGACGTTGATGATCAATCATAATCATATAAACTCTGTTGAAGTATCTATCTTGTTCTCTAAAATAATTCTTCGTAATAAAACAATAATAAGTAATAAAACCGCAATTAATTAAAAGTATGATTTTTAGACTCTTATAAAGAGTGTGTTGTCCAGTTTTATAAATGTATTTGAGGGAAAACTAAAAAGTAATAATTGAGAAATTCAGCAAAAACTTTTAAAGATTAGGAAAATTATATATTATATAATATTATATAAATAAATTATTATATAAATTATATATTATATATATAAACCTGGACAAACATAGCTAAAAGTGAAATGGTTAAAAATGTGCTTTGATATACATATTAGCCTACATATTATTAATTCAAAAGCAAATCTGTGAGGCTCAAATTCACTCATGGGACATCAGTAGATATGGGACTAATATTCGATTTAGCTGTAATGGAAACTGGCACATCCTATTGGTACATCAGGACAGTTATCCCAATGTGATAGATAGTACAGTAAAGGTTATAGTAAGCCATCACAAAATTAAATGCAGTGGAGAATCTGGGAGCAGTATCTCTTAGATATTCCCTTTGGGGCATATTCATCTCTCTACCAGTTTTATGGGCACTGAACCACTCAATTATTTGAAGGCTATAACTGTGAAAGACAAAAATAAATTCTTACAGGCTCTGCACTGGCCCATAAATGAAAGCTTATTTATTTTAACATCTGTTGGCCACTAGATGGCACTATCAGACAGTCATAATGTGAGCAGCATCATTGGTTTAAACGTGACAGCAGTGAAACATTAGTCATAACACCATCATCGCAAATATGTGAGATTCATGACCAAACTTTACTGCATTTTCCATCTTTCAGGTTGTGAACCAATGAAAACTTATAAGGTCACTAAGTTTAATATATAAATATTAGGATGTGTTGGTAAAAAAAAAAAAAAAGTAATATAAAAGCATTAAAAACTTGCCTTGTCTAATAAGCCCTTCTAAAACCATCTAAGATTTTCAGTGTCAGAGAGCTGGCTGACATACTCTTGTAAAAATGATGAATAAAAAGTCACTTTTTTTTTTTTTTTTTTTACGGCCACGACTTCCTGTGTTGCAGTGCAGAGATAATTGGCTCATTAGCGGCAGACTGCGTTGTGGTGGGCTCTTCCTTCCTGAACTAACGGATGTGGGGGGGGGCTTTGGCTTTTTATCCTCCCTGACTAATCACACTGGATCTAAATGTCAGTAGTGTCGCTCTAATATGTATTCATAACACGGGGGGTTTTATTTATTAAAAGATCTGGGTGGTGATGTAAACCCCAGCTAAAATACACATTTATACCTGCATGGATTGACACATTTGCAAATCATTTCAAATGAATACATTTAGGCTTTTCTATCTTGTTTATTGGAATAATGCACTATAATAATGCATTCAGACATCTTAATAAAACATTCAGCATAGGTTTTAATGCATTTAAATCTGGCAGACTGTTTTGAACAGAAAATTTGACAGGTATAATGGTTCCCAACTGGCTTTTCTTCAGGGCTGAGATTTTACATAGACAACAACTGGCTGACGTTGTCATAGCTTTCTAATTAGTAATGAATTACGCCCCAAAACAAAGTTTGAATGCCTTCTGACATCCGCAAAAAAGATATGAGAAGTGTTTTCTCTTCCCTTTTTTTAAAAGCCTAACTATGTATTATTATATAGTTGCATTTTACCCTATTAGAACATATATGTAACACATTTTTGGGTCACAAACCACCAGTTAAGGACAATTTAATGGACTGAAACTAAAATGCAGTGTATTCGCCATATATTAAGGGTTTTTTTTTCCTGTATGAAACTGTATCAAATCTTTTTTCTAACAACCCAATTTATTCCACTTTCTCTCTAAAGAGAGTTTGGAGAATGGAAGTGTGTCAGGTTAGTTTGCCTCTCAACTCATGAATAATTTAAAGAGCATGAGATTTCATATTAGTGCATATTTAGACATTTTCCGTGTTCTGCCGTAAAAGAAGGACATTGAAGATGACTGGCTGCTTGTCTGTGGGGAACTGCAGTCATACAGAGGGGTTAGAACAAACAAACAAATCATTCATTATTTTCACTTGTTAAAATCCCTCTTGTAATCAGATCAGCAGTTCGTTCTGCGTCTAGAAAATTACACTGCTTGACTGGCATTTCTGATCCTCTTTTCAGTTCTTGCGTATTTAGATGTGATGTGAGAGAGAGGAAAAGCTGGGGGATGCAGGAAACAAGTGGAGGTTATGTTAGGCTGCGTTCCAAATACCTGAGAATGCCCTGCGAAGTGGACTTCAGATGCTATTCGGTCTAGTGAGATTTCAAATCTAAGGGAGTTTTTATGCTCAGAAAGACACAGCATATGGAACAAGGGTATCGAAACTAACAGGATATGAAGAGGGAAATGTACCCATCAGTCATTGTGCTCATTACTGCATGAAATTTGGCTAAACTACTAAATTACAATTGGTTACATAACAGTTAAGAAGATGCATACATAAGATTAAACATTGCACCTTGAATATGTAAGGCTTCCAGGGTCAAAAACAGTATTATGCTGCTTGATGTTGTTTGATATCATTTTATTTAGATTTATTATAGTGATCATAATAAAACTGGTTTGTAGCGCAAATAGTTTCACCATTTACTGCATGCCGTTATTCTTCTAGTTGTTTACCAAAAGCGGCTAATGAATCCGAAGTCTTTCACAATCAGGACATGTTTTGTTCTTAAATTCATCATTGTTTTTTAACAAATCGGTTGAATGAATGATTCAATAACTCACTCATAAAGGCTTCTACTGTTCCTGAATGAATCAGTGCTGTTGAAAAAAATCGTTTGCATAAAAGAGTCAATGACTGGCTCATGAAGACAGTAGCTGCGTCCAAAATGGCGTATTCTCTTGAGTAGGTACTTAATTTAACACAAAAAAATTATGTTGTAGTATGAATTTAATCCGGACTTACAATATTCGCCATGTTGTCACTGTCATGTGACCTACCAGCTTCAGTTTTGCTGCTTCACTGCCATTCACAAATCTTCTCCCATGGCCTCATGGGATAGTAAAGTAATTAATCTGGGTACTTTTTGCATACTGTGTACTCTGTACTGTGTATTCGGACATAACTTTTTTGTCACATACTGTTACAAAAAGCCTACTATATATTAGGGAAGTATGTGATTTTGGATGCAACCATTCTTGATTCATTCCTGAATGAACCAGCGTTGTTGAACAAATCAGTTGAGTAAATGATTTACATAATGACTTGCTTATAAAGATAGTCACTTGTCGCCACCTATTGGCATAAAGATGTAACCTGCAGAAAGAGTTATTGAAATTTCCTTCCACTAGTGCACAGACTTAAGGAGAACTTATACTAGCATACACACACAGTCAAACCCACAGCCTTGTAATGTATACTTCATTTGACTAGCATGCGTACAAAGGCGTTCCACACATGCGCAGTTTTGAGCAATCTCTCGCCACGAGTTACAACCCATGTAAACATCTTTGTATTCTTTCATGCAAGAGCTGTACAAATAAGGGTACTTTCTGATCTCTTTGCACAATCTCTCGTCTATGTAGGCCTCCATTGTCACTGTAGCTTGCATGTGTTCTGGTGTCATGACAAATTGGGTCCTCCCTTGAAATCAGGTCTCCCATTAGTGCATAATAAAACCATTGAACGTATTTTCTTACACTTGATTAACTGTTAATTAATAATTAACCTAATAATAATGATAGCCTATTAAGTAAATAATTGGACATCATTAATTTGTTTTATTTATAACTTAAATATTTGGACATTTAACACTTAATTTAACACATAATTACATTAAAGATGATTGAGAACATATGTAGGGTAAGTGCAAATGTGTGTATAAACTAAGCTATCAGGCTAATCGCTTATCTGTATGCTATGCTAGTATAGAAGCTAACTAATACAGACATAAATGGTCATTATAACGTAGTTGAAATTTACATGAGTATTTACATGATTTTACATGAATTGTAATCAGGCGCTAAAGAGAGTACCTATTAAAAGCAATTTGAACCAATGGGATCGCTTGGGGACCTGGGGGGTGGGGGTGGAGAGACCCAATTTGTCACTACACTGGTCTGTTCTGTTTTTTTCTTCGACTACCCTGTGAATCGATGCCACTGTAACCTCTCTACCCAGGTCCTACTCGCCCCGCTCTGTGCCTCAAACCTGGGTCTCCGGCGTGAGAGTCGGATGCTCTATTAAGGAGGCTAAAGGCTGCAACCCCTAGCATCAGTCGCTAGAGCATCTCTTGAGATCAGAGGAGTGAGGTTTACTTGCACAGCAACTACTAGCTGGCCTTCGTTACATTCACCCCCCTAAACCTCACTCCCATGCGGGTCACGGCACCAATGTAACCCCTCTACCCAGGTCCTACTCACCCTGCTCTGTGCAGGCTTCGAACCTGGGTCTCTGGTGTGGGAGTCAGACACTCTGTTAAGGAAGCTAAAGGCTGCAAACCCTAACATCAGTCGCTAGAACATCACTTGAGATCAGAGGAATGAGGTTTACTGGCACAGCAACTACTAGCTGGCCTTCGTTACATTTACCCCCCTAAACCTCACTCCCATGCGGGTCATGGCACCAATGTAAATAAATAAATAACACACAAATCAAGTCAAACTAGGTATCTCCTGCTTTCCATGTAAGAAACATTGAACACTGCTCAGGGACCCTATGAAGCAGAACACAGCTTATCACAAGGAAGACATTCATCCTTTTTTTTATGAGTCCTGGTTGCCATGTGACCATCCAGGCAGTGATTAGAAACAAATTAAAGATGTGATTTCACAAGTTCCACCTGCTTTACCGAGGAATTAATCACTGGCCTCAATCAATGATGCTATCTAGGACTGGCGGTAAAAAGACTCTGACATGATTAATGGCGATGACCTTCTCCATGACCCAGACTCCTCTTCTCAAATCTCTTCCATTTAGATGTGACCTCAGGACAGGAAGTTTTATAAGGAGTCCTCAGCATGCTAATGCTACCAACAATCCACAGGAGATCAGGCAACAGCACGCTACGGCTCACTAACTGCGCTGTTCGGTGCTGTCGGAGCTCAGCATGTTCTTTTTAAGACGACAAGGCACCTTGGGAATGATGTTTCAAACATGAGAACGATTAACTGCATCTTCATGATTCAGAGATTACGTGGAACGTACTATGATCCAAACCGTTCCGCTAAGCAACAGGTTTCTTGTTTAATTCGCCTCATTTACAAGCTGATTTGCTCGGCTTTGGTGGTGTGACCTGCATGGTAAAGGCTATGTAAATGCCATTTGCTAAGTTCAGATTTCTCCTGTCTCTAGCTCTTCATTTCCTTTCGTTTCACCTCCACTTCCTCCTTCACTGGTGTTTAGTCATTGGCAGTAAAAAGGCTCCTTTTAGGGCCGAGGATAGAGATAATGAAAAGTCCCTGGTCTTGTGAATGTTTCATTTGTTTTAAAGAGATTGAAATTGGATGGCAGATGGGTAATAAGCTTTCTTTCTATTCCCCCACAGACACATGCACGCATTAACACAATTATTCTTTCTTTTCCTCTTTGCAAACATGCACACACATTTTTAATTATGCTCGACAGTGCCGGCGGCCCTGCACTGTGTGACCGGTCAATGTACATTCGGGCAACAGTAAGCACCGTCATTACCATCCATTACATTAAGAGATGGACCTGACGAGTCTTTTACCACACCTTTGCCAGGGTCCCTCTCTCTCTTTCTCTTTCTCATTGTATCATTGTTATAAACACTTAATGAGACACTATTGTGCTGCAGAGGCTGCTGCGCTGGTCATTTATGTATCTCAATTATTTATGCATGGGTTTATTTGCTCATTAATTTGGATTCATTGGGAAATTAAACACACAAAACATTTTGGGTCCTCCATTATTCGACTACAGCACTTACCCCTCATTGTCATGTTTCTCTGACAGAGAAGATGAAACACTCTACAAAACAAACAAAGCTATAATGAGCTAAAACTGATAAATACAGAGGGCTGAATTTCATCCAAGATCACAAAAATGAAATGATAAGTTTGGCTCATCCAAGCTTATAAACTTGTTTCAGACTAAAAAAAAGAGGTCAAAATTGTGTGATTTCTGCATCACTAGGGTCACCAAATGGTATTGGGAAAAATAATGGTTTCAAACAGGTTTCCTTGAATTCTCCATTGGTCAAACTAACTCACAGCATAGGTTAAGGCAATAACAGGCTAGTGCAGATGCTCAGATTAGTAATGGAAAACCCAAAGCTTTTCGAAACGTAGAATCAATATAACTAATTGCTTTGCAAAATGATTCACTGTTTCAAACACTCATGACCAGACACGCTGATAGTACCTGCTCGGCAAAATGGTATAAATACAATGAGAACTCTACTCAAACATGCCTACAACAAATACCTTTAACAAACCAAATACGTTTTTTTTTTTTTTTTTTAAGTGTAATCTATTAAATGTAATCTACAGATCATTAAATATAAAGTATATGTATAATTTTTATTTTTTTTATTAATTTGTAGTTGGCCTACTTATTTTATGTTTTTACATGGCTATTTAGGTCACTGTCCACTCATTAAAGGGTTAGTTCACCCAAAAATGAAAATTCTGGATGGACACTTTACTATCCCATAAGGCCACGGGAGAAGATTTGTGAATAGGTGTGTTCGACATTAAGAGGCGCTGCCAGACCGATCGGTGTATGACATCAAAGTACAGCTAGAACAATTCAAAAGCATACGGAGCCATCTGCACTCTAATCGCTCTTGCGGTACTTTGATGTCATACACCGGTCGTACTGAGCAGCCCCGCTTCAAGTCAAACACACCTAATGGCAGTGAAGCCTTGTTTGCTGAAATCATGTGACTTGGCTCCAAACCACTGATTTGAAACAATTATAAAGGTTTCAAAGCTTCATGAAGCAGTGTTTCAAAAGCAAAGTGACCATTACTAGCTCAGAGGCAAACAAGGGCTTAACCCGGGGTAAAGGAGCGTTCCACACTTGTAATTTAGATGCGGGGTTAGCACTGCTTTTTACCCAGGGTTATGATACCCTGCTCTGGAGTGCCAAACCCGGTGCCAAATTTGTACAGTGTGAAACAATGCAGTGTTAGAATGTTATTACTAGATGCTTAGCAACCGACAAGCTTTGGGCAGTCATGGAGAAACAGTGCAAAGTCGTTTCTGCGTATGATAGGAAAAATGTCAAACGTCGATGGAAAACGTGACAATTGGAGTGAAGAAGAGACCGTTATTCTTACTTTTACAGTTTGAAAAGTTCATTCAGAAAAAAACTTGATATTAGTCAGCAATGAGGACGTGCAATGCTAGAGCCTTTATATAACCAGGTCATGTGCTGCGTTTGTCCAGTCAGTAACACTGACACCACAAATATGTAAATAAGGACTTTAACCCAGGGTTTAGGAATGTACAGTGTGAAACGGTAGCTTATGAATACCCAGTATTAACTGTTAACCCCAGGTATAGTATTAGCAGTGTAAAACGTGAATAAATATAACCCAGGATTCCATTTACCAGGGGTTTAGAATGACCCAGGGTTAACTAGTTCAAGTGTGAAAAGCCCTACAGAGCAGAGTTTTGAAGTGCAGGAATCATAGTGTTTACACTTTTCAGGGGAATTAGCCAATGAATTTATAGTTAACTCTGCATATTATAGAAAAAGTCAGGTCAAGTCAATTAAAATCTTTTTAATGAATCAGCTGATCCAGTTCACTAAACTAGTCTGCATGATTTGTTCAGGAATCAGGCTGATCCAGTCCAGTTTTGCAGCTTGAAATTTCAATTAACTATTCATTATACCTGCATGGGGGAGGGAAAACGATACACAGTAGAAAGTAAGTTAAATGTGTTTGAAAAACATGAGGGTGAGTAAATGAAATGACAGAATTTATTTTGCAGATATGAAAAGACCAGTCAGATATGACATACGTGTGTCCTTCAGATGTCTGCATATATTTGTCTGTACATAAATAGAATGCATATGTGTGTTTTTGTTTTCGGGTGGGCATTCAGATGTCTGTTTCTGATTGGGTGGATGTGGGCGCTGCGTGTCACTATATATTAAAGTCAGTAAAAAAAATAATGTGTTACTCACGCCTGTCATCCCCCAGCCGGCTCCGGACCGTTAAGTGACAGTGATGCTCCATGCCTGACAGTGGGACCCAGGATGCCAGCACCTGTGAGAGAGAGACAGGGACAGAGATGGAAAGAGACCCTTTTCTGTCTTCCATCCCAATCATCAGGTCCTTGACTTCACGTCTCACATCTGACCAGGCAGAGGGTACATATGACCTACAAGCAGGGCTGTATAGCTAAAATTCAAGTTGATTGACTTTGATGCAGACTTAATATTTCAAATGCCTCATACCATTTTGCTAATAAATGTAATGCACTGAATCAATATTGCTAAAATGCTTTGGGACCAGTGACTTTCAGCAAGTTTTCATGCAAATAAATAATCAGTAATCAAATAAGTAGCCTACCTGGACAAGCTTAATGTCAAGCCGTGCTTTTTGATTGTGCTCAAAGTACTTTAACTGCCAGTGCAAAAACAAAACCTAATGGTTGTGTGATTCTTCTAAATAGCACTACTATTGATTACTTCTACTTTCTTCTCAGCACTTTGTGCTACTTCCTGTCTGACTCACTCAGCTCTTATATATATATATTTCTATCATGACAACTCTTGGAAGATTTTAGCATGGTAATGGATATGACAATGTTAATGTATTTGTGGTCTCTGCTGCTGTTGATTATTGCTGCTGCTGCTGCAGAGCAATACATGAACTTGCCAATACATAATGCTGATACGCTGCTGTGAGTATGTAAGACATACTGCTGCTGCACAAATAGCATATATCAATTACCCATAGCAGATCTATACAGGTGGAGCTGGGGAAGTTGGAGGGTTTTGGACGAACTCTAAAAGCATGCAGCAATTGCTATAGTGAATGATAACCAGCCATTTAAATGTTGTGAGCAGCAAGCTCATTGGCTGCAGATTTGACATGAACAAATCAGCTTGTGCCAGTAGTTAAAGCTGTAAGTATCATCACCTTGTGTTAAGGACCCATCAGCCTGCGCCATCTAGAGTTTCATGACAGAACTAGGCCTATACAGACTGTATATATATATATATCACTATATTGCTACAACCATGCCATTGCATGTTTTATGATTTATTATTGCTAAACTGTATAATTGACTGTTGTCAGTACCTTTTTAAAAGCTTCAAAATGTTTTGAAATCGCCCATCACTAGATATTGTTGAAAAAAGTTGCTTCACAACATCGTTGAACCACTGTAGTCAGATGAACTGTTTTAAATGTCTTTAGTACCTTTCTGGCCATTTGAAAGTGTTAATTATCTTGTTGTCAATGCAGGCCTCACTAAGCCATCAGATTTCCTCAAAAATATCTTAATTTGTGTTCTGAAGATGAACGAAGGTCTTACAGGTTTGGAACGACATGAGGGTGAGTAATTAATGACAGAATTTTCATTTTTGGGTGAACTAACCCTTTAACATTTATTTTATATAATAAAAATTCTACTGAAGTAGAAGTCACAATAAATTATTAAAATTAAATAAATAAATATATAAAAGGGTCCACCTGACTTGCACCCATAGCTGCATTCTTACACCCCCCCCCCCCCCTCCCCCCCTTTTTTTTTACAAGCATATGCTGTTTTTGTAAAAAGCAACTGGCAGAAACAGACATTCTGACTATACGTATGAATAAAAGATTACCGGTGAATGTAGGAACTTTAAAACTGTGATGTGGGAGGGAATGTGATGTTTTCCTTAATGAGAGAAACACTGATTGCTATGTGTTAGAAAAAGTGAAGAACAAAGACTTTGCTTGCATTTTATAGTTCACAGCTTTTGTTTGTCACGTTTGGGGTGCAAATTAGCACTCACAATCCTGTTTAATGTCACACCTATGACAAAGTGCCTGCGTGCTATGTACACACACACACACACACACACACACATATAAATGGAGGAAGAGAGAATTACAATAATGTGGTTCTTGCACATTGCTCTTGAGTTACTGGCTTCCGCCGCAGTATGTCTAATGTGACATATTACGTTGTCAAGGCAGACTCTTAAAAGCATTTCCTAATACAGTTAGCATTATACAGAACCTGTTCTAAGAACTAAAAAAAGGAAGTGCAGGAAAAGGATTTGTTTGGTAAAATAATGCACGCTCTGGATTACCTGTATATATACATTTTCCTTTAATACCAACACAACTATACTGACATCATTGACATGTAGACTAGAGTAAAGAAATGAGTATAGCTGAAATGTGAAGATATGGGTGTATGTATCCCAAATGAATAAATGTCACTTAAAGGTGCAATCACTCTTAGGAAATGCAATTAAATACAGAAAATTTGTTTACCATTTTCTGTCATGGTTAATTTAAATAAATATATAATTAAACATTATAATAAATTGCTCAAAATCAGTTGCATAGTGACAAACATTACCATATTGTCCCTGTATTCACACTATCAGCCAACCAGGGGAATTTTTTTCCTTTATATTAACAATCAAAACAGACTTCTTTTACCATTCTTTACACAGATTATTTTGATCCATTCATTTTCAGTAAAATTATATAATAGTATATATAACCTAATATATATATTGGTACTAAAAACAATAAAATTTCCCGTAAATTTCCTGTTATTTTGTAAACACATGCACATTCTTTTTTTTCCTTTTTTTTTTTAATAGAGAAAACGAACTGGACAAAGGGTGTTCTTCTGGTAGCGTCTTACCAATATAAATTTCACAAAAACGTTTTTAAACTTAAAGGGCCAACATATAAGAATTTTCGGTAACACTTTAGAATAATGGTCCACCATTAATAAGTAACTTTGCAGGAAGTAATGCAGGACTAATGAGTAGTACTACATTAACACTTCAGCTACTACTATTAACTAATATAGAAACAAGCTTAACTAATCAGTAAGTAATATCAAATTTAGGACTAAGATAGTTCCTTATTAGCTAATCAATAATGAGATTGGCATCATTAAGAACTAATAGGTAACTATGACAAATTATAAAGAATTACTTATTAATTACTAATCACAACATTAAAGTGTCTGAGATGTGAGCAATTGTCTTTTTTTACTCTCAACATGGTTATAAAATGCATCATTAATTACTCATGTGTTACCTAGTCACTATACAGGAACTACTAGTGATCTGGACCATTATTTTAAAGTGAAAAACATCTTTTTCACTTTAAAATAATCACTAGTAGTTCTTGAAGATTGTCCTTTTTTACTCTCAACGTGGTCATAAAATGCATCACTAATTACTCAAGTACCTAGTCATTCTTCAAGAACTACTAGTGATCTAGACCATTATTTTAAAGTGAAAAAGATGTTTTTCACTTTAAAATAATGGTCCTGATCACTAGTAGTTGCTGCATAGTGACTAGGTAACACTTGAGTAATTAATGATGCATTTTATGACTATATTCAGAGTAAAAATTGATAACATGATAATGATAAAATTGATCACATGATAATGTTCTTTACAATTTGTCCGTTAGTTAAGTTATTAATGATGGTAATCTCAATAGGTAATTATTGATTAGCTAATAAGGAACTATCTTCAAAATTTGATATTACTTACTGATTAGTTAAGCTTGTTTCTATATTAGTTAATAGTAGTAGCTGAAGTGTTAATGTAGTACTACTCATTAGTCCTGCATTACTTCCTGTAAAGTTACTTATTAATGACGGACCATTATTCTAAAGTGTTACCGAATTTTCATGAATTAATCGCTTTTTTTTTGCCAATGTGTGAACAGCTTGTAATGAAACTTAAAAAACGAGACCTTCCCTGACTTTCTGCGTTATCTATGAAAGTCTGTAGACTGATATATTTGTGAAGGACATGGGATGTTTTTACCGGGGAAATCAAAAAGATTGAGTGACACATGAAATGAATGCTTTTACGATGTTCAGGATAATGCTGAAAGAGCTACTGTGTACTGTAATGTCATGTCATGCAAAGAAAAGAGATTAATTTATAGCCAGATCAATAGTAACAAATATACTAAAGCTATCATAAGCGTAATTTTTATTACATCAGTTGTTGACATGATGCCAGTGAATTGCAGATGTGCTATTCTATGCGACATGATCAGATGCATTAACTTCTGCTTTCTCATCGCTGTCTGTTTTTGTTGTGTGTTTATTTTGTTACTGAGAGGAAAGTGTAGCACATTTTTAGTCTACATATTTATCTAAATGCCGCTCTCAGCAGCGTGGATGGCGTCTGGATGTTTCTTTAACTGTATATCACTACAAAGGCATTTCCAACTTCTTTTTATCCCTAAGCAAAGAACAAAAAAGAACTTGTGAGAATATCGGGGCATTGAATCACGTTCAGTCTCTTGTTGCTTTGTACGCTATGCATGTCTGCAAGCTCGAGCAGTAAGTTGTTGGCTGCAGTTCACTTAACGACCACTGGTGTTGCTAATAACAAAGGTTTCTGAATTCTACATTTAGCCCCTTTAAGCACTCAAACTCAATGGCCTGGTTTCACAAACAGGGATTAGATTAAGCCAGGATTAGGCCTTGGTTCACTTAGGATATTTAAGTAGCTTTCATAAAAAAAAAAAAAAATAATAATAAAAAAAAATAATAATAATAATAAAAAAACATTATGATGTCCATTTTGAGACAAAACAATGCAAAACAAAGTTGCTTTCAGTTAAACATGCTCAAACATGCATTTTAGTCTGGGACTAGGCTTAAGCCTTGTCTGTGAAATATTAAATTTATACCTTGCCCAGTAAAACGTTTTCTTTCAACCATCATGTAGAATGAATAAAACTTTATGGGGGTTTTAATTCAACATTAACTATGGTTGTTACCCTGATTTGAAATGTCCTTAGGGGACTAGTTTTCTTTAGTTCTCTCTCTGTTGGTTAGTTCTGAACAGCTCAGGCCTGGACTTGAAACAGAAAATTAATTCTTAGAATCAGGGCATGCCTGCAGGATGATGACAAATTTTTTCCCTGTTCTTTCTTGCACTTTGTCTACATGTCAACGGCATTTTCCCCGGGGTACAAAGTGTACAGAACAGTCTGAATCATTACACTAATGCCTCTATGTGTGCCAGCATGACTCAAAAACGTATTACAAATGATCCATTCCACCATTATTCAGTATTAATTATGCAAGTTCCAAAATTTCAGATTCACCTTAGTACTTCACATTACTTTGGGCTCATAGGCATGCCAAAGTATGTAGCAAATATGGCTTATGCATGATAAAGTTCCCAAATTTCAATTTGGCCTCACTTGTTCTAGAGCAGTCTTACAGATAATATAAAAAAGTTAAGGAAAATAATATATATATATATAATTTTTTTTTTTTAACCTGTTAGCATTCCACTGTATCGCCCACGGTACACAAACCTTCAAAAGAGACCAAAACCATGCATATACTCCAAATGGTTCAAGAACAGCATGCAATTTACTTTTGGGTATGCCTTTTTTAGGCATTTTAGACAAATTTTACAGGAATGCTAACGGTTAATTGTGTAAAAAATAATAAAAATAAATGAAACAAAATGCAGTAATAAGCATATTTCATGTGTCTTTTATTTGTTACTTCTGCCTTTTATTCATTATTAATAGTCACCTTTTTATATTCAGTGTTGGGGAAAGTTATTTTAAAAATAATGCATTACAATATTGCGTTATACCCTAAAAAAGTAACTAATTGTGTTACTTTTTATAAAGAGTAATGTTTCATTACTTTTGCATTATTTTTGCAACAGGAGAGGTGTCAGTCAATAAATGGGAAAACAAAGTAACTTTGCGTTACTTATTTGATAAAGTAACTTAGATATTTAGTTTACTAGTTACTTGGAAAAAGTAATCTGATAACTTGTGTTACCTGTAATGTGTTACCCCCCAACACTGTTTATTTCATTAGTCATGAAAACACTGCAGTTGTAATGATGGTCACAGACATTTAATTTATTTGCTATAAAAACGCCTCACTCACCCATTAATAAATTTCATAAAATTCAGACACTTTCAAAAGTGCTAGTGTCCAATTAAGGGAATTAAAGTTTAGTGCAACCCATTCAGCCTAATTTATGCAGCGATTATCAACATGATTGGCATTATCGCACTGACAGAGTAATCAGCCAATCATAGCGACGTAGAGGTGTTGCTTCCTCCTCCTCCTCCTCCTCCTCCTCCTCACATGACTTCTACACACCTATCAGACTCAGCAGTCATCTCATGAAAACTGCACCTTTTTTGCCCAGGCCTGTACTTATATCTCTATCAGTGCACTAACATGCGCAAAGCATCCCGTCCAGATTTTCTGCTGATCTGCGTTGCACACGCCCATGAATGACAAACAGTCTTTTTATTATGTGGAATTGACGGCATTCTAGTCACAGCCTCTTTATTACTTTTTTTCTTTCTTTTTTCACTGCTATTAAAGTGCTGCATCATTAAGCTGGATAATGCCATTTTTAAAAAGGCTGGCAGTCCCAGGGTTTTTATGAGCGGCAGCGGAGACCGCCGGAATAGTGATGAAACCATATGGGGAGAACCGGTGTAAATGACTTCTTAGTGGCGCAGCGGTTCGTGAAGGACACGTTGACGGGCGCCTGGCAGGAAACTAATGATCTACACACTTCGCACCACCCTAAACACGAGGACTGGAGGAAAACAGTCGTAATTAGAAAACACAACATCGGAAAAAAAAAAAAACTCTCAGTGTTCGTCATGGCTTCTATCATGTCTGGCCTTATAGCACATCGCAATGAGGTTTAAAGACCCTTGGGACCTGTCAGGGAATCACATGTGTGGGATTTGTGTGCTTGTTGCCAGGGTCCGCTGTGCGGATGACCATAATAATAAAATGGGAGAATGTTGATATGACTTTATGAATGTTCATATTCCTCTGGGAATTGCACTGGATTCATGTTCCTAGTGCGGTCCCTGGTGTAGTCAGTCAGCTATAAAAGCAATGGCACTCCCTGTGAATCTTTGTGAATGTCTCTGGTTGTGTCTTGTTTACATCACATACAAAGAATGAATCTCAGTAGTAAAAGCTGACAATTGAACTAAATCTTATCTGTTATGGCCTAATTTGGAGACACCTTTGGTTGATAGATAAACAGCCTCATTGGCAGGGAAATATCATTGCATATCCTACAAAGAAAAGCAGTGCTCTCTTTATATATCAGCATCTTTGACCCTAACCAATAGACAGGTTTGATAACGACGGTCTGTAATTAGTGTTCTTTCCTTTGTTTGTGTCTCATTCTACCGAATAATTAGGCTGCCTTGTTTATTTTCCTCGCTAATTAGTGTATGCTAATGATGTAGAGGTCGCAATGTGTGATCTCGGCCAACCATGTGAATCACCTGGCACTGGCGCTACATGGAAAATAGAACTTCAGACTCAGAGGAAACCTTCTCTTTGACTTCAGACCACAGATATTGAGTACTTGTGCCAATATTCAGATTATTTATCGCTCCCTTGTCCCGTGGAATAGGTTCATAAAATATATTTCCAAGCAAACACTTCAATCCAGACTGCTTGATTATGGCAGAGATATTAGCCTGCCAGCGAATACACAGATGTCCAATAACAGTTACAGTAGCCTTAATGTACCATCTAACTCACAGTTTGACATAAAGTAGCATATAATTTAATACAGTGTTTGTTCTTTACTGTTATATTACAGTATAAGGTAGCAAGGAAAAAGGTACAGATCAATGGTGTGTGTTTTATGCATTTTAAAAACATTTTACATGGTTTTAAAAACAATAACTATACCTACAAGAATATTTTGTGTATCTTTAACGGGTTAGTTTACCCAAAAATGCAATTTCTGTCATTAATTACTCACGCTCATGACATTCCACACCTGTAAGACCTTCGTTCATCTTCAGAACACAAATTAAGATTTTTTTTTTTTTATCCCCCATAGAAAGCAACATAATTACCATCATTCAAGGTCTAGAAAAGTAGTAAAAACATCGTTAAAATAGCCCATGTGACTACAGTGGTTCAACCTTAATGTTATGAAGCGACGAGAATACTTTTTGTGTGCAAAAACAAAACAAAAATAATGACTTTATTCAACAAATTCGTCTCTCCCCTGTCAGACTTGTACGCAGTTGGCACAGTAAATGCAGTTCCGCGATTCCATGTTTACCTCCAAAGGCCGACTCATTATTGGTCAGCTCCTGCATCAACCTCACACGCATGCGTTGTGCTGGTCGCTTGAACAGGCGTTGACCAATACTGAATTGGCGTTCTGATGTAGAACCTGGAAGCGCTGCAATGAAAATAGTGTAGGAGATAATTTCGTTGCTTTCTACTGAGGATAAAAACACCTCTTGGATTTCATCAAAAATATCTTAATTTGTGTTCCGAATTTGAATGGTCTTACGGGTTTGGAATGACATGAGGGTGAGTAATTAATGACAGAATTTTTCATTTTTGGGTGAACTTACCCTTTATGTCATTATTACACTATTACAATTAAAGGGTTAGTTCACCCAAAAATGAAAATTCTGAAAATTCAAAAAGTATTCTCGTCGCTTCATAACATTAAGGTTGAACCACTGTAGTCACATGAACTGTTTTAAATTCGTCTTTGGTAGCTTTCTGGGAATTGAAAGAGTTAATTGTCTTGCTGGCAATGCAGGCCTCACTGAGCCATCGGATTTTATCAAAAATATCTTAATTTGTGTTCCGAAGATGAGCAAAGGACTTACGGGTGTGGAATGACATGAGGGTGAGTAATTAATGACAGAATTTTCACATTTTGGGTGAACTAACCCTTTAATATCACTTTCTTTTCAGATCACTGGGTGAACCTAATCAAGAGGTGGTCACATTTATCCCAAAAATCAGCAAAAAAAAAAAAAAAAAAGAATTTATATTTTGATTATTATTTTAAGAAAATATAATATATTAAGATATATAATTATATAACGAAAATAATATTAATATAATTCGATTATATTAAGTGTTCTTTTAGGACCTTTTGCATCATAAGTCATGACATTATTTTCAGGGGGAAAAAAAGCATATGAAAAATAAGAAATTATATTTTGCGTGAATAAAATGCTTTTTAATTTTCTTTTTGACATTATTTGTCAGACAATTAAGCACATTTTTACCCCTCAACTTACATTAATATAAAATTAATTTAAAAATATTAATATAAACATGAATGTACATTTTTAAAGTATTTATATATCACTGTAGTATTTGTACTGCCTTTAATAAAGAAAACTGAAAAATACAAAACAGTAAAAAAACAAAAAAAAACAAAACAGTATTATAATCCTATAATCCTCATTAAAAATAATGACAAAGACAATAACAGACACATTACACTAATGAGAAGAACTGGGGGTCAAATGTGCCTAATTGTCTGAAAAATAATGCAACAAACAAATTTACAAGATCACATTTTCTTTATGCAAAATGCTTATTTATTCCCCATTTGGTTCTGAGGTGAAATGTGACCTGAACATAATGTTGTCACATTGATGCCATTGCCATCTCAATAAGAAACAGTGAGCTCAAAGAGATGCTGCTAAAAAAAATAATTACTGTTGGATACAGTTGTCTTATAAAAAAAAATAGTGATTTATACATTATTTGATCTCTCATTTGTACTCTGGATTATTTTCTCATCCAAATCTTTTTGAAGAGGCACTGCCTCCATTGCATAAAAAACACGTCCCTGCAATGCATTTAATAAACAGCACAAAAGACAGAGATATTGGTTAGATTTATCGCTGCTCAGATGTAAAACATTTGGCTCAATATCAGCTATATGAAAACGTGGAACATGCTGAATATCTAAATCAGTTATAGTCTTCTTTTACCATTTTTGTTCTGGCACACAGTTCAATATGTTCCTAGTGCTTCAGGCAGTCAGGCCAAAAAAAGAGCAGATGGTTAAAAAAAACACATAAAACTACAGGTTGTTTCATAATCTACTTCATCTTACATCATTGACTCACCCTCATATCATTCATCAGAAACCCGTATGACGTTTAGAGAATGTCTAGGCTGCTCTTCTTCATATAATAAAAGCATGCAGTGACGAGAAGCTGTCAGGCTCTAAAAGAAAAAAGAAAGAAAGACAAAAAACACCATTAAAGAAGCAAAATAATATTTTCATATTCCAACAGTATTCCCTACCCATGCATTATATAAGTCTTCTGAAGGCATAAAATAGCTTTGTGTGAGGAACAGACCTTCAGGGCATTTGTGCTGACAGCTTAAGTGTGCAATAATTAACACTTGTTTAATGTGAGGCAGGCAATGCCAGTCCATCATTAAACTGTCAATTAGAGGCCGGGAGTGTTTACCAATAAATAAGAAGTGCTCAGCTACAGTCTAGTAGAATTACACCCTACACAGATCAGAACTTTTTATTCCAGCAAACAGGGCTTTCTCATTAGTGACTGGTCATATAATTCATTTTATGTGTTTTTAGTGGAAAAATTCCAAGTATTTATGCCCACAAATTGGGCAAAAAAAAAAAAAGAAAAGATTTTTTAAAGGTGCTTAGTCAGGGTTGCCAAGTCAGTTTTCCAGTTTTTTTGTTTTTTACACAAATTAGATTTGAAGGGTTTTTTGACTAATTAGCAGCCAATCTTCTGCAATTCAAAAGAAGCAAGAAACTGTAGATAATATACTATGGTCTAACTTATGTGGACACCCTTTTCTATTTGAAAGGTTTGGCTATTCCAGTTTTTATGATGAAAACTCTTAAAGGTGCCCCTATTATGTTTATATATATATATATATATATTACATTTTATGTAGTGTATAATATACCTTTTTGTGAATGTATAAGATCTGCAAAGTTTCAAAGATCAATGCGCAGAACTGCCTGAAATGTGTTGTCAGTAATTCCAGTCTTACTTCCTACACTGCCCGCGAACAACTATTTTGACACGACCTCAAACACTTTGTTTCATGTTGTTGTGTTTTCTGCACTTTGCATGCACTTTCAAAGGTTAAGAACTTGGGCTCGAACTGATATGGCAAAACCGACGCCATTGTTACTTTTCATATCACTGTGTATCAAGTGCTGAGAAAGCCTCTGGAGCTGAAATTCAGATATGGTAATGGGCATTCCGACATGCCCTGTAAGCGGTAGACCAATCACAACACACTGGGCCATCTGACCAATCAGAGCAGAGTAGGCTCTCAGAAAGGAGGGGTTTAGACAGACAGAATCCTTTATCAAACCGTTTCAAACACTGAGAAAAGAGGTGATGCTGCAATGTATATTATGAGAAAATGTAAGTGTTTTTGACCTTGGATGCATGTAAACCTGTTGTACGAGACCTCTGAAACAAAATTAGGAACCTTTAAAATATCACAATAGGGGCAGTTTAATGCTACCATACGATGACATTCTAGAGAATTGTATTCTTTTTTGTATGTGTCCAATGGGGACTACTTTTTGTGCAGTCCAGTCAAGTTCTTCCACACCAGACTCAATAAATCATTTCTACATAGATCTTGCTTTCTACACAGTGCAGTTGTCATGTGGGAACAGAAGAGGACCCTGCCCAAATGTTGCAACAAAGCTGGAAGCACAGAATTTCTTTAGCTTGTCATTGTGGAAAAACATTAAGATTCGTTTTCACTGGAATTACTGGAACAGCCAAATCGATCTAGAAAGTGTGTCTCTGTCCACACTTCATATGAATATTCCTTCATTTATTACAAAAAGTCTGTTGAAAATGTGTGTTACAAAATATACATTTTATATGGTCAATCAGTCATGATACTGACATGAAACAGGTTTCATTTTGATACAGAAAAATGATGATAACTCGCAGTTCAGTAAGTGAGTCAGATTTAGATTTAGTAACTGCTCTGGATTTATCATGAATTTGAATTGTGCAACACTGGTTGCGCTGTTTTTCATTAAAAAAAACCCCAACAAGCTGAGTCATTACTTTGTGAATTTGACTACATTGCCTGTTGCATGCATGCAGCCTGTGAGGACATGTCATTAGAAACAACGGTTAACAGTCTTACATATTGTTATGGTTCTGTTTTGCTTGGACTCATTTTGCTATTTCCTGCCTCAGTAATTTGTTATATGGTTACTAATTTGATTTGATCATCTTGTTCAGCTGTGTTCCCCTCATTATCCTGTGTATAGAAGTTCTTGTGATTTATTCCTTGGTTATCAGGTATTGTCGATGTTTCAGTAGTGTTTCCCTGCCTGTCTCTGTTTGGATTCATTTGTGGATTATTAAAGACTGTTTTGAACTTTCATCTTCCTTATCGTGATATATCACTACCGAGTTGTGACAGAATACCCGACCGCTAAAGTGAGTTATACTTTAATTTTGTGTGTTTTCTTTTTTGACTAGATTTTTTTCAACATGAACAATCCATCTGTTCACCTGCTTTGTCTCGAGCAGGGAGATCGCTACCTCGAGGACCATTTGGAGGAGTATTTAGATCTCGTCTATCATTCTCACTACACAGACGACTGCCTTTACACGACTTAACATCAACACAAAGGCAAAGTTGTCCAGGGAAGGACCTCGAGGGAGCTTCGCCACCTATGTGGAGTCAGTGCTGGCATCGTGTGGATCCTCCTCCTATGTCGGCTCTGCTGATGAAGACACCAGCCCCACTCCCAACCCAGAGCCCAGCCAGAAACCACCCAGCTGTGTGGAGCAGCAGCCTGTGCCCACCGCAGACAGAGTGCCCGACTCTGCTGTGATGAGAGAGCCAGCGCTTGCAAGAGTGAAACTCAGCCTCGCACGTCTGACCAGGTGTGTAAGTAGGCAGCGCCATCCATCACTGCGGGAATTATTGTGGAGTTTGAGGGAATGGATAGGAGCCCCGCTCACCCTCCCGCCACTGAGAGTGAGTTTCTGTTTAATGGACAGTTTTGTATTTGGAGAGGAGTCCATGCCCTCTTTGATCCTGCCTGAATCAGAATCTTCATCTTTAGACCTGCTAGCCCCTCCCAGCCTCCTCCCACCTCCTTTCCAAACGCCTACCCAGGACTTATTGTTGTCCCACGTCAGTCCCTCTGTCCCTCCTCAGCCTATTTTCTAGGCTGGTTACTCTGGTTACCCAGTCTCCACTGTCTCCCAAAAGCCCCTCGGTTACTCCTCAGCCTACTCTCAGTGGCGCAGATCCACCTCGGGCCTTCAGTGAGCCAGCTCCTCCTGGGCATAGGGATCCAATGGCTCCGCCTCTGGCCCTGACTCCTCCGCCTTTTGCTTCTTTCTCCCTAGGCTCCAGCAGGGACCAGTGAGCGTTTGGTTCAACCGGGGTCCCTCAGAACATCGGCTCCAACTGGGTCAGACGTCACCATCACCACAGACGTGCGGGTCATCCACTGCGCTCCGCCCCTCCATCCCTATGATTCTGTTTGACTCCACCTTCCCTCAGACTCCGCCTCTGCTCTCAGTTGCTCCAGTTCCACCTCAGCTCTCCGGTGCCCTGCTTCCACCTCGGGGTTCATCGCTGTGGCTCCTTCACGGCCTCCTAAGTCTCCAGCGTCATTCCGCTCCATCAGCTGTCAACGCAAAGGGCCCCACCTCCATCAGCTTCGTCGTCTCTGCTCATCTCCAGGGTGGCGTTGAGACCCTCACCACCTTGGCTCCTCCTTTCATTAACGCTGCCATGGGATGCCATCCTGGCTGTGGCCTGGGTCGCCACCTGGCTCTTCCTGTTCGTGGCCGTCCACCACCTGCACCACCCTGGACTTTTTGGTTGTCCCTCCCCCACTTGAGCCTCCTCCTTAATTTGTACTGTCAGAGCGAGGTCGCGCCTTTCCAGGAGGGGGCGTTCTGTCATGGTTCTGTTTTGCTTAGACTTTGTGTTTTGTGATCTCGTTCAGCTGTGTTCCCCTCATTAACCTGTGTATATAAGATCTTATGTAATATAATATAATAATAATAATATTATTAAACACTGTTTATTAAAACACAAACTCAAAGGTCTTCACTGAAATGAAATTGCACAGTAAAAATGTAGCCTACTTATTAATATTACTAATTTAATTAAATAATTTGATTACATTTTAAAGTAAATTGTTAGCTTTATGAACTGATTTGATTACAATTAATTTTTAATTGTCCTTACAATGTTTATATAATATATTCCCTGTACTCCTGACAGTAAAATATGCCAAAATAAAGGTCCAGTGCAAAAAAACGTGACATACTGTGAAGCCGCCAGAATCTTAAAAAAAGCGTGATAGAGATTTTTGGTCAAACCGCCCAGCACTAACTTCCATCTTCCTCACAGTGCATTTGATATATCACTACCAAGTTGTGACACATATGAAGCAAAAGCAAATGATACATGCATTTATATATCCAAGCAACCTCTTAAAAGCCTTCCTCTGCTAAAATGTAGTCTACTTCATTATGTCACATTGTAAATAATACATTGCATCTTTTAATGATGGTTGTGAGTGTAATGGTCTTTAAAGCTGCTGCTTACATTATATGCCTACAAATGAAAGGATCTGTGATGTGAGAATCTGAAGATGTGTAACAGGAACTCTGTGGCATATTTTAAGCTTTGACATTGGGCTGGTTTTGATTGGTTTTTGGGCTGTCCGGCAATTCTGCGATTTGTATTGTTTGTGAAGTGTGTTGGGATGCAGTATATGTAATGATTTCACATTCGCCCCGCTCATCTGGGCTCTGTGAGCCCGCCTGTCTGTTTTCGGAGCGTAAATTATTCCTCTGCTCTTCCGCCTGCTGCCTCTGCGTTACTGAGCCGAACTAAATGCATTTTAAATGAGAGAACGGCTCCAACTTTTCCACTCCTCAGGGGGGAATGGGAAAGTGAAGGGTGCAGGCATATTAAGTTTTAAAGGAATAGTTCACCCCAAAATAAAAATTCTGTCATTATTTACTCACTCTCATGTTGCTTTAAACCCGTTTGGCTTTCTTCTGTAGAAGACAAAAGGAGAAATTTTAATAATGCATTTAATCGCTCTTTTACATAAAATTAAAAAGAGTGAGGAACAGAGCTTTAAAGCACTCAAAAACACCATAAAAATATCATAAAAGTGGTTGTGTGCTGTATTTCAAGTATTCTAAAGCTATAAAAGCTAAAGCTTTTTTCTGTGAGGAACCAAAAAAAATAAATAAATAAATAAAAAAATAACCCATCATGACAATGCTGATTGGCTGCACAGTTCTAAACAAAAATATCAGGCATGTAATATAATGAAATATTTGCAATTTGTTGTTTGCAAACACTTTTATTTTTATTAATTTAAGTACCCTTAAATATAGTATACCCTACTTAAAATACAAATATTCTGTAAAATGTAAAGATGTAATTTTATAATAAATGAAGCGATTCCATTTGATGGAGCAATTGAGTTACTGAAAACTAACTCAAAAGAAATATGTAAAGCAACAACTTTGTTTTATTGTTACTTCAGTCATTTTCTGTACATTATTCGTTTTGATGTAAAGAGGTAACACAACTAGCTACTTTTATTTGGATTACTGAATAGGGTTAGGGCTATAAAAATGTAACATGTTAAAATTAACATAAAACTGAAAATGCCAATTTTAATGTAAAAATGTTTCAGGCATGCGAGTCTAAGCCAAGAGTGCATGGCTAAATTTCCAATGAACATATATGCCGTCACAAAATCAACCCTCTCCCACAGAGTCTTAACATAGCACTTGGAAACTCTCCATTGTGAGCAGCCGTGATTTTAAACCTCTAGAGCAATTAGCTTGAATGTTCATAGAAAATAATAGAATGAAGATCACCACATATTGTTTCTCTTTAATTGCAAACCAACATATTTGGTTTCAAGGTTGATTTTTTCAATGCACACAAGAGAAAAATTAGGAAAACAAGCCCCAAGCTGTAGAATATAAAGCAGGAGGGGAGCATGAGAAACACAGAAATCCTTTGTGCAATTTATGTAAAGAAAAAGAAGTGTCTGCTTTCTCTTTGTGCTTAAGTGTGTCTCCAATGTGCTTCTCTGTATTAGATTAAAACCTCTCTTTGATTCTCTAAGGCTAATAAAAGTAGATCTTTAAAAACCTCTCTATTTTCTCTCATTTACAACCTAAGTTAAGAGTTCATTACTGTCACCTCGGTGGTTCATTCATTAATTTAGGACCTTGTCCTTTTCATGCCAGACCAGCTGGCAAAGGAACAAATAGCTTGTTACTCTATTACTTTATTAGGACCAAGTGTTTTTTTTTTGTCTTCTTTGATCTCCTTCTCTCTTATCAAAATCTCTTTCACGACATGTCCAGGGAATTCAGTGAACCATTCATATCTCACAATAAGATACATCTTGCAATCAGTATCAAACAGTCTGATACAGCCTCCGAAAATCGATGGAACACAATCAGTGTAGCCCAAACCAAGAGCAGATGATTGCGTTCCACCAGCTCTTCCATTGATTGCAATGACACCAAATAAAAGAGTATCAAAATGTGGGCTCTTTTTGTTTTTTCCCAAGAACAAAAACTTTGATGGAGTGATATCACAACAGTCCTGATAGCCAATGAAAAGAAGGTAAATAACTGCAGTAAACCTCACTTTGAGACAATACACCAAAGACTGTGAAACTAATTTTAAATAAATATACATATATCATTACAGAATAGGATCCCTTGATGCAGCATGGCATTATCTTTCCATTAACACCATCTGAATTGTTCCAAGTTAATGGATAACTTGTCATATAAGCTCATTAAACATGATGACACATGTACAGTATAATTAACCACTTCCTGAGTTTCTTTTTTGTTTATGATAGAAATCACAATGTATGTACAAACTACAAGAAAAAAATGAACTACATTTACATTTACAAACCCTAAACAAAGTGAATTCTGATTCAGACCACATTATTTTCCACTCACACTTCTCCTAAACCATGGTTTATGACAACTTTTAATGACCATAAAATAAATGATGAATTATACCCTTCAAACACACACACACACATATATATATGAAACGTTGTCTCACACACAGCCATAATCTCGCTCTGAGTGTGTGCGAGTGTGCATGACCAATTTGGTGAGGTTTAGATCATCAAATGACCAATCACAGGTACTGATGTGAGAATTGAATGGTTTCTGGCTTTGTCACTTCCCCTGGTATGGGAAGCAGCTCCCTGCGGCCTTAATTATAGAGAAAGCTCACAACTCTAGACTTTCACTGCCACACTAGCCCCTCTCCATCTCTCTCTTCCACCCTCTCATCAGTTCAAACACCATCTCACCTTCTGCTCCAATTACCAGGCCACTCTCTGCTGTGACACAGAGCTAAGAAATGGTGCTGTGGTCACCATGCAGAGATCAACTGTAGACCTACCTATCTATCTATCTATCTATCTATCTATCTATCTATCTATCTATATCTATCTATATCTATCTATATCTATCTATCATCTATCTGTCTGTCTGTCTATCTGTCTAAATTATCAATTTCTAGTACTTTACAATATAATCTCATTTATTAACATTAGTTAATGAAATCACAATGAGCATATCTTTTTGCAGTATATACTAATGTTTGTTCATGTTAATTAATAAAACTACAATTGTTCATTGTTCACAGTGCAATAACTACTGTTAACATACAACTTTCGATTTTAAAAATGTATTGATAAATGTTGAAATGACATAAACTAAGATAATAAATGCTGTAGAAATACTGTTCATTGTTAGTTCATGTTTATGTTAATGTGTCCACCAATGTATTTGGTATTAATGTATCATTAATAATACTATAGTAATACTATTTTTTTGTGGCACTATATCTGCAATTAAAAAAACAAAAACAAAAAACATGTATATGTATCAATCTTTCCAGGACACCTGGACACTAGGTCATTTTAGTAGCATTTTAATGCTGTCCAAATAAAAAAATCAAATTTTATTTGGTTGCATAATGTAGGTACAAAAGTTTTTTTTACAAGATGTAAATTAAGTCTCAGGTTTCCCCAGAATGTGTCTGTGAAGTTTCCTTACAGATCATTTATAAATCCATGTTGTAAATACCCATTTCTGACTACAGTCAAGAACAGGCTGTTTTCGTGCATGTGCCTTTAAATGCAAATGAGCTGCTGTGCCCCGCCCCCTCTCCACGATCACAGTTCCTGCCTCAATCTGATTCTCTGCCAAATATTAACAAAACATCTGCTTGGTTTTGATTATCATCTATATCGCGATCACTCTCACAGATAGCATAGTTCTTCTTTCATCATTTCAGTTTATTATTTCCACGCGTTTTAAAGCTATATCAGTTTAAACATCTAATGAATTGTTTTCTGAGCGCACTTATCTGAAGTGCGCGCACACACAGACAGCTGGCTGTCAGACGTCAAGTCTCGTGAGTAACTTCTCTTTTACATTTTTGTTTTGTTTAAACTGTAAAATACACACAAGGTTCTGTCAAAAACACACACACAGTTCACATAAACACAGTCAGTTATGTCTGTGAACGTAAACAGCAGGTAATGTTACAAAAATCGTATGTGTATATTAGATCTGTGGCACATTCCCTTCAAAAATCAAACTAATCCACTGCGTTCAGCGGCTCAGATGTCAGTAAATTAAGACTGTTATGTTCACTCTTACATCCAACAACAAAACATCTAGTTACTTACCAGAACAGTCGAGATCCAGGGGGCTGAGTCGGGTAGGTTTAGATCCAGGGGGCGAAGATGGGTAGGTTTAGGGATATGTAAAGTGGGAGGAGTTGGATCTACCACCCCACCCCCTGGATCTTGTGTTCTGCAGTCTCGAGAAAATGGTGGACAGCGTACAGCTCATTGAGGGTGGAAACCATGGTAATGCAGGACTGTCAGTCAGCAGTCGTGGGCGGGGCCTGGGCAGTGTGACGTCACATTGTTTAGAGAATCAAAACGGCTTGTCTAATGAGACTGCTTTGGTTTTGTGGGATTACAAATTTGTACTATGTTATATCTAGGTTCCAATGTAATAGTATATGAACTGAAAACTTTATATACATTGTGTTTTACATTCTGAGGTAAAGATAATGACATTCTAAGGAGATCAAGGCAGGCAGCCCATGTGTCTGTGAAATTAACCTTTTGTCTTCATACACTTCCTAACCATTTGGCAGAACAAGCTCAAAGCACAGCTGTGCCTTTGTCTCTATGATAATGTAAAGGTATGGGCAATACTGCCAGACTGATTGGATTAGCACCTATGCATTTGAATGACACCGTTATGCTGATTAGATCATGGCTGGGAAATGTAGGGAATGGGCTGATTCCTGCACTGCATTTGCATGCTTTGTTTAGATTGTCTCCACCTCTACTCTATGTATCCCTCCCCCTTGAATGTATATGAACTACCAAGTACACTGCCTTAGTTAGACTTGGATGACTACAGCGACGCACAGTGCGTTTCTCAATAAAGAGTAACTTCTGCTTGAAAGATATCCCAACGTCTCCTGGTCTCTGCTTCGACGAGGAAAAAGTTTCCTACAGTTTAATGGGGATTAAAAAAAAGGAGTGGGTGGATTTCTATCATTGTAGGGTGGTTGTGTTCACACGCTGCAAACGCACATTTATATCCAAACACATAATTTTGCATAATAGGTGCCCTTTATTTGGCAAATATTTGGTGGTCTTTTAATGGTCTTAACCATTTTAATAACAAATCAATGGTCAGGAAATTAGCAAGAACTGCACAAATACAAACCCGATTCCAAAAAAGTTGGGACACTGTACAAATTGTGAATAAAAAAGGAATGCAATGATGTGGAAGTTTCAAATTTCAATTTTTTATTCAGAATACAATATAGATGACATATCAAATGTTTAAACTGAGAAAATGTATAATTTTAAGGGAAAAATAAGTTGATTTTAAATTTCATGGCATCAACACATCTCAAAAAAGTTGGGACAAGGCCATGTTTACCACTGTGTGGCATCCCCTCTTCTTTTTATAACAGTCTGCAAACATCTGGGGACTGAGGAGACAAGTTGCTCAAGTTTAGGAATAGGAATGTTGTCCCATTCTTGTCTAATACAGGCTTCTAGTTGCTCAACTGTCTTAGGTCTTCTTTGTCGCATCTTCCTCTTTATGATGCGCCAAATATTTTCTATGGGTGAAAGATCTGGACTGCAGGCTGGCCATTTCAGTACCCGGATCCTTTTTCTACGCAGCCACGATGTTGTAATTGATGCAGTATGTGGTCTGGCATTGTCATGTTGGAAAATGCAAGGTCTTCCCTGAAAGAGACGACGTCTGGATGGGAGCATATGTTGTTCTAGAACTTGGATATACCTTTCAGCATTGATGGTGCCTTTCCAGATGTGTAAGCTGCCCATGCCACACGCACTCACGCAACCCCATACCATCAGAGATGCAGGCTTCTGAACAGAGCGCTGATAACAACTTGGGTTGTCCTTGTCCTCTTTAGTCCGGATGACATGGCGTCCCAGTTTTCCAAAAAGAACTTCAAATTTTGATTCGTCTGATCACAGAAGAGTTTTCCACTTTGCCACAGTCCATTTTAAATGAGCCTTGGCCCAGAGAAAACACCTGCGCTTCTGAATCATGTTTAGATATGGCTTCTTTTTTGACCTATAGAGTTTTAGCCGGCAACGGCGAATGGCATGGTGGATTGTGTTCACCGGCACCGGCACAGAGATTGTTCCAGATTCTCTGAATCTTTGGATTATATTATGCACTGTAGATGATGATAACTTCAAACTCTTTGCAATTTTTCTCTGAGAAACTCCTTTCTGATATTGCTCCACTATTTTTCGCCGCAGCATTGAGGGAATTGGTGATCCTCTGCTCATCTTGACTTCTGAGAGACACTGCCACTCGGAGAGGCTCTCTTTATACCCAATCATGTTGCCAATTGACCCAACAAGTTGCAAATTGGTCCTCCAGCTGTTCCTTATATGTACATTTAACTTTTACGGCCTCTTATTGCTACCTGTCCCAACTTTTTTGGAATGTGTAGCTCTAATGAAATCCAAAATGAGCCAATATTTGGCATGACATTTCAAAATGTCTCACTTTCAACATTTGATATGTTATCTATATTCTATTGTGAATAAAATATAAGTTTATGAGATTTGTAAATTATTGCATTCCTTTTTTATTCACAATTTGTACAGTGTCCCAATTTTTTTGGAATCGGGTTGGCCAACAGCCAACAGTCAGTGTTGTTCCACTCAATAATAATGCCTTCAAACTATTCATGAGTAGTTGAAAAATGTCTCCCAGTTTGTTTGAGTTTAATGTGAGACCAAAATATTATAGGGTTCAAATCTGGACTCTGACCAAGGCCAAAACATGGACTTGTTCTCAAGCCACTTCTTCATTGTCTTTGCAATTTGCGCAGGAGTGCTGTCTTGTTGAAAAATAACATCTGATCATTTCTCTTTAAAAAACAACTTTTCATTTGTGGGAAGCAAGACATTCTGCAATATTCTCCTGTACTCCAAAGCAGTAAATGACATTTCAGAGTGAAGTAGCTCACCAGCACCAGCAGCTAAAAAGACTCCTCACACAAAAATGACACCTCTTCCTCCATGCATCACTGTGGTAGAGGTGCATTTTTAAAATTATATTTCTCAGCAGATTTTCAAAGACCCCGCTCTGGAGCATCATAATGCAACTCGTGTTTCATTGTGATTCATCACTCCATACACAACTTCCCATATTCTGCCAAAAACTTCATTCTATCTTTGTTTTTCTAAGACAGCAATGGCTTTTTAAGTAGTGCATTTGCTTAAATTTAGCTAATTTCCTGACCAATAATTTGTGGTTAAGACAATTAAAAGCTTAGTTTTTAGCCATTTTTATATTATATATATAAAAAAGTCTACTAACCTGGTGGGGAGAGTAATTTCCGCGCCACCAGCGCCACCAAAAAAAAAAAAAATGTCTGTTTTCAAACAGGTTACCTGAACACTCCCCCTCTATCTGAAATTGGACAAACACATAGTCCCGCCTCCAAACTCATGGCATTGGTTGAGCCACTGCTGCTGTTCCAGGCTGGTAGAGATAAAACAAACAATGCTTAAACAGCACTTACTTTTAGTTGTATCTGCATATTACGCTGACAGAAGGGATTGTATATTTACAAAATATAATCGTAACAACATGTTCTTAATGAAAATGTGTAACAATCATGCAATTAATAACAGTAAATTACAGTAAAAAAAAAGATTGTACAGTTAACGTCCCTGGAAATGTTCAAATAATGTAAAAAAAAAAAATGCCCAGAGACAACATGAGTCATCCATCTCTCTCACAAAGCTTCTTATCTTAGAGTTACTGGAATATATATTTCAATCTCATATATGATTTCAAATATCAGTTTGACAATGGCTGTAGGCTCTAACCAGGATATACTCCTGCAGGGGGATGGATGACTAAATTTACCCATGTTACATGCACAGAACAGTCATATAGCTCCCTATATCTGATATAAACTATTCTTTAATAATGCAGTTTTTCATACTGCACAAATGGTTAATTTTTTATTCATCTTTCATGTTGTATTAGTAAAAAATAAACTCTATACTTGACTGTTGTAGTTGTATGTCTCTGTGCTCTTTTTCTTCTTATATAATAGTCATTAAAAAACTCAAATCAATATTTCACGTCCATTTCTTTTTTTAGTTATTTGGTAAGAAGTCGTGCAAGTGGGATAATGTACAGTCAAATGGTCATTATCACAAAATAAACCCTTTCAAAGTGATACAGGACCTGATCACCCTGTCTGGGTTTATGTTGTGATAATGACCGGTTGAAAATTATACCTTAGTATAATTATGAGAGTCCTTAGAGTCCAAATGTGGCACAGTTTGTTGATTCCTATAATTTTGAGTGGGCCAGGCTACAGGTTGTTATTTACATGCAGACTGAATTTCACTGAAAGAGATTTTTAGGGAAATTGTTAAAGAAGTAACAAAGAACAACAGATTGTTTTTATTCACTGGGAAAGAAAGAGAAGACGAAAATGGAAACAATATCAATAAAATGCTGGATTAAAATTACCAATGGTGCTTTATTAAAGACTGAAAGATTTGGTTGTTCTGCTAATGTTTTTGATCCTCACAGCAGGGAAGATAAAGCAAATGAATCACATTAGCAGATGTAGCAACCCAAGCAGAACCTTGATATTTCATAGCAAATTACTCAGACTGACTCTCTCTGATAGATGGAAAGAATTTTTGACATTTATGACACCACGTGTTCTTTCAAAGACTCATTGACCTGCCATAGAAAACGTTAAAGCAAGAAAATAATGAAAATTATGTGCAAGATCAGATAAGTGTCATTTCTTGTTATGCTTCACTTTGATAGTGTTGAATAGAAGATTCCCTACAAGATGGATGTATGACAGACAGATGGATGGATGGATGGATGGATAGACAGACAGATACATACAGATAGATACATAGACAGACAGATGGATAGATAGATAGACAGGCAGACAGATAGAGAGACAGACAGGCAGACAAGTAGAGAGATATATACATAGACGGACGGACAGACAGACAGACCGATTTAATTCGATGATAATTAAATTCAGCTAGACAAAGAGTATAAATCACTTTGCTTGTATTCATGCTGTCTGTACTGCATTAATAAATAGATTTGTCAATAAAAAGGTGGGAAAAAGTTTCTCCATCATTCACTGATAAATGAATGCCCCATCATATGTGACCCTGGACCACAAAACCAGTCATAAGGGTCAATTTTTTGAAATTGAGATTTATACCAAACCTGAACGCTGAATAAATAAGCTTCCCATTGATGTATGGTTTGTTAGGACAGGACAATATTTGGCCAAGATACAACTATTTGACAATTCTGGAATCTGAGGGTGCAAAAAAATCAAAATATTGAGAAAATTGCCTTTAAAGTTGTCCAAATGAAGTCCTTAGCGATGCATATTACTTACAAAAATAAAATTTTGATATATTTACGGTAGGAAATTTACAAAATATCTTCATGGAACATGATCTTTACTTAATATCCTAATGATTTTTGGCATAAAAGAAATATCGATAGTTTTGACCCATACTACGCATTGTTGGCTATTACTAAAAATATACCTGTGCGACTTATGACTGGTTTTGTGGGTCACATATGGAATTTTATCTTAGTATTGAACCACAGGATCTCTAAAGTTGTACATAGTTACAAAGGTTTACTCATTTCGTGCTGTTAGTATGTTCAATGTGTACTTTTCAGTCTTCATACACACATACAAAATGTATGTGTATGCTTTACATACGAATACCTACAAATACAAATGACATAACGTTGAATATGTTGTAGGAGACTATGGAGATCTGCTTGCATTGCCTTGAGCTTGTTCTGCACTTGGTGAGACAGAAAGGTGTTGAAGGCTGTAGAAGATCAGTCCTGACAGCAGTGCCAGACGTAACCAGGTGGAAGCAGGACCTGTTGAGAAAGCAGATGAGGGCATCATCCACACCTGTGTGACCGCAGTGGGACCGGGTCAGAGCTGTTTAAGGACCAACCTCTCAAAGGTCCTCTTGATGCGTGAAGTGAGACGAACTGATCTGAAGTCCTCACAGGTGCCGGGGAGCTCTAGAATTATGCACAATGTCCTCCAGAGATGGGCCACCTTCATCAAACTCAATAAGAACAGCTGTACAAGAGAGTTACATCTGCTGAAGATAAGGTTCAGCTCATTTTCTCCTCTGCACAAGTCTGGATTGATGTGATGGCAGCTGACGTGGGTACAATTCTCATCAGGTGAGAGTGAAAGACAGGTGCTAATTGCTTGGTTACATTTGATTGTGTTTCAATTAAGCGAGCACTGAGAAGTATTCTGGGATCTTCTGAAAGAAAAGCCAAAGCTTCACAGTAATTCGAATTTGTGTCTGCTTTCAAATTAAGATTGTGGAATGTAGATTTAATAGCTATATTTGCACTTTTTTTATTATAACTTTTTATTACTTTCAGAGCAAAAAATATGGGTCAAACATCATCTATAAATAAATAAATCTTTGGTTTAATTTAATTCAGTTGTGACCTGCAGTCCAATGTACACAACAATCAGCCTAGCAACATGGCAATACACAATATTATTGTAATATTAATACTGAAGTCTTCTGAGATCATTTCACTACAATTGATCAATTGCGATAGAATTAGATATCAAAATAATGCAACTAAATGTCCTGCAGTTACTACTGCAATAGCACATGCATAACCATGTAATTTATGAAATTTACCCAGGTGAAAAAAAAGTACACTTCCATAATGTACTTAAAGTGCTCTATTTTTGCGCACTAATTTTGTACTTAATGTACTAAAAATTCTTCTTTAGTACTTAAGATAATCCAACGGTATCTTAAGACCAATTCGTACATATTTTATGAGGTGGCTTATTCGTACAAATCGTACGACCTCACTCGTACGAATTCATACGATTTGTCTAAACCCCAATGACGGGTAGGTTTAGGGGTGGGGTAGGGGTACAGTAAATTCATATGATTTTGGCAACTTGTTAAAATGAGTACGATTTAGCAAAAAAAACGTACAAATTTGTACGAGTGAGGTCGTATGAATTTTTACAAATTAGCCACCTCGTAAAATACATACGAATTGCCGTGATGTCGGATTGGATAATCTTAAGAACAAAACTGTGCTATTTTGAGACACCATGAATATGAACTAAAATGTGCTTTTAACATAATATCTCTGTATTGAAAAAATGTATTTAGTTACCACTTGTAGTACACTTGAAACTTTCATACACACAAAAATAGTGCACAAAAATAGAGCACTTTAAGTACATTATGGAAGTGTACTTTTTTTCACCTGGGTATGTAAAATAAAAAAAATAAAAAAGTAAATCAACGTAACAGCATTTATGTAGGCTACCCATCGACAGTCTAAGCACAAGCTCTACTTTCCACTATAATAACCTCCAAAACTCATAAAAGAAACTCAACATAAGAGAAACTTTTCTAAATCCCAACATAGCAAAACATTAAACTCTAACAAGTCCCCTGCTAAAAAACATTAAATAATATTTAATTTCAATATATAGGCCTACACTCCCTATCCAGTCCTATCCAAAGCATACTAGGAACAAAAAATCCCCTGCTCACTTTTAGCAATGCTACATTAACACCCACAGAAATTATTCATATAGCCCCAATGCAAGTGTAAGTAAACTTTTATTGGACAAATTGTAATGGCTCGCACTGAAATTGCAATGAAATTAAGTTAAATAATCATGTTGTGCCAGCACATTTTAAGTAAATTGAGCAAGATGAGATTTTGATTGTTTTTGAAAATTCTAATTAAACTCCAAAGGTAACTAAAGTTTACTAATTAAATTCACCTCTTCCACATTTTAATATTTGAAAAAAAAAAAAAAAAAAAAATTGCCAGGCACTTTTTTTTGCCACAACAACAAAAACAAACATAAAATGCATTTATATAATATTATTGTCATATGTGTCACAGTCTTGTTTATGACATGTCAAATTCAAACACTCAAACAAACATTTTACATGTTTTCCTCTGTCAGTAATTGACATCAGATCAGTGGATAAAAACAGATCAGTTTGTTTCTGTTTGTTTCAGTATCAGCTTGTTGGTCTGTTGGTGAAATTTCTGGTTTCTAACCCTCTGTAACAAATTACAGTTGAGCTGAAAATAAGTGGATGGCATATCAGGAGTTTGTTTGCATTTAGTTTTGTCATTCCACTGAATGGATAGTTAGCTGAGGGAAAGCAAATAAGAGTATGTCTAATAGCTGTGTGTGAGAAAATACTGCAACCAAAATGACTACTCAACAAAACATGAAATGTAACAAACTGTAACTCCGGATTGCTGTTTGTTAACACACTTTAACGAAATGACAACTACTCAGGTGTTAGAGATGCTGTCTGTGTATTAGATACATACCATTTTATTTCATGAAAAATGAAGACATGGGAGTCTGGACAAGGTTCAGATATTTAGCATGGCTCAGTTTGCCCCTGCTGGTAGACACTGTAACTACGCCATCTGCTCAGCTAACAAAAATATGTTCCCATCAAGTTCTAAATGTTATTTCTGAATGTTCTTAAAGGTTTCTGAAAGTTTCTATTTTTGAAACTTCAAAATGTCTAGCTTTTAAAATGTTTTTTTCTTTTCTTGGTTATCCAAAAAAACAAAAAACAAAAAAAAAAAACATTAAGAGAATGTTCCATTTAATTATTTTGGAAATATTATGGGAATATTATTTTTGAATGTTCTGTAACAAGTAGTAAGTATGTTTAAAAAACAACGTCCAACTAAAACAATGTATAACATTGTGTAAATAACATTATTTTGTGCTAACATTTTAAGAACGTTATTAAAGACACATAATATTTATACAGTCAAACCAAAATTTATTCAGACACCTTGAACATTTCATTCATTAAAACAGTTTATTCACTATAGTTTGAAAAATTGGTAATACAATGACAAGATGACAAGAGTTAAACTGTGTCAGAAAAAATAATCTTAATTACGTCAGATAACACTTAAGCAAAACATGGTCAGGTCAAAGTGTCTGAATAATGTTTGGTCTCATATTTTTATCAGTTTTACTGGTAGTCCACTGTATGAAGAATTTTTGGGTATAATATGACACAGTTTACTTTATTTTGCTCTCCTCACTTACAGAACTATAGTGTCCTGCACCCACTAGTAGAAATATATCAAAAATGTCTGAATAATTTTTGGTTTGACAGTATATATATATATATATATATAGTCAAACCAGAAATTATATTTCCCAGCAACATTTACGTTGTAAATATTTCATTATATTAAAATACATGTTTTAGCAGTTCCAATTTTGTTTTTGGAGGGCTCTTAAAACTGTATAATGGACTCTGTTTTTATCTGTTTAACATCACATCTCAGGAAGGGTAATTTTGTGATTAGTCATGTACAGCTCTGGCGATTGGCTCAAAAAGTTCTGTGGTCAAATGAGCAAAGATGTCCTGCGCAATCTGAGCAAGTGCCATAGAGATGAAAGGGAATGCTTTCTCCATATATTACAAACCTCTTTGGTCCTCCTCATCATAACTGATTATGAAAACTATGATTAATATAAATTCTCATATATATTAATTCCATAAAATGGCTACAAACATGCTTACTTATCCTGAATTTCTATTTGTCATGAAAGTCCAATAACAAGCTGCTTTCCACTTCATGAAGCCCTTTGCATCTACGGGTGACAAACTCATACAGTGAATTGCTTGTAGATTACATTATATTTCTGTTTATTAACTTTCTGAAGAGGTGTAATGAGGGCAGTAGGGGTAGATTCGGTTAGTGCACATGCGGCTCTACTGCTTGGCTCCTTTTAGGGAGCGAGATAGAGAGAGAGATGGGAGAAAAGGAGAGAAAGTGAGAGTGAGTGAGCCATCTGGACATCGCCTGCCTCTGGGGACAGGGGGCACCATATTGGGTCTGGCTCTCTCTTCAAGGCACATTTCACAACATTTGCCAAGAGACCCGGATAACAGCAGCACTGCGACTGAGACCACTGCTTATAATTCATCCAAGCTGTTGGGTTGCATCTCGCAACATCTCTCAATGTTAAAGCTGTCAATTTCAGCAATCCTCCAGCCCTGTGGGTATTGATTAGGTTCTGGCATACATAATGGTACTGGGATTAAGAAGAGGATGCCCAGATATGATCCATTGCTCTTACCTCATGCATCACATGATCTCAAAAGTGCCGTCACTGCATGTTGTTTATCTAAGTGTAGAGATCCTTCGCTCACAGGGATTATATCACTTTAGATAATATACTCTAAAAGAGCTCAACTGTTCAGCCACAATATCTTCAAACAATTTACTCTCAGGGGACATTGTATATAAAAATGTCATTTAGGCTTATCCAGAAGATTTAGCATATAAAGTATACAGCATTATAATATCTGCACAATGTTTACTTCAGATTTCATAATCTGAAAAGTATGCTCTTGATAATAAGAAGCCAACTTTTAGGCTGATGAATACTTTCTCTTATTCCAGTGTAATGTGCAGAGACTACTTTAAGTAAGCCATTCATAGAATGTAAAAACTGTAATTATGTGGAGTTTGCTTTGCTACAAAATTACCCCAAACTTCCTAGCAACCCCCTAGAATGACCTAATAACCACATAGCAACATGACACAGCCATATCTCAGCACCAGAATATAAGAGACCAGTAAGCAACCACATTCACACCATAGTACAACTCACATCACCCTAGCAGAACACCCTTAGCAACACCTTAGAAACCATCTGGAAACTCCCTAGTGACCACCCAGAACACCAAAGTAACCAGCTAGCAATGATCTAACCACCCTAAATGCCTAAAGCCTTTAGCAACTTTTGCACTTTAGCAACCACGCATAACACCTGGAAACATCCAGATCCCTGGAAACACCCTAGTGACTACCCAGAACACCAAGTAACCACCCTGCATGGCAGCTAGGCAGTTCCTATGATGTTTTTGCTGAAAACTGCCTAACATCCTTGTAGAACATTATAGCAACCGGCTAGCAATGTTTTTGCAAAGAGTCAGAACATCCTAGCAACCACCTAGCAACACCCTAGCAACCATGCAAATACTGTGGAATTGAGTAGCCCTTAACCACTCACATTTTCTTCAGACTTGTGTACTTAGTTATTCTAGCTTTAGCACAATTGAAGAGAAAACTGAAAATGTAAATCGAAAGCAATTTTGATTACGCATCAGCAGCACTCAGCTGTCTGTTTGTCTTTGTCATATGAGGTCTGTTTTGCTGCATACACAATGACCTGTTTCTAAATGCTCTGTGACATTTTGTTGCTCTTGCAGTGTGCACGAGTCGTGAACAAAAGCACAGCACACAGCAGATGAAGGGTAAAGAAAAGCACAAACACAGGCGATTTCCTCAGGAAACACTCCGCCAGCAGCAAGCATCTCAAAAATTCTCTTTTCTCTCGAGTGATAAAGGCACATCTATTTGAAGCTAATTAAATGCAGGCTAGTGGCTCAATCTCGTGCTCCTGAGTGCTGCATGCAGAGGGTTTGTTTCAGGGCAGTGAGATGGAAATTGCGCCTTTATCTTGTAGTTGCAGTGAGCTGTAAAGAGCTCTGTTCATTCAACCACACATTACACTGTGTGGATACAGGACTCCAGGAATCCCGAGCCCTTGAGGGGCGGTACCTGTTAGTGTGTGACAAAGAGGATGTATGTTAATATGTGTAAAGGCACCCACACACTACAAGATAATCGGGCCTAATTCTCCACTTCCGACAGTCCTAGGGGAAGTCCCGATCATCTTGATGGTTTTAAAAATTGAGATTATATTATCAGATTTTCCTGTGCTGTGAGGTGTGTTAAGAGCGATTGAATCTGCTCGGAAGATCATTGGGGCCGCACCAATCTCAAATTGTAAATATCTTACATGTTGAATATTTACGATCAGAAATCTTGTTGTTTGAGGGGAACCCAGAAGACAAACATGCACACACTCTGTAGATTGTCACATGGAATGAAACGATACCAAATCAGGCCCTGTTTCCACCTGGTATTAAGATGCAAGTGGACGATGCTAAATACAGTTGTAAACAGGGGCTAAAATGTTTTGAGCTAGTCCACTTTCGACCACTTCCAGAGGTAGTCGAAAACGCATTAGATTGCTTTCATAGTGTAGACACTCATGTGGTCAAATGCTTTCGAACAGCCACAAAAGACCACCTAATCTCCACCTATACTGACTTAACATGTAAACATTATGAGAAGCGTGCTAGTCAGACTAAACTTTGACTAAACTCAGTGATTTAAACAGAAATGAAAGCTGATGCTCTCTGTATGATTTTCCGTTGTCTCCGGGTGCATTCATATGTAAATTGCTTGAATTTATTATTTCCATTAGGCCTAGATCTAAAGATCTGAAGAAAAAAACAACAACATACATTTACCGGCCATTACAGACCCTCCTCTCGAAGAAATCAGGACAGAAGTGGTTGAAAGTGGACAAAAGAGATTAAAATACCAGGTGTAAACAGGTATGTGTCTCGTCTAATTGTGATCCGATTGACCAAAACGCATCTTAATACCAGGTGTAAACAGGACCTCAGAAAGCAGGCTGACAGAAGACGGAAGCACAATAATGACCTCATCCAATCCTTTTTCTTTTTTTTGTGCAAATTTTCTGTAAAAAGCAGTCTCTGGTTGTGTCCGAAATAGCCCCCATACCCTTAAATAGGGCCATTTGTTGTGGTGTCTGAAACAATAGTGGACATTATCGAGTGAACTCATTAAATCAGAATCAGAATGAGCTTTATTGCCAGGTATGTTTACACATATGAGGAATTTGTTTTAGTGACAGAAGCTCCACAGTGCAACAGAATGACAGCGACAGCATGTATAATAATCCCATAATGCACTGCAATAACAAGTGTACAACTGATGTCGCGAGCTGAATGAATTCCTGCGTCTGACCTGAAGGTGGCGCCCGCAGCTGAATCATCCATCCATCAGTTTTCCAAACCCTAACCCTAACCCTAACCCTAAGCGTAATATCATACAGGTATAAATTCCTGTATAACTGATTATTAAATTGTTTAATTAAGGTTTATAAATGCTAGCATCCATGACAGAGTTCAAGAAAAATCTTTTCATTACTGCCAGTTTGCTAAGTTTCAAATGGTTATTAAACAGCAAGCACAAACTATAGGGGGCGATTTCGAACACGGCCCCCATTATCGCCATCTTGCCACCGTCCGCCATGTTTATTGTACTCTAAAATCACGTTTGACCATGGGAGATTTTGTGAGATTTCCTGTGTTCACAGTCGGGACTCTGATTGTTTGTGAATGGATTCTGTTAGTGTGTGGTGTGCGGTCTTGGTCACAACGCGGCAATCCACACGCTATAGGAACAAAACTGTTAAATCTATGATTTTTTTATCAACATGATTATGGTCTCTCACATTTTGAAAATCTTATAAGATTTTTAAAATCTTTTAGTGTGGGCCAGCCTTAAGTGAGGGCGAACAAGTGGGCGGCTCGCGGGGTTGAATACAGTAACATTTGTTTGCGAAAAGGCCTCGTGAACTCTCCTTTGAAGAATCGAGATGTTCCTTGCGGTGAGCGTGTAATAATTGCTCTTCTTTCAAATAAAAGCATAAGCAAGATACAGTACTTTGATCTGAGCTATTAAACAAATGAAAGAAATGAGCTAGAAAAAGATAATTCATAGATAAACAACAGTGGTGTATGATGATGATAGAGCAGGCAGAGCACAGCTGCTCAGTGGTGGATCTCTTAAGTGCTGTTGCCATGGAGGAGCTGTTTCTGATGCAGTGTTAGATTCATGAGTCATGCTCGTCTCTGGGATATGTTTAAGGAGTTGAAAAGGGTCAAATGATGAGAAACTGAAATTTATTTTTATAAACGTTTGGTGTACTATGAAAACATATTTTAGAACTCAAAACCCACTTCAGAAAGAATATTTATTGAAACTAAACACCTCATTCTGAACTTCTCAACCTTGTTTAGACAGAAATATATAGGACTGCATCAACACAGCAACAATGACCCTTCAGAGTTCAGGTGAAGCAAGAGAAAGAAAGATAAATACTATTATTCCTATTAAAGGAATACTATTATTCCTAAACATAATTTATAATTAATTAATATTGTTATTCAGCAAGGATGCATTAAACTGATCAAAAGATTTCTCTTTAAAATAAATGTGGTTCTTTTGAATAGTTTACTCATCAGTGAATCCTGAAATAAAATGTAAGCAGCATTACTGTTTTCAGAATCGATGATAATAATAAATAGGGATGCACCGATACCATTTTTTAAGGACCGAGTATGAGTACCGATACTTTTTTTCTAGTATTCGCCAATACCGATGCCTATACATTTATTAATTTCTCTCTCTTTTTTATTTTTTGGTGATGTTGCAGTTTTTCAAGCACACCACAGTGAGTCCAATGAATAAAGGACAGCTTCTTTATTATTACTCTAATGAAAAAAGTAATAATTTTTATGTACTTGTCACAAACTTAAAGAACAAAAATTTCAGTGTCCAATAACCTTCAAAGGGCATAATTACCAATATATATAATTGTTGTTATATAAAAAGAAATCTACAAATTACAAACAATAAAACAAATACTATAGAGATACAAATGAAATAAACTTGTGTTTCACCTACTTGTGATGCAGTAGGTTTATTTACCATGTATACATTTAGTTAAAATCTTTTGTTGTTTTAATAGCGTTAATGACAAATATAGGCTACGGTCCCTTTAAGACCGAATTCATGGATACTGACACATATCCTGTTTTCACCCAAATGTTTACGTCGACTTAATAACCGACTGTATTTATGTGAGATACTCCACACGATGAACATTTTGACAACTATGTGTGCATCTGACCATTCAGGCACAAGGAGAACCGATCGAGTGCTGTCTGAGAGAACTGAGATCGCGTGCAAGAGAAAGAGAGAGAGAGAGAGAGAGAGAGAGAGAGAGAGCGTGCGAGAGAGAGAGCGCGCGCTTCTGGTCTGTCATTCAGCGCGATTCCGCCTATCCCGCCTTCACTAATCGATGACGAATTGTGATTGAAAGCATGCAGTTCGCAATGTGTGGGTTGTCATCATTAATTTGAAGCATTTTCACTCCCTTGAGGCTGACATTGTTTCTGCCCCTGCCCCTTTGATCGCGAAAGTGAACAAACTTAATGCATCGTGTTTCCTTCTGGAGCATCAGTGAATGTTTGAACCTTTTTTAATAGTTGTTTGAGTTCCTCAGTCCTCCTCAGTGTGAAAAGATGGATCTCAAAATCATTCAGTCACTGCTGGAAAGGGTTAAAATATGCAGATGATGCTGGAAAACTGAAGAATCTGCAGGACCTGGAGGATTTTTCTGAAGAACAGAGCTCAGTTTAACTGCTCAGAACAAACAAGAGACTCATGAAGAACCATCACAAAATAAAAAAACAGTCATAGATCATCCAGGTAACAACACAGTATTAAGAACCAAGGGCTCATAAACATTTGAACATTTGAATATTTTCATAAATTCAGCTATTTTTTTTCTTATGGACTATATGTAAACATCTTTTATGAAAAATATCTTACTCAGGACAGTACTAAATAAAAAATTCTGCAAGGGGTTCCCCAACTTTCGCATAACACTGTATCAGTTACAAATGACAGCAACAAACTTCAGAGCAGTCTTAAGGTCTGTGTTTGGTACTTGTAGCATTAAAGATTTAGAAGGAGTTAAAGGATTAGTTCACTTTCAAATGAAAATTAGCCCAAGCTTTACTCACCCTCAAGCCATCCTAGGTGTATATGACTCTTCTTTCTGATGAACACAGAAGTAAAATATCTAGCTTCCGCCAGACGTCGCATCAGTTACACTTTTTCCGTAAGTTGAATAGGGAAGGCAGTCTGGCGGAAGCTACGTATTTTACTTCATAACTTGTTAAATATGGATATTTTTCTTACACAAACGCATCGCTTCGCTTTAGAAGGCCTTTATTAACCCCCCAGAGCCGTGTGGAGTACGTTTATGACAGATGGATGTGGATGGAGACACTTTCTTCAGCTCATACTCGTGAACCCTGTTCACTGCCATTATAAAGCTTGGATGGGTCAGGATATGTATTAATAATTCTTTGATTGTGTTCATCAAAAAGAAGAAAGCCATATACACCTAGGATGGGTGAGGGTGAGTAAAGCTTGGGCTAATTTTCATTTAAAAATGAACTAATTCTTTAAGGGTTAAAAATTTAGTCTCGGAAGAAAACATAATAATAATGTTCAAATAGGTTAACAATATGTTGCATTTCTTAAGCCAACATAATTATTTCCTAATATTTGAACAATATTACTACAATCTGTTTCTAAAGGAAATTCTATGAAGATTTACAACAAAACCACTTCACCTCTGCAGGTTTTTGTTAGATCATTTTCATTGTTTGCCTCCATATTTGCCAGATTGTGTCCTTCAAAATGACTGTCAGCCCCAAAGTACCTGAAATATTTTAAAACATGGTCTGTCAACATACAACGATGTTCTTTAATGCATTAGACTGCTATTACAATAATTGCTAGACTACCAAATCAAAAACACACAAGTCTTAGACTGAATGCTCATATCTTTTCCATTTCATCTTTATGAATTACTGAAATGTTATTAAGTTCAAAAGACATAATCAGATTAACGCTTTTAACTAGCAAATGTACAGTATCTGTATGCATATAGAACACAATATTACACCTAGCAAAATGAAGACATTTTATTGCGTCATCAGTGTTCATTTTCAAGTAGGCAGTTTGGACTCTGGATGAAAACAAATCTAAGTTAGCTGTTATTCAAAAGCAGCATACACCCACAATTAATGCAAAACATCCTCCAGCACAACTCTATATCTGCCGCATCTGTTTGTGAACGAGTCCGTACTCATTTATTTACATCAAAAAGACAATCAGACCAGGGACATTTTGCGCCAATTTCTTCAACAACCATTTGCGCTGTTCGTCCATTTCAAATGTTCTTACGTCACGAGAAAAGCACGCTGTGGTTGGTGGTTTTACGCGTCGATCTACCGTGGCCCAATCAGCGCCCCTCGTCTCCTGTAAACACGTTCGTGCAACAGTTCAGCCAAATACGAGACTTTCCCTTCCCTTCCCCAGAATTCAGCTCAGTTAGTTCAGCCCAATGCTGTTTCACACAAGGGTGTTAAAAACATAATAATATATTGATAATACAATATATTATTAGTTCTGAGATTCTTCAGTTTAGTGAATAAATACATAGATTGACAATTTATACTTGAATTCCCTAGTGGTCTGGTGGTAGAATCTTTGTTAACAGTATCAAAGGTTCCGTGTTCTAATTCGCCCTTGAATATTTTTTTTTTCCTCATTAAAATCAAAGATGTCCATCAATGGTTGTATATCAAGAGCAGGGTCACGTTTGTGAACCTCTGCAACGGCATTAAGCGATCGATTGACGTGCTCGGCCATTTCTAATTATTGGGAGGGACAAGTCCCCCACAATGTCTATGGTGGTTACGGCCCTGACATAAACAACATCCCCAAAATATCCTTAAAAATGTTGTGAGCTTTTGTTAACACTTATTATGAAATGTTGTCATCTCAGGCAATAATATCCTCAAAACATTTTATGAATGTTGCTTTGATATGTTCTTACTTTGTTATTATGGAACATTGTGCCAATGTTTTATCGAGAACATTGTATAATCTGTTATCTTGACAACATCCTCAAAATGTTACTGTTAAAATGTTATATCTTAGTTTTCATTTAACCTTATATAAACATTATTTGAAATGACAAAACATATTTAAAACATTCTTTGAACATTACATTCAAAGGTTTTCTTTAAAACATTAAACAAACTTGTAGGCAATGTTAGCCAAAGTTCTATGAATGCTTCTCCGCAGTTCGCCTTGCGTTCAACATTAGTTACTTGACAGACCCATTTATAACTTTTTTCCCCATTCACCCAAGATCTGAAGAGCCTCATGCACTCAGAGGGCGGATATGATTATAAAAAAACCATGCAGTTTTTTGGTGCGTTCTAGAGATTCGTCGCTATGATCATTTGAATGTTAAACCGGAACGATTACGTATTTTTAAGGACGGGTGGCAACCGATGTTCATATAATGTTTTCCTCATGTGGCTAAAAGAATGTTCTTCCTTTGTTATCTTGAAACATTGTGCAAATGTTTTATTGATAACATTGTGTAATTTGTTACCTCAACAACATTCTTAAAACATCCTCAAAATGTTCAGGTAAAATGTTCTAGGTTTGTTAAACCGTCACATTAGAAGAACGTTTTATAAAAATATTTCATCACCTCAGGCCTCAATGATGTTCTTATAATGTTCTGCTAATGTGGCTGAGAGAATGTTCTTCCTTTATTATCTTGAAACACTGCCAATGTGTTTTTGAGAACATTGTATAATCTGTTACATCAACAAAATTCCTAAAACATCTTTAAAATATTGCAGGTAAAATGTTCTAGCTTTGTTAATACGTCACATTAGAAGAACGTTTTATACAGAACATTCCATCACCTCAAGCCTCAATGATGTTCTTATAGCGTTTTCCTAATGTGGCTGAGAGAATGTTCTTCCTTTGTTATCTTGAAACATTGTGCCAATGTTTTATTGACAACATTGTATAATCTGTTACCTCAACAACATCCTCAAAACATCCTAAAAATATTGCAGGTAAAATGTTCTATCTTTGTTAATACGTCACATTAGAAGAAAGTTTTATACAAAACATTTCATCACCTCAGGCCTCATAATGTTCTGCTAATGTGGCTGAGAGAATGTTATTCATTTGTTATCTTGAAACATTGTGCCAACGTTTCATTGACAACATTGTATAATCTGTTACCTCAACAACATCCTCAAAACATCCTAAAAATATTGCAGGTAAAATGCTCTAGCTTAATACGTTGTTAATACGTCTCATTAGAAGAATGTTTTATACAAAACATTCCATCACCTCAAGCCTTAATGATGTTCTTATAGCGTTTTCCTAATGTGCCTGAGAGAATGTTCTTCATTTGTTTTATTGAAACACTGTGCAAATGTTATATTTACAACATTGTATAATATGTTACCTCAACAACATTCCCAAAACATCTTTAAAATATTGTAGGTAAAATATCCAGCATTAGCGTCAGTTTTGGCAAGTCACGTTAGTCAAGCTCACATCAGCTGACTCCCAGGTGACTTACATCTACCTATAGGAATACAATGCCTATCCAGCATCCATATATAAGCTCCTCAGTATTATCAGCAGCTATTGTGTTTCTCAGGAGCTAATTACCCTCCTCCATCCCCAGCTCCTCCTCCTGTCAGTCAGGATTAGACCTTATGATTCCCCTGAATCAGACTAATTCTTGAAATATGTGTACATGTTAAATTATTGACATTAATTATATCTGCATATGTTGGTTCTGTTCTGTTTACCCTAAGGGGGGTTATTGCTGCTCTCCCTGCTCTTATTCATGCTAGGCTGCATGGATGCGCAGGGAGTTTTTGCCCAGAACAGAACCATACCGCCAATACAAACTCTATGCAATTATCAATCATATTTGACGATAGTGGTCCTGACAGAAGTTCTAGCTTTGTTAATACGTCACATTAGAAGAACATTTTATACAGAACATTTCGTCACCTCAAACCTCAATAATGTTCTTATTGCGTTTTCCTAATGTGGCTAAGATAATGTTCTTCCTTTGTTATTATGGAACATTGTGCCAGTGTTTTATTGACAACATTGTATAATATATTACACCCAACAACATCCTCAAAACATCCTAAAAATATTGCAGGTAAAATGATCTAGCTTTGTTAATACGTCACATTAGAAGAACATTTTATACAGAACATTCCATCACCTCAAACCTCAATGATGTTCTTATAGCATTTTCCTAATGTGCCTGAGAGAATGTTCTTCATTTGTTTTATTGAAACACTGGGCAAATTTTATATTTACAACATTGTATAATTTGTTACCTCAATAACATCCCTAAAACATCCTAAAAATGTTGCGGGTAAAATGTTCTCTCTTTGTTAAACCATCACATTACAAGAACGTTTTATAAAAACATTCCATCACCTCAAACCTCAATAATGTTTTTATAATGTTTTCCTAATGTGGCTGAGAGAATGTTCTTCCTTTGTCATCTTAAAACACTGCGAATGTTGAATGTTTTATTGACAACATTGTATAATTTGTTACCTCAACAACATTCTCAATACATCCTCAAAATGTTTAGGTAAAATGTTCTATCTTTGTTAATACGTCACATTAGAAGAGAGTTTTATAAAAACATTCCATCACCTCAAACCTCAATGATATTCTTATAGTGTTTTCCTAATGTGGCTAAGATAATGTTCTTCCTTTGTTGTTATGGAACATTGTGCCAATGTTTTATTGACAACATTGTATAATATGTTCCCTCAACAACATCCTCAAAATGTTGCAGGTAAAATGTTCTAGATTTGTTTACACTTAACATTATAGGAACATTTTCTGAAATTATAAACATTCTTAAAACATTTTTTGAACATTACATTCAAATGTTTTCTTTAAAACATTAAAAAAACTTTTACGGAATGTTAGCCAAAGTTCTGAGAACGTTCCCTGTTAGCTGGGAAACAGACCTTTGCGCCTCAGCTTCTATTTCTTCTGCGTCATGTTAACAGTTCAACTTTTAAAACACTCTGCGCTCTTTCCAGTTTTGTTCGCCTTTTAAAACCACAAACACGTTCGTTCATTTAGCTCACTGCAGTTTTAAAACCCTAATTATCTGTTCCGACGACCAGTAGGTGGGACCATAGATATATATTTCTCATTAGCGGCTGTTTCTATGGGCCGCTATATGTAAGCCTTCCGCCATATTGGAACGGTGAAGTTGAACATTAGAGAGCAAGTTGACTGAGCGTCTGCAACCGTAGTTAGACGCATGTGTGAATATCTATATCTGCAAGCAGATGATTTTGCTAAACTAACAAAATACAACAAGACGAAGGTGTGAGCTAACACAACATTAAAAAGTTACCATAGTAAATGTAAAAACATTCAAAAATACCACAGTAAAAACCTGTAATATATGGGCTTACATATAAAAACACAGACCAACACATTCTCACCTGTAAAAGATTATTAAATACATCTCAGCAGTTTCACAACCAGAAGCTGCGCAATGTTGTGGCATCATTGATTCTTACTGTGACTGACGATACGCTGACCGTTCCAAGATGGCGGATGAGTCGATGTGACTGGAGCGGTCGAATGTGGCATATCTACATATACAGTATATACAGTCAGCAGGTTTCAATAAACCCTTATTGATTCAAAGAGCTGATAAGGTAATAATAAAGATGTTCAGTGAAATTGATAACATGCACACTTTACAGTTTAACCTTGTAAATGTATATTTTTAAGGTAAAATGGAAAAATAATGAAGTTATTGATGCACTTAAAAAATTTTCCTCTGAACTGCTAATCCTGGAGTCACCACTGAGTATCATGTTCAAGCCAACTTCTCTGAATAACATTCAGGTTAATAGCACAGACATTTGAAGGGAACTTTATCGCCCCCTTGAGTACTGAGGTTTGTTGCGTCTGCCTTCACACACGTGCGTAAAGAGTTAGGCCAGGTGCGCCGTCAACTCCCAAATCACACAGAACCTTTCCATCTTTATGACTGTCCTCAAACATAAGGCTTTTTCGCTCCGCTCACATAATTAAGATGAGATTTATCTCTGTAGCAACACCACTTTCTAAATGAGTTTCTGACATTTTCCTGACATTTTGCTTCCTCAAGTGGCCCAAACTCAAAATCCCCACCCTGCAAAACACAGCTGTGCCAATTCCCCTCGCTGCGGCAGTGCGACGGAGAGATGTCAACTTGATAGACATTCACAGACTCAATTATACCATATTGATCTCTGAGGCTAAGAGGTTTAAACAACATAGACTAGCCTCAAATGGCTAATAGCCTGTGTCACTGTCAGCAAACATGACAATCCAGCCACACACACACACTTTTGATTTTACAGTAACAGCTTGCTGCAAACGAGTGCTTGGCTGCATTTACAGACAATTGGCGGTGGAAAGTTATGCAAATCCATCTCGTTTTGGCCAATTGCAGGTTCCTGTGGCTATTATAATTGCTAAAGCGTGCGCACCTGTGCCTATCTTGAGTAAATAAGTGCAAAACTGGGAGTGGCATTATGGTTGACGGAGGAATTTTGCTGTGCACCGCTGAACCGCAGCTGCTGCCCTCCTCCACATGTGTTTACACAGCTTCAGTTTGATTAACAACTAGTGATCCAGAACGCCTTATGTCTGACTCTGAGAAGTCACTTTCGTTCTTAGTTTACTCAATGGTGAAGACTAAATGAACCAAGGACGTTACATTTTCTCAAGAAAACAGCACTTACAGTTACTGGAGCTGTGGAGCGTCACGTGTTGTTGTGGCTGTTGTTTATTATGACACAAATTTTGTGCATTGGCTTGGCTGAGGGTATTTTTATTACCTCTGTTTTGTTTCCATGGCGAAAATCATGTCCACTCAGGCCCTGGAGCTGAAATACATTTCTGTATACATATAGAATCTAATCAGGTGGCTGTGACCTTCTGAAACAAGCTGGGGAGAACGCACAAGTAGGCTACATAAACTATTACTTATTTGCTCCATAATTTAGCTGATGTCCATCTCTGGTTTTCTCTGCTGCAGTGGGAGGTGAAGTGTTAGATTCGCATTCGATGATGTATGTAAAATGTATGTGTGTGTGTGTGTGTGCCCTGCAGCCAGCTGCCCGAACCGCTGCCTACAAACGCACAGATATTTCACACAGCACGCCATAATGAATCGATGCAACTCTGTGATTTTTTTTTTCTGCAAAGCCTGCTTTTTTTGCTGTCTTATTTATGTCTCCCTGATTTTAATCACACGTCTTGTTCCATATCCACTCTCATTGGGGGCTGTTTTGCAAAGCGTTTTTATACTTTGATCCTACCCCAAGCTGAAGTTCCCTCCGGAATATTTTATTTATTTATTTATTTTTTAAATATATAAAAATCTCTTTAAACACACTGCCTGCTTACTGTCTCTTATTCAATTTACCCCGTCAAAAGCAAAAGAAAATCTCTTTTCTACTAATGTGACAAATTATTATCAAAACAGAAGTTTCGTTTCATCTAGGTCTCTGTGGTTGCTGCAGGATTGACATCAAAAACGAAAAGCAGGAGAAAAAGGGAAAAATAATCGAGCCGCGAAGTACAATCCAATTTGGCATACCAGCACAAAGATGGCCGAGTGCCCTGGAGAAGACAAATAATATTAAACACGGCGTCAGTATTTCCAGGAAAATGCATTTTGAAAGATGTCCTGAGGCTACACAACCCTCTTATTGCACTAAAGTAAAGTTAGGATGCCAAAAGTGTGCTGGCTGTTTTGCATGGGTAAACTGAGCAGGAAAAGAACACTTATTTCTCACTGACTCATTCTGAGATCACTGAGAAGTTCACATGTTCCCAGGTTTGTTGCGTGTAAATAATCAGTGCACATTATAGCAAGGATAAATATAATTATTTACATAATCGACATGTAATAATTTGCATAATTTCCTTTTTGGCACGTCATCCAGGCAGAGCAAGTAGATATTTCAGCATTGTTTTGGATAAAAGCATCTGCAAAATGCATGAATGTATAAATGTTTTAGACTTCTTTTGCAACGTAATGAAGACTTTCTAAAGTCTACTAAATAGTTAAGACAGTTGATCAATATAATAATGATTGCATTACATTCTGACATTCAAAGTGTACATTCTATCAATTCATAAACTTCCAGAAAATCTAGACTTTAGCTGTGCTAGTGGTGCCTGAGGCAACCAGTTATTATTATGGGGAAAAGAAATGTGTTGACCCTCATAAAAAGGCTTATCTTTTTGTACTTGTGAATCCAAGTTCAGTAAGCTTGCATATTGAGTTAAACTGGCAATTAACATAACATAATAGTAATGTAGAAGCTTCAAAGATCGTTGAGCTATCTGAAAAAGTTATATAGAGTTACTTCTACACAAGAAAACAAGTTGCATATACTAATTGAAACATTAATCACTCTAATCGTGACTTGAAAACACAATCTATTAATTCTGAATAACAAATAGGCCTTTTGGTCATCATAAGTTCTCATGCGTTGACCAAAAACACAAATTATTCAAAAGCATCATCAATGATCAAACGGATCGTGCTCAGCAGCCTGTTAATCAGACCCGCACCGTCAAACTTCATATTCTAAGTTCATGCTGTTTAATATTATAAGTTTCTCATACTAAATGGTCTAAAATTAAGTATAAATTTAATGTAATGTCAGTTTTTTTCTACATTTGATAGTTCAGTCAAACTTTAAAATAGTTTTTGCCTAACAAAATGGAAGTTGGACTTTTTACAGTGATACTGTTTGATCTACAGGAACACAATGATAAATAATTCTTATAGAATATCCGGTTTCACTCGTAAATGCATCATAAGTAAAATGAGTGAATGCCATTTCATATACTTTAATGCAGGTTTGTGCTTGTGTACTGTTGTGGCTGGGTGCTTTCTGAAATATGACTTGATATAAATCATAGGCTTATTTCTTCATTCAGAGAAAGCAAATTTACACATACATAGGCAGGGCTTAGATTAAGCCAAGATTAGGCCATAGTTCAATTAGGACATTTAATAAAGCAGTAAGCCCCAAGAAGCCGTGGTTTACAGTGAATTTATAACAGCTAAGGGGCGTTGTTAGGCACAGGGCTTATTGCTTTTATAAAACGGTTATTCCGTTAACACTTTACTTCAGGGGCTTTTAGCTAGTTGCTTATTAGCATGCATATTACTAGAATATTGGCTGTTTATTAGTAATTATTAAGCCCATAATAATGCCTTATTCTGCATGACCTTATTCTACATTCTTAATCCTACCCAATACCTAAACTTAACAGCTAACTAACTAAATAACTATTAATAAGCAGTAAATTAGGAGTTTATTGAGGGAAAATCGTAGTTAATAGTGAATACATGTTCCCTATACTGAAGTGTTAACGTTATTCCTTATATACAAATATTAAAGCAAATATATGTATACATCGATGCAACTTTCATGAAGTAAAATCACTAAAAGCCTTTCTTCCGCTGGAAAAAATAGTCCCTGACCGTGAACAGCAACAGAATGCGTCATCTCATGGAGATCAACTAAAAACAGACTAAGAAAAGTCTGATGGTGGCAAGGACTGTTTGAGTTAGTCAGTCCATAACTAAGACTTTTATTTTGAAAGGACTGATACTGTTGTGAACACTAGTGCTGTCAGTGTCAGGGCACGGGAAAAACCCTTAACTGTTAAAAGGACAAGATATCGTAGCTGACATTCAAACACAATTTTTTTTAATTTTTTTTTTTATATGAACATAGGACTGACCTGGAGGAAAACGCTATATGCAGATGCAGGTAATACAAGCTTCAGTGACCAATCAGAATTAAGGACGGGAACTAACCGTTTTATAAGTAGCTTTTATAAACATGCCTTAGAAAAAAACATTATGGTATGCATCTTGAGACAAAACAATAGCAGTGACATATTTTAAGATAAAACATATTTTCAGTTAAAACAGCTCAATAATGCATTTTAGTCTGAGACTATAGGCTTAAGCCTTGTCTGTGAAACCGGGCGATAGAGTATAAACAAAATGGATTTCTTATGCTACTAATTACAGCTAAATATATATATATTTAACATTTCATGGAGGTGTCAGAAAATGACTACACACATATGTGGGAAGTGTCCCGAGGGCCTGACTGTAGGCGGACGTCAGGTTTCATTCTCTGCACCAGTACAGCTGCATATATAAGTGTCTCTATGAGAGCATGTTTTCCAAGTGAATGCTCTGTGCAATGGGTGAGGAGCAGATTCCTAACACTCACACCTTAATGGGCCAGTGGGTTCTTGCAGGGGTCATCTGTCATCTTTAAGGGTTTTCTTTCCTCTTTCTAGGTCTCCTTCTCTATTCATATAAACAACCATATCACCAGAGCCACAATCAAGGGCTTTGGTTCTGAGGGGGGATTCACTAACATTCACTAACAATGAACTACACGCACTTATTCACCTTATTCTTAATATACAGTAAGAGGGGATATGGCCATTGTAAAGAGGCTTCTGGTCTCATCCCCTTCCAGTTATTTTATCTGTAACAAAACTGGCCGTTATTCTGTAATTTATCATCATATTATTTTAATGTATTTTTTTTTATTCACAAACACACTGATTTGTAGAGCAAATTATTTTACCATTTACTACAGTTATTTTTCCAGGTATTTACTATTGTGGCTAATAAATTGGACGTCTCGCACATTTATAGAAAAAAGCTTACATTGTTTATAAGCACGTTATTTGCATTGTTTAACAAAGTTAATCCTAAAAAGATTTCTTAAGAATATTCTCACATTGTTTTTTTAGGAAGAATTCCAAAAATTTATTTTTTGGGTTATTTTAAAATATTAGCCCCTGGTTTCATAGACAAGGCTTAAAGAGATAATGAAAATTACCTCATGATTTATTCACCCTAGGTGTAAATGACTTTCTTCTTTCAGATGAACACAATCAGAGTTATATTAAATAATGTCATATTTTATAACATTATAAAATATGACATTTATAATAGCACTGAATAGAGGATGAGATTTTGAAGCCCAAAAAAGTGCATCCATCCTTCATAAAAGATAAGGGTTAATAAAGGCCTTCTGAAGCGAAGCGATGGGTTTGTGAAAAATATCCATATTTAAAACTTTAAAAACTAAAATAACTAATTTCCACCAGACATATATTGAAATCGTCTGACATTTCTCTTTAAAATTTCTCATTTTAGACTTCTAATTCATGACCGGTGTTTTGTTTTGCTCTATCCTGTGTTTATAAAAGTTACTTAAATGTCCTAATTGAACTAAAGCCTAATCCTGGCTTAATCTAAGCCCCATCTGTAAAACCAGGCCTAAGCATCATAACATTATATAATTCGTATTGTAGGCTTATGGATTAACAACAGAGACTCTATGCAACTGTGTCATTTTAAAAACAAAACTGCAATCATTGTGCTGAAGAACTATTTTTTTTTTTTTTCAGGGGGTTGTGACTCTGCATAACTGTGCGAATGAATATGATTATCTTACTGCTCATAAAACATTCCCTACTAGCGTTAAGAGATTTAACCAGTTTAGATGGAAATGATCTCAGCCTGACTAGCTGAAGACGTAGCTATACCCGGTAATAGACACGGTACGTCCTTGAAAATAAATTCCAGCACAGAGCTACAAATAACCATAATGAAAAGATCCTTCACAATAGATAACGCTTTACAATCAACTCTGTTAGAGAGCTACATATGGCAATTTATCTGTTCAATAAAATACCTACCTGTTGAGTAATAAAAATGCCATTTCGAATTATGCAAACATTTCAAATCCCTCAGTTCTCTGCATCTCCGAAAAGCCAAGCCGTTTGTTTAAAATGGTTGATTTCCCGGAGGTTCGAGATTTATCGTGCTTCGTGTCAACCTTTATTGCTCGCTGTGACAACTGTCCTATGCCACTCCCACACCATACAGGCGTCAGGTGAGCAACTTTTCTTTATTTACAGGGTTGCACTTTATTTTACTGTACGTACACTTTCAATGAAAGAAAGTACTGAATAATATAAGGTAACTACATGGGTTAAAGCAGGGGTGGGGAACGTTGATCCTGGAGGGCCACTGTTCTGCAGAGTTCCCCACCCCTGGGTTAAAGGGATAGTTGAATGAAATGAAAATTCTCTCATGATTTACTCGCCCTCTTCCCATCCTAGGTGTATATAACTATCTTCTTTCAGATGAACACAGTTGGAGAGATATATTTAAAAATATCATTTCTTACAATGGTTGTGAATGGGAGGGGGCCCAAAAAAAAAAAAGCATCCATCCACTTTTTACTTTTTTTATGGATGGATGCATTATTTTTTACTTCAAAACACGGCCCCCCATTCACAACCATTATAAACCTTGGAGGACTAAGGATATTTTTAAATATATCTCCGATTGTGATTGTCTGAAAGAAGATCATATAGTCATATAAGTCGTATACGTCATATACACCTTGGATGGCTTGAGGGTGAGTAAATCATGGGATAATTTTCATTTATGGGTGAACTATCACTTTAAGATTAGGTTTATGGGTAGGTTCAGGACTAGTACCTAGTTATTACCCAGTTATTAAAAATAACAATAAGTATATAGTATATGCACATGCGAAACGGGACCGTAAAATAAAGTGCTACCATTTACGGATATGACGAAATGGCTTACCATCGTGAATCAGGGTAAGAAAAAATAAGTTTTAGAAGAAGAATTAATAATCTATGATTATTCAAATGTTGTTAATTCTGAACAACAACAAAGTATATTGTACCTTTAAGAAAAAATTGTTTTAAAGGAAAAATGCGATGTTTCAATAATTAATTATGGTTAAGAACGTACTTAAGAATTTCTTATAATTTATTTTATGCAAAAATTCTTAATTTTTAAGAAGATTTCTATAAATCCCCGGGTAACAGCACAACTTAAATAAATAAAGTTTTGCTTACCTGTATGACAGAATAACCACTTTTCTCACAAAAGCACCTCCCTTACCTTGGATCACTGTCTTACAGCCACAGGCTCCCAACTGGAATTAGCATGAGAAAGGGAGGCCGCACTTACAATTGAGTGGTATTAGCATAATTGCACCAAGCAAATAGCATTGAATTTTGTAAACAAGATGAAATCTATAATAAGACTAAATTGTGTGTTTGCACTCTATGCATTTAGTGGCTGGTTACACTGGATTGTGGGTGATTTGTGAAGAAGACACAAGTTTGTGCAATGAAATACGGTGTAGTGAATGTTTTTTTTTAAAAAAAATCTAATGTAAATCCCCCATCAAATCCAGTCAGAAGTATAACTTTCTGTATTCATTTTTCTGTATTTCAGGTCATTTCTTTGTGTTGCACTCAGCCAGATTTCAACGTACTCGAGCTGTGATTATATCTGGATCTTTGAGAGCGATGCAAAGCGGACCACCACAGGTGCAAATGCATGCAACACAGTCGGTGGTCATAAATGAAATTTACACTTACAGATATTTTGCACTGATATTACTGCATTGATATATATATATATATATATATATATATATATATATCTCTCAAAAAAAATAAAAATAAATAAATAAATGGATTACAAAATCCTTTGCATGTAATTTAAATATCAGGATTTTAAAGACAACAAAACATGGTAATTATGCCTCTGCATGCTTCACTCTCTCACACTATTGGCTGTTTTATGTCTGCAGGCCCAGACATCTTCGAACACCGTGATTTGTTGTAATTAAGTCTAACGATCTCTTAATCTGGGCATAAACCCCAATTACGCTTGTATTATATAGACTTAATGACAGATGCCTCCGGGTGGGTAACTACTAAAGAAGCCCTGGAATACTCAACTCCTTCAACATCAACATCCTGCAGAACACGCTCAAGTCCTGGTGGAATATACATGCAGTCACATGCACTGTATCCATATGTGGGCTTAAATCATGAGAATGCGACACATGATGGCTTCATTCATGGTTAGCATTGATAGATAGATCACACGAGAGTACTGGAGCTTGATACAGAGGGCCGACGGCAGAGATATTGCCGTAATAACACAACCTCTCAGGACCGTTCTGCACTCGTGATTTCATGTTATGGCCTTATTGATCCGATAACCACAAGCACCGCTCACAATGAGCAAATATGTACATAAATGTCACCTAGGAATCACAGGAATAATGCTGATGTCTAAGTAAAATAAAGATTGGCGACTTTCAGGCCATTAATGAGGTTGTTCCTATTGATAAATAATAAATCACAGGTACAGTGGAGGCAGAAGCCTTGAGGACTTGCAGGATCACATTGGGATGTCATCTGAAATGTTAAAGAATAATGCTGTCGGAGCAGTACACATCAGGCCTTTAACAACAGCACTTAAGGGATAAACTCAAAGACAGAAGAGTATGTGAGCGCTGTGAAGAGATGCAGAGTTGTGTGATTTTTGCCTGGAGCGAGTAGTGTTTTATTGAAAGTCAGACCAACGCTTCAGGAACGCTCCGATACCGTCATGTGTTAAACACAGCGTTAGGATCCTGAAAGAAATATGCTGGTGAAATATTATTGCAAGAACATCGAACAAAAATGTTTAGTGAAAATGAATGATGGACAGCCTATATGTATAGAAGCCTTTTTTTCACCTCAGTGTGTAAAAAATAAAACAGGAATTAAAAGTCATTGTCAAAGACAAAAATGTATAAACTGTCGCAATTACAAAAAATAAAATCTTTAAGTTTTTTACTCTGAGGCATGACTATTCTGTGCTGAATTAATACTAAAAAAATAGAAAGTCGACTTCACAATAATATCTGGTACTGATAAAATAACTACTATAATAAAATTGAATATTTGCTATTCAAATGTTGCTTGCAAAACAAAAAAGGTCATTTTTACTCTGAGGTGAAAATGGACTTCATTATTTACTATCTTGTGCGGTGACGTCAAGACAGCGGTCAGAAAAATATAAAAAATATGAAATATAAAATCAAATTTCTGGCACTGGTAAAATATCTATTATAATAAAATGAAATACTACTTAAATGCTGCTTGGGGGATTTTTTTTTTTTTGGAATGGACATCAATAAAAAAAAGATGCTGTTTAAGATGGTGTAGTTACAATATTTACCAGTAGGGGCAAACTGGACCATGCTAACCAAGCATGCCACACGGGTCCTTAAAAGTGAAGCCAAAGCATCTCGATTGTCCCCAGGTGGCTGGATGCAGTATAGGTCATAAACCCCGCCCTCTCCATGTAATATAATGAATGTGAGACAAACTAAACAGTCAAATTAACCAAAGATGTCATTTTAGGCAGTTTTTATCAAGCTGATGTTAGTTAAAGTGTTCGAGTTTGTTTTTAGTTAGTTATTTGATGCTATAAATACATGGGTTTTGCCGTGATTGACAGCTAAGACTGACAGCTTCTCTGAGTGAAGTAGTCAGCACCAACAGATTTTTTTCTTGATCTTCAGGAGGAGATTGGAGCTTTAACTTCAATTTCTACATTTCCAGAACTGTTATCACACTGACATAATGAGTTGTTCTGTAGTATTAACCGATTCTACAGGAGTGTGTGTGGGACCTTGATATCGCGGCTCCACTTTTGCGCTCACTACTGCGCAGACTCTGGCTCCAAGTTCACTATGCGCAGACTCGAGACCATATTGGCACACTGGCGGCTTCACTTACTACAGGGCTCCTCAACTGGCGGCCCGTGGGCCAAATCCGGCCCGCCAATTATCTTCATCCGGCCCGAGGGCACCCCAACCTCCCTCCTCCTCTTTTCCTGGCGGTGCGGCTAAATTTGGTTAGATATGTGGCCACAGTGGCGCCTCCAGCTGTATGGCCGTATACGCACTGTTTGTACCATGCACGCTCCTCCGATTGACCTGAGAAATGTTTTCCGTGCGAATATTTCAGCAGTTATTATGCGTGTCCCGTATTTCTGTCGACTAAACCAGTGATACCAATCATTCGTGAATTAATCATTTGGATTCGTTCGGACCGCTCTGTCACTGAATCATCTGAAGTTGTTTCTCAGTCAGTAACAACAAATACGAGACTGTCCTCCAAAAAAAAAAGGACCCTATAGGTTGTTTTTCAACCACCTTATTACGACCTATATTTACGTTTAAGTCATGCGCCCTCTAGCTGGCGTAAAAATAATGACAGTGTCGTGTTATGTCTGTCGACATGAAATCAAAATGCGTGTTCATTTAAATGCAATGTGTGGACTTTTTACACCATTTGTCCTATTTCCATTTAACTCATTTTTTTTATTAACGACTACAACCACCCCACCCCTAAACCTACCCTCAGTGATTTACAGTGCAGATACACTTTATGAGCACATATGTTCCTCCCTGGGATCGAACCCACGATCGCATGATCACATGATTGCATATTGTTATATATTGCAATGCTCTGCCAACTGAGCTACGCGAAACCTGAAATATGACACAGATAATTTTGCATTAAAATGAAAGTGTCCTGTTGTCGATAGGGGCGCAACTTTAGCAAACGCTCAAATGGGTCATATTTCATGAATTAAAATGAAAGTGTCCTGTTGTCGATAGAGGTGCAACTTTAGTAAACGCTCCTATGGGTCGTATTTCAGGGAAGTGACAAACGACCTATATAGGCGTATTGGTTGGAGAACAAATACAGAACAAATAGTGCTGTTATCATGTGTTTCACTAGTTTACATTGAACTACGCAGCACGGCCCAGTGGATAACGGAAATTTTAAATCGGATGAAACGGCCTCAACATTCCCAACAAGACTGATGAGGAAAACAAGAGAAACGTGCCATGAATGAAGATAGAAGACTTTTTAAATCTCAAAATCAACACAAAACATTTACCATGAATGAACTGTAGTAATTCACCATGGTTTGTGGAAATGTGGAATATTTACTACAATGGAAGAGAGTGAAGTCTATGATGCTGACCACCCAAACCTTGACCCCTTGGATCCTCTCACCAGTGAGTGGGGAGCGAGCGAGGACTAAGAAAAGAAAACCTGGAATGGATCTGGACAAGAGTGATTACAGAACACAGAAGAGGGAGGAGGAGAAATTACTGTCACCCCACTCCACATACATTGGTAGAGAGAATGCATGGGAGAAAGAAAAAGAAAGAGAGATAGTCCTGCTTTTCCTAAATAACTATACGCCATAACGAATGAACACTGAATCTCCTTGAGTTTCTCAGTAATTGGAAGCGAGCGATGTCGTGCTCTGCATATTTGCCAGAAGCATAACAGACTTTATTAGGAACCATAAAAACACCATTAAAATTCACAACTCAGGGAGCCGGGCCTAGCCCGTGAGACTTATGAATTACTACTGTTCACTGAAAGTGACCATATTCTTTTGCTCTTTCATCTTCTGGGACGGTGGTTATTTTCTCTGCTACATGAAACCAGTTACGTTCATTATATGGATTGATCTTCTTCACCGGCCATGAGGAGAACCGATTTGAGAATAGATCTGTGTACTTTGTGAAAAGAAGACTGCTTCAGTACTAGAGGAAACAAAGAGCAAAACACAAAGAAGCATCTTTCACATACTTGAAGTCAACATGAAATAGCACTATGAAACAGCCACTGGAATTTAATTGGATGGTGAAACACGGGTAAATTTTTGGGATTTTAGGATTACTCAACTGCTAAAATGCCACTGGCACCTGTTGGTTGAGATATAAATGGACTTGGTGACATCAATGAAAGGAAAGTCAGTTTAATTGTACACGTTAAAGGGTTAGTTCACCCAAAAATTAAAATTCTGTCATTAATTACTTACCCTCATGTCGTTCCAAATCCGTAAGTCCTTTGTTCATATTCGGAACCCAAATTAAGATGTTTTTGATACAGTGCAGCGCTTCCAGGTTCTACGTCAGAATGCCGACTTTGTATTGGCCAGCTCCTGCGTCAGCATCACACACATGCATTGTTTTGCTCACGTCACCAGTGTTAGCCAATACTGAGCCAGCGTTCTGACATAGAACATGGAAGTGCTGCACTGTGTTTACTACGTGAACAGCATAGGAGACTGATAGGGAAGGGAAGAAATTGTTGAATAAAGTTGTTATTTTTGTTTTGTTTTTGCGCACAAAAAGTATTCTCGTTGCCTCATAACATTATGGTTGAACCACCGCAGTCAAGTAGACTATTTTAACGATGTCTTTACTACTTTTCTGGACCTTAAAAAGTGTTAATTAAATTGCTGTCTATGGACGAGTTATACACTTCTCTGATCTTAATTTGTGTTCTGAAGATGAACGAAGGTCTTATGGGTGTGGAACTACATGAGGGTGAGTAATTAATGACAGAATTTTCATTTTGGATGAACTAACCCTTTAAGACCAATGTCTACTAAGTAGGTCAATTTTGACTTTTTGAAAACATGAATCAGCATTTGCAAAGCATTTAACTTAAGTTTTTACATATTTATGAGTTAAACAGAATATCTGGTTAGAAAAACTGGACTTGTTTTCATCTGTTGGAATCTGACCGGATTGTGCAAAAAAATTATTTTATTGGCTAATATTAGTTTTCTTCACCTGTTCTGCCTTAATTAGACAAAAAAGGTCAAGAAAGATCTTTTATTCAGCAAGGATACACTAATTTGAACAAATGTGACAGTAAAGACATTTATAATGTTACAAAAAAGTCGATTTCAAATAAATGCTGTTCTTTTGAACTTTGTATTCATCAAAGAATCCTGAAAAATTGTATCATGGTTTCCACAAAAATATAAAGCAGCACAACATTGATATTAATAAGAAATGTTTCTTGTGCAGCAAATCAGATGATTTCTGGAGGATCATGTGACACTGAAGTCTGGAGTAATGATGCTGAAAATTAAATTTTGCCATCACAGGAATAAATTACATTTTAAAATATATTCAAATAGAAAACCGGTATTTTAAACTGTAATAATATTTCACTGTTTTTACTGTATTTTTGATCAAATAAATGCAGTCTTGATGAACATAAGATTTCTTTCTAAAATAATTTTTTTTTGACCGTTAGTGTACGCGCATCAATAAACTGACTGCAATAAGCCCAGAAATATTTATTAATAAACTCAATACGATGCATTATGATTTCATGTTGACTTTAAGCAGCGAATCAGCGCAGCCCATGGAGAGACTCCCCAAAGCGTTGTGCACATTTACATGGACACACCCTTTATTTCCTATCTAGTTCAACACCCCATCGCAAGTGTCAATTTACAGTCAAAATAAAGTATTGATAGAAATGATATATCCATTAGAGACAGACATTTAAAGCAGAGAGTGAAAGAGATGCCCCAGAGAGGAAGGGACAGATGACATCCACACATTGTTTGCTAATCTTTAAATCACCCATGATTAGAGTTGACGGCATCAGTGCGTTGCCATTCGCAGACAGAGCTCAACAGCACACAATCCATATGGTCAAACCACATGAGGTCAAATCTACAAGATACATCAGTCAGCTGCTGTTTTGTCCGATTTTCTCAATTCATCTGCAATTTTAAAGGAAAACAAGTTATCTCTTTACAGAGAGGTGATCTCTGGTGTATATTTAAAGGTCTCTGCACATCCTTGGCCTTTCATCGACGACATGTCCTTGCTCTGAAGACGCAGTTGGGGTCTATCAATATCATTCTTACGCAACACCCACACTGCTGTTCGCGAGGAACTTATATAATCTTAGTTTGAAAGGTGCATGAACAGTCTTCCCTGTCTGGAAAGCGAGTGAAATGTTCTCCTAGCTAATGTATCTTGAGATCAAAACTGAAACAGTTCAATTATGTCAAGGTTTCACTAAGAAATGTTGCATGTCCCCTGCTGTGAGATGATGACGACCGTTGGGACTCGATGACCTGCATGTAACCGTAGAGATGCTTGACTGACTGTAACCATGGCGCACTGGTTCCATTTCCTGTTTGAGGGTGATGTGGATTTGGGCAGCTGATATCTTTAGCTCCGAGATGAGAGGATGGACACAAATGTGTGGGGGCTGATGGATGATTCCTGTTTGGCGTCGCTCCTGTGAATGTCAGCAAACCTGTGCACACACAAAGAGAAAACCATCGGCGAGGACATTAGGGAAATGCATTTTGCGGCATGATCAAAGGCAGGAAAAAACGACACACATTACCTTTTTCTGCCTCGTCTTTTCATGTTTGTTGATCTTGTGTGGCTCTTTTGTTTGTGTTTACTTAGTGATGATTTTTATATGACAGCATTCTGAAGAGCGTCTGCTTTGAAAGGCACATGCTTTTGAAAAATGTAAATGGCAAATGCCTGTGTTCTTTAGCACAAAAGCCTTAGTAAAATTATTATTTTGTTACACGCAGGCCTTTCAATGTGGCTGCGCGCATCGTGTGGCACCATTAAGTTTTTTAAAGGGGAAATTATGCCACCCGTTGTCTGTCTGAGTGTTAATTCGCATTTAGAGAATTAAAATTGAATATGTAAATGTACATTGCCTGTGTGCTAATCAGCATTGTTTCCTCCGAGCTGCTGTCCTGCTAAGATATTCAGTTATTTTAAATACAATCATGCTTTAGTACAGTTCTCAGCTCTATTTTAATCAAAGTGCATAATGAATCTTTCGGTAACACTTTAGAATGCTGTTCCGTCATTAATAAATAACTACACAGGAACAAATGAGTAACAAAGCATTAACATTCTAGTTACTACTACACCCTTAAAAATAAAGGTTCTTTAATGGTATCTGATTCTGTAAAGAACATTTAACATCCATGGAACCTTCCCCTTACACAAAAGGTTCTTTAGATTATTAAAATGTTCTTCACACTAAGATAAAAATGGTTCTTTTAAGAACTGTTCACTGGAAGGTTCTTTGGGGAACCCAAAATGGTTCTTCTATGCTATGGCATCACTGTGAAAACCCCCTTTGGAACCTTAGTTTTTAAGAGTAACAAGAAAGTTCACTATTAGCTAATCAGTAACTATTATGTTTTTTTTATACCTCCCAGAAGACTACTAAGAACTACAGGTTCACAATTAAAGGGTTAGTTCACCCAAAAATGAAATTTCTGTTATTTATTACTCACCCTAATGTCGTTCCAAGATATTTTTGATGAAGTCCGAAGAGGTATATGACTCATCCATAGACAGCAATTTAACCAACACTTTCAAGGTCCAGAAAGGTACATAAAAGAGTTCATGTGACTACAGTGGTTCAACCTTATTTTTATGAAGTGACGAGAAACAAAAATAACTACTTTATTCAAAAATCTCTTCTCTTTCGTCATTATCCTTACATAACTGCCGCAGTAAGCACAGTGAAGGCTTCCATATTTACATCCGAATGCCGTCTCAGTATTGGCCGACGCTGTTCAAGTGAGCAGCACGACACATGCATGTGATGCTGATGCAGGAGCCGGCCAATAATGAATTGGCATTCTGATGTAGAACCTGGAAGCGCTGGGCGAAAACAAAAAGTATTCTTTTGTGCACAAAAAGTATTCTCGTCACTTCATAAAATTAAAGTTGAACCACTGTAGTCACGTCGACTGTTTTAACAATGTCTTTAATACCTTTCTAGACCTTAAATAGCTGTTTATGGATGAGACATATACCTCTCAGATTTCATCAAAAATATCTTAATTTGTGTTCTGAAGACGGACAAAGGTCTTATGGGTTTGGGACAACATGAGGGTGAGTAATTAATGACTGTATCTATTCATTTTTTAATGAGAGCAATGCACAATGTATAATTAATTCTAAAGTAAAGACTATGGTAACGCACTAGTAATGACTCAAGTATTACCAAATCCTTCAGAAGGAATTACTATTTGTAACAGTATTCTAAATGATAACTCCCAGTGACTGAAATCATTGCAAGCTTTTGAGGATTTTGTAAGGTTTTGGATAGTAATTGCTTCTGACGGATTTGGTAACACTTGAGTCATTACTAGTGAGTTACCATGTTCTTCACTTTAGAAAACTGTTCCAAATAATTAGTAATTCCTTCTGAAGGATTTGGTAATACTCGAGTCATTACTTGTGGGTCACCATGATCTTCACTCTAGAATTAAATTATACATTATGTATTATTCACATTAATTATGAGTGAGTGACCTAACATGTAGCCAAGCATGGTGTCCCAGAATTTGAGCTCTGCATTTCACCCATCAAAGTGCACACACACACACCACAGCAGTAAGTATTGAACACACACACACACACCCTGTGAACACACTGCTATTACTTACTAATTTGTTAAGTTTCTTGTTAGTTAATAGTAGTTACTAGAATGTTATTGCGTTACTCATTTGTTCCTGTGTGTTATTCATTAATGACGGAAGAGTATTCTAAAGTGTTACCGATCTTTCTTTTGTGCTTTGCTGCTGTAATAGTTTTGATCTTTTGCATATAAAATCTCACACTCTGTTCAGGGTTCCCACATTTTTGACCAATGACTTGATTCCCTGATGAATCATTCAGACCAATTAGTGAACAATTCAGCCAGTTCACTGAAAATAACTAATTCAAAAATGATTCACTTACAAATTGGAATCTGAGACTTGGACTAGAGAATTAGCAAAAAAAAAAAAAAAAAAAAAGATTTTGAACAGAAATCTATTTTGAGGCAAATCAGAGAACAAGTCTACTTCTTCGTGGAAAAAAAGTTTAAAAGTTTCTTCTTTAATCTTTTTCCCTGTGAGAAGAATGTGTGGCTATTTTCTCCTTTCATGTTTAAAGGTAGTGATGTTCAAATGAGTCTGGCATAAGTACACAGCCCCCCCAGCCCCAGGTTAGGTTTTAGTATTTGTTGTAGCATCAATCAGCACTGTGATTGACAGGACCACTGAAATCTTTAGAATCAGCTTATAGGGTGGATTTTGCACTGAATTGATTTTGGGGGAAAATCCCGCGGCATAAAGTATACAGCCTCAATGCACTATCCAACTATATTTCTCCACAGAAAGATGCTAGAAATGCATTTACTGATGTTAAATATAAGCATAAAGGAATACGAGGGAATGGTTTAGAGGAAAAGCAAACCCAGTTGACAGTTTCCAATTCTTTTACTGTGGATAAAACACTGAAAAGTGTACTAATGAGTGAGCATTTACAGAATAAAAACAGTCTTGCCTAAAAGTTCAGAAAAGTTGTTCAGTGGTTTTATTTTTTAGGTGAAGAATCCCACCCATACCATCTTATATAAGATATAATGAATATACTGTAATTTAAGAGCAAAATTAAAATTATCTTTTGATTCAAGTAAAACATATTTTCTTTTAGATACATATGACAAATTCTATTCTTGAGACTTGATTTGGATTCTGCATCAGTGATTTGTCTGATCACTATGGTATGTTAGCAGGTTTTACACTACACAACACATCAGCAATACTGATGACACTTACATTGATGCATTTAGCAGACGCTTTTATCCAATGCGACTTGCACTGCATTAATGCATTCAAGGTACAGTATACATTTTATCACTCCCTGCATTCCCTGGTAATCAAACCAACGAGTTACCTATTGCCAGAGCCATGTTCTATGCTTTCAGCTAAAGAAATGTTCCAGAAATGCTCTACAATTTTTTAAAAGACACTGAAATGTCAAAATGTTTTTGAAAAATAATAATCGTAAAGAAAACAGGTCGTCAAGGCTACTGTCAGGCTTTCAGTGTTTAGCCCACCAGCTGCATGTTGATCTCCACTAAACTAAGTATTTATCATCCATCTTAATAGGTGAATTAAAAACAATTATGCAGTTATCTCACTTTTTTCATGGCAGTTAGTTTGGGAATCCCTGAGTTAGAGAAAAGAACATCATATCAGTTCATTGCTGTTTAACTGACAATCCCCAGAATTTATAATTCATAAATAACTCGCAATTGGGATTTGTAAATCAGACATTCCCTCACATTACCCAGATAAATTTTTAATGCACACCAATGTAATTGCCAAAATCAGAACACAAATACGTACATTCCAGTTCCTCTCTAAGTAAATATTTATGGTGCTCCCTCTTTGCTGTTTCTCCGTCTATCCATGATTGCCTGTGATACATGTGGCGCTCTCTTGAGAGAGGATGCCGAAACATGCTGGAAAAGTTGATAAAATTGGCATGAACCAGAACGGCCATACAGAATTTCATTTTCTAGAACCACCATGGAGTCCACAAAGCCTTCAATCCGCCCCAGAAGTCTTGCACAACAGCTTCCCTCTGAGATGTTCCTTAAGTGCTCACTTTGGACCATTTTATAATGGAGCTTTTCAATAAAAAGTCTTCCCTTATGACTAGCTTTTTAATAAAGTGCTTTTCAAAGAAATAACGGTATGTTCAACTCAAATATAGCTTTGACTGTTGGAATTACACTGGTGTGAAAAGGCATTGTTTCCCAAAGGATACTTTAATACAGAAAACCTGATGTTGGTGTTGGTTTTATAACAATATTCAGCATTTTATTTTGCCATGTAATGAAAAGACTTGAAAGCTTTTGTTCAGAAACTGACAGGTGCTAATTGCCTCAAGGATTAACATACATTTATGCAAATTTCTGTCCTCCTATTATCTTCCTGCACTGCAAAACTAGTCTTTCCCAAGCCATGTTCACTCACTGGGAATTGCTCGAAGCATGACAGAAAGACAAACAACAGCTGGCAAGTAAATATATCTTGTTAAATATAACCGTATCTCCTTCTTTGCTACCATCAGGCCATCTGCAATCACTACTGAGGCAGAGCGCAAGGGATTTTGGGTTTCAGCTCACGTCTCGCAACATCATCTTCTCCCTTCATCTCCCGATTCGCAGCAAAACCGGCACCCCCAGCTGCCCTCTAATCCTGCTTTAGCCCTTCCGCTGATCAGGTGCGTCACTCTTAACACAACTTCATCAGCGCCGCCGGAGCACAATTGGCTGGATAAATGATAAGATTTCCACTCGATTTCTACTCTGCCTTATTCCACCTCTGTACCTGTGCTCTGTATCTGTCATGTTGCTTTAAAGCAAACGCTGTGATAGCACTCTTGTCGTTCGCCACATTTTGTCGCTGCTCTGCTTCGGACCTGCTCGCTGGACGACCTCCATCATTGCATATTAGATTTAGAGACAATGATGGCTTACTAAGGAAAAGCAAACAGAGCAAGATAAGAGATAATCTTACTGAAGCACCACTCACCTCCTCACGGAAATCTGAAGTCCTTTAGGATGGCTCCTTGGGCAGAGGCTATAAAAAAAGAGAAATTAAATAGAGGTCAGATATTTCACTAGACTGTGTTATCGCTATGTAACATATGAATGAATAAATGTCATAAATGTTTTCATTAAAATTCTACCAAATAACAGGAAGAACTGACAAAATATGGTGACAAACATGTCCCTTGACTTTCATGAATGATTTCAAATGGTCAAGAAACTCATTCCATAACATAACTATTTATTAAATATTATGAATTATATGAACCTGAATAACTCATTGTCTACTTCATATGGAATACCATTTCTATTACATTTTTTTTATTTGTTTATTTAATAATTTAGTTTTCCAGGGTATAAGTCTAACAAGTTTGCCCAATCAAAACGTAATTAATAATTTAAGTTTCATATGGGTAATTTAAACATCATTCTTTTATTAAAAAAAAAAAAAAAATTAAAATATTTCTATGCTCTAATTTACTTTGAGCTTTTATATTTTGTTGACTTGTGTACTTACAGTATCCCAAATGTTTCCAACAATGTTTAAATCCAGAGAAATCAGCAATTTTAACCAGGGCATGGACCGTGTCATTTCCTGTCAATGACGTCATATCCGTGTTACCCTCGATTTCCAGTTTTACTTTCGCAGAAACCATGGAAACGTGGCCTCTGTGGCTCCGATCACCACCAGAGGGCTCCCTCACCCGAGTACTAACCTCATCATGGACTTCATTTCCCATAACCCCATACCTGGTCTGATTATCCACACACCTGATCCCCATCATGCGGACTATTTAAGCTCACTCACACTTTCGCCCTTTGCGAAGTCTTATTTTGCCCTGGCTGACACTGCTGAGCATTTTTCCTGTATTCTGTATTCTTGTGTATGACTGTTTATCATCATCATCGTGTTTGTTTACCTGTTTACGATTCATCTCTGCCTTGGATATTGTTACTGCTTGTGTTTGACCCTTGCCTGTACGACTACGATTGTCTTAATAAAGCTGCACACGGATCCCATCGAGTCTGCCGTCTTGTTACAGAAGACTTCGCCCGCCTGCCCGCCCGCCCGACTATCTATTGTCTGTCTACGGAGGTTTCTACTCAGGCCAGTGTTCTAGCCGTCCACCAACAACAACTTACCATTCTTACTGCTGTTAGCTAGTGAAGACGCTACAAAGCCTGTGACTCTCCAACGCTGAAGTAAGTTCGCCATTACCCACGCTATTCACTGCACCGGCACCCAGCATTCACACCACTACAAACCCACGTCTATGGCTCTTCGCCAAGGTAAACAGACTGCAGCTGAATACGCACTCACATTTCGAACACTGGCGGCTCAAACAACTTGGGTGGATGACACACTGAAATTGTAGTTTCGTAAAAGGTTAAATATGGAACTTCAGTCGAAACTGGCCTGCCGTGACGAGGGAAAGACTCCGCATCTACAACTTAAATCGCTCACGACACCCTCAGAGAGATGCAACATCATTCACTCCTGCTACTTCAACTTCACAAAACCCAGAACCCATGCAAATTGGCTACATTCACCTGTCCCCTGAGGAGAGAGAACGGTACAGCAGCGTCTCTGCCTCTATTGTGGTCAACCCGGTCATTTGAGAGCGTCATGTCCCTCTCGACCAGCAAGCAGAGACGCCACTGCGGTGAGTTCCTCACCTCTCTCTCCTAATATCTCCATTCCTGCCAAACTCATGTGTAATAACAACTCTGACTGCTACAGCCATGATTGACTCAGGAGCTGCCGCTAACTTCATGGACTCCGAATTCTCTAAGACGCATAACATTCCATTATTTCCCTGTGATTCTGTGTTGTCAGTTGCAGCATTAGACGGACGCCCTCTGGGGACTGGCCAGGTTCATTACACCACTGGAGACATTTCCCTACAAATCGGTGCTCTGCATACAGAAACAATTTGTTTCTTCCTAATAAAATCACCCCAAAACCCCATCATCCTCGGATTATCATGGTTACGTCAACATAATCCACAGATTTCATGGGCCGACAACCAAATCATCCACTGGTCAGACCACTGTCGTCTGCACTGTCTCCAATCTCCACAACTTCAGAACACTCAAGTACAGTCACAACCCACCAACAAATTACCACCTGAATATCAAGATCTCTCCGAGGCCTTCAGCAAGTCCAAGGCAGCATAACTACCACCCCATCGTGCTAGTGACTGTGCCATTGAACTCCTTCCAGGTACGACGCCCCCTAAGGGTCGTATTTTCCCTCTCTCTCAACCCGAATCTGAAGCAATGAGAAATAACATAGAGGAGGAACTGTCCAAGGGATTCATTCAGCCATCTACCTCCCCTGCATCAGCTGGATTCTTCTTTGTAAAGAAAAAGGACGGAGGTTTAAGATCCTGCATTGATTACAGAGGCCTCAACGAAATCACAGCAAAGTTCTGTTACCCCCTTCCTTTGGTCCCAGCAGCCTTGGAGCAACTCTGTACGGCCAGATACTTTACCAAACTCGACCTACGCAGCGCTTATAATTGGATCTGTATTAGGGAGGGAGACTAGTGGAAGACTGCCTTCTCCACCACTACAGGGCACTACGAATACCGGGTTATGCCGTTCGGGTTGGTCAACAGTCCGTCTATCTTCCAAGCTTTCATCAGTGATGTCTTCTGGGATATGCTATCAATATATTATTGTATATATTGATGACATACCCATCTATTCAGTCTCCTATCATGAACACGTCCACCATGTTCGCTCTGTCCTTCAAAGACTCATTAAGAACCAACTTTACGCCAAGATGGAGAAGTGTGAGTTCCATCAAACTTCCACATCCTTCCTGGGTTACATCATAAGCTCCGAGGGAGTCGCCATGGATGACAGCAAAGTCCAAGCAGTGGTGAACTGGTCGTTACCCACCACGATTAAAGAACTGCAACGTTTCTTAGGATTCGCCAACTTTTACAGACGTTTCATCAGAAACTTGAAACTTGATCAGCCTGATTGCTTCACCTCTCACGTCCATGCTATGGTAACACACGACTGGCCTGGTCACCAACGGCAGAGAAAGCATTTCAAAAGTTGAAAGAACTGTTTACCACTGCACCCATTTTACATCATCCTGACCCCGAACAAGAATTCTTGATTGAAGTTGAAGCATTCAGCACTGGGATTGGGGCAATACTATCCCAGGGACAAGGCAATCCTTCTAAGCTTTTCCCCTGTGCATTTTACTCCCGAAAACTCACTCCCACCGAGCAAAACTACGATGTGGGAGATCGAGAGCTTCCGGCCATGAAGGCGGCCTTTAAACAGTGGCGGCATTGGCTGGAGGGAAGTAAACACCCTTTTACTGTACTGACTAATCATAGAAACCTAGAATACCTGCGTTCAGCAAAGAGACTCAATCTCAGACAAGCAAGATGGGCTCTGTTCTTCACCAGATTTCAGTTTCTTGTAACCTACAGACCCGGTTCCAAGAATGTTAAAGCCGACGCTCTCTCCAGACTGTATGAGTCCACCTTATCACCTCCAACAAATGAACCCATCCTACCTTCCACAATCATTCTAGCACCAGTTCAATGGGACATAATGACCCAGAAATCAGACGCTCACCATTTCGAACCACCTCCCCTGAACTGCCCTCCTGATCGCATGTATGTACCAACATTTCTACGCAAGAGAGTCATCCAATGGGTACACGCTTCACTTAGTTCAGGTCATCCGGGTATAGCATCCACTACTCAACTCACCAATAACAGTTTTTGGTGGCCTTCTCTACAATCCGACATCATAACCTTCATCCGCAACTGTACAGTATGTCAAACCACCAAATCATCACACCAAGTTCCCACTGGTCTGTTACAACCACCACCCATTCCGCAACGCCCCTGGTGTCATATTGCCATTGACTTTGTCACAGATCTCCCCAACTCCCAAGGTCTTACCACCATCCTCACTGTAATTGATCGCTTCTCCAAGGCCTGTCGTTTCATTCCTCTTCCCAAGCTTCCCACTGACTTAGAGACCGCCGAACACCTCTGCAATTATGTGTTTCGGTTCTACTGCCTTCCTGAGGATATTGTTTCTGATCGGGGTCCCCAGTTCACGAGTCTGGTCAGCCTTCTTCCAAGGACTCAAATGTAAACGTCAGTTTAACTTCAGGCTATCACCCCCGAGCCAACGGTCAAGTCGAACGTCTCAACCAAGAACTCACCCGTTATCTACGCTTTTACGGTCACCGCAATCAAACTGACTGGAGTCGATATCTGTTCTGGGCCGAATATGCACAAAACTCGCTCCAAAAAACATCTACTGGACTCGGCTATCAACCACCGCTATTCCCCTGGTCAGGAAAGCCCTCAGTTCTCCAATCAATTGGCAACTGGCTCCAACGGAGTGAGGCGGTCTGGAATGAAGCTCACGTTCACCTACAGAGAGCAGTAAGCCGACAGACAACAGGCTGATCGCTACTGTCGCCAACATCCCGATTACCGCCCTGGACAATGGGTTTGGCTATCCACTCGTCACCTTTGACTCAGACTCCCCTGTAGAAAGCTCAGTCCCAGGTAGGTGGGTCCATTCAAAATCATCAGACAAATCACCCTTTTCCTACCGTTTAGCATTACCACCCGAGTACCGTATCTCACCCACTTTCCATGTTTCTCTGCTCAAGCCCGCAGGTGGTCCGAGAGGAATGGAGAACCTAGACGAGGCCAGTGACCAGAGACCTCCTCCCCTCATCGTGGAAGGCAAGGAGGCATATCAAGTACACAAACCAGACGCCGGGGGCAGGATACTACAATACCTCGTCGACTGGGAGGGGTATGGCCCGAAGGAACGGTCCTGGGTTAACGCAGATGATATTCTGCACCCATCTCTCATCGAGGAATTTCATAGGACCCATCCGGAGCGACCTGCCCCTTGCCCTCGTGAAAGACCCCGGCATTGACTGCCTCCTCGCTTCAGGAGCTGCTAGTGGGGTGGGGGGCTCTGTCACGAATGTGGCCTCTGTAGCTCCCTCCGATCACCACCAGAGGGCTCCCTCACCCAAATACTAACCTCATCATGGACTTCATTTCCCATAACCCCATAACTGGTCTGATTACCCACACACCTTTTCCCCATCATCCGGACTATTTAAGCTCACTTACACTTTCGCCCTTTGCGAAGTCTTGTTTTGCCCTGGCTGACACTACTGAGCATTTTCCCCTGTTATCTGTATTCTTGTGTATGACCTTGGACTGTTTATCATCATGTTTGTTTGCTCCCTGCCCTGTTGATTCCCTGCCTGTGATTTGGATTATTCTGCCTTGTCTGCCGCTTGATCCTTTGCCTGTCCCTGTTTACGATTAATCTCTGCCTTGGATATTGTTACTGCTGGTGTTTGACCCTTGCCTGTACGACTATGATTGTCTTAATAAAGCTGCACATGGATCCCATCGAGTCTGCCGCCTCGTTACAACACCAATACCAATCACCGAGCGAACACACAGAGTAACATTATAACAAATTTTAAAACACTCAAATGTATTTAGTATGATTGTTTTAATCATGTAAAACAGCGCTGCATTACCCCACATACGCAACAAAAAGAGCGGAAGCAGCCGACTGCAGCATATGCATAATAAAAGCTGCCTTGGACTCCCGCGCCTCTCGGCCCACCCTTCTTTATACCACAGTAATGTTAATTAAACTTTAAAACATTAGCTCATTCATGAACATGATTTCTACCTAACATTTTTGAGAATCCATCCATCCATTCATCCAATACAGTTTCTCCACTGAAAGATATGGCCGAGTTAGTATTGATTTTAGTTAGTCACTGCCCACTGTCTGCAACACTCTCAACCCTGCTAATGGTACTAATTCAAGTTCTTTGCTGTCTGGTTTATGCTCTCAAAGCGCCTCAAATTAACCAGCTCTGTATTCTGCACTTCACAGGGCTTTTTTGAAGTCTTTACTCTCAGATCAAGTTGAAGAAACTTCCAACTTTCCACTTGCTCGTTCAATGTTTATAAAAACCTCTTAACCCCTCAAGACTTTGAGTCCCTCATTGGCAAGCTTGTGGCTCTTGGAGCCGCTACACTCATTGGCATGCAGAAGGCACTCCAAGCTGTTCGTTGGCACCTGTGCTGATTGGCTCATCACCGCGTCATTCACAATGGTGTTGACAGTGCCCGTGATTCTATGGGTAGAGCTGGTTTTTCCAGTGCCCGCCTGCCCGTATGTCTCTCCGCCCTGGAAGCCTGGCGCTCTCTGTGAAACCCTTCACGCAGTGCATCTGATCTGCTGCACCTTTCCTCAAACATGTCATCTAAATGCTAAGCACTCATGCTGCATTGTTAAATGAAAACAACAAGAACAGCAAAAGCAAACAAGACAATCCTGCAACTGGCTGCAAGCTTTTTGATTTGATTTTTTCCAATTTCTGTTCTTCAAGATCCTAGACACATTCTTCATTCTCCTCGAGATGTGAGGAGAATTCTGAGAGTGTTATCACGTACGGTAAGTTCAGTGCACAATACTGTATATGATTTTTGCCACAGCTTTGCTGTCTGAGACAAACTTTGGGAATTATCTTTGATTGCTTGGTATGACATGATCGACAGCGGGTTTAACTGGTTTGGCGATGAATCTTAGCCTCAGATGAAGTGTCTGAAAGTTTAAGCAACAGTGTCAAATAAAGAACTTGTCTACATGATAAGCAAGATAAATCATTGTTCATTAGAGTTCCCATTATTACAATTTAAAATATATATATGTTTAAAATAGGCTTACAGAATAAAAGCATATATACCACCCATTAACTACCTTGTAACTCGCAGTAGGCTGTCTTTAAAGGTTTACAAGTTTTTGTTCAAAATCAGCTCCTGTTTGGAGAAAATGAACAGGATTTTTACTTCCAGAACCCGACTGTTGCACTCTTTTGATGATGTAAAACATCCTGTCAGTGCTTAGTTGCTACCAAAATCTGATCTCACTGGTGTCATATTGTACAAGCTGATAATTAAAACGACAATCATAAAGTACAGAAAACAAAATCACATGGTGTTATGCTTATTGGTTCGGGGATGGCTTGCTTCTAACAGAAAAATAATTGAAAGGAGCAGCCATAACCGTACAGGCCTGCTTCTTACGACTGAGTTTCTCTAGTGCTTTATGCTCGACTTGATATTGATTTGGTGACACCAACTCTGAGAAAAAACTGCTGAGGCAGCTATTGTGGGTGGCACTATTAACTGTTCATGCTAATTAATGGGCTAAAAAGGTGAATGCGGTCTCCTGTGGTAAAGACGGAAAGAGGCAGAACAAGACTGAGTAAGAGACTGAGGGAGAGGGACATGTGAAAAGAAGAAGCCATTTCTTGTGTCTGCAAACAATCGAATAAAACAGCTCCTCTGTTAGCATGTTACCACAGGGGATTGTGTGCCGCCACAGTACTGTGAATGTCGTAGGGCATTAGTCTGCAAGAGAAAGATGAAGAGTATGTAAACTTGCCTGCTAGCAGAGAGGCCCAGATTACAAATGTGTACTTTGCTAATTGAGCGGATTAGCTATCATTAGCACAAATGATGCTACTGCTCCAGGTGTTCGCGTCGCAGGAGGTATAAAGTGCTTAACAGAGACAATATTATTAACAGTAAAACTATTTACTCCCTGAAAGAGTAAATACAGCTATGTCATTATATTTTACAAACTGCACCCCCCACCCCCAACTCAATACACACTAGTGATGGAACGTGTGATTTTTGCCCCCCAAAACTAGTTCAGCGCAAACTCCAATCACAGTGCTGATTGCCAACACAATGCTACAACAAATACTAAACCCTAAACCTACCCTAACTTTAACCAATGAAATTGTTTTTTGCACTTTTTTGTTTTTGAGATAGCTGACGGGAAATGGCGAGGCCTGTTTCACACATCCTACATCTATTCCTTTCGGCCCTAATAATAGGTTACAGTAGCCATTCTTTTATTGTTAAATTAATACTTTTATTCAGCTAGGATGCATTAAATTGATCAAACGTAAAGACATTTATACGGTTACAAAAAATTATATTTCAAATAAATGCTGTTCTTTTGAACTTTCTATTAATCAAAGAATCCTGAAAAAAATGCATCATGGTTTCCACAAAAATATCAAGCAGCACAACTAACATTGATAATATTAAGAAATATTTCTTGAGCATCATATCAGCATATTAGAATGATTTCTGAAGGATCGTGTGACACTGAAGACTAATGGCTGCTGAAAATTCAGCTTTGCCAGCAAAGGCATAATAGTTTACATAATAAAATATATTCAAATGGAAAACAGTTATTTGACATTGTAATAATATTTCATAATATTACTGTTTTACTGTATTTTTAATCAAATATGTTCAGCCTTTGTGAACATAAGAAATTTCTTTCAAAAACATAAAAATCATAAAGCTGACCCCAAACTTTTTAATGGTAGTCTATAGGAAACATATAGAATTATCTTACTTAAAGGGATAGTTCACCCAAAAATGAAAATTATCCCATGATTTACTCACCCTCAAGCCATCCTAGGTGTATATGACTATCTTATTTCAGATGAACACAATCAGAGAAATATTTAAAAATATCCTGGCTCTACCAAGCGATTTTGAAGCAAAAAAAGTGCATCCATATATCATAAAAGTACTCCACACGTCTCTGGGGGGTTAATGAAAGCCTTCTGAAGCAAAGCGATTTTGTAAAAAAAAAAAAAAAAAATCCATATTTAAAACTTTATTAACTATAATAACTAGTTTCAAGCAGACGGCCGTACGCATCGATTTGCAGCAGGAGAATCACCTCTGACGCAATGCATGACAATAAATATATCTCCAATTGTGTTGTGTGAAAGAAAAAAGTCATAATCGCCTAGGATGGCTTGAGGGTGAGTAAATCATGGGGTAATTTTTTACTCACCCTAATGTCGTTCCAAACCTGTATGACTGTCTTTTTTCTGCAGAACACAAAAGAAGATATTTTGAAGAATGTTTTTTTGAACTATTTTGGTCAATAAAATAAATGTCACTGGGGTACAAACAACACTGAAACTGACTGACTTTCATTTCTTGGACAAATAATCCTAGACATTTTTCAATACATCTTCTGCAGAAGAAAGTAAGTCATAATGACAGAATTAAAATTTTTGGGTGAACTATCCCTTTAAATATTTCAATAAACATTACATAATGATCAGATTAGCATTACGTAATGTAAAAATGTGGTGACACTACAGTAAGGTTCAATTTGTACCATTACATAATTCATTAGGTATCATGAACTAACAATGAGCATTTAAATGTGAAAGCACATCACATTGCGATTTCTCAGCAGTGCTACTGTCCATACGCTCCTCAGGCCTGCTTCACACATTATGCGTCTAAGGACGGCATTTAGAAGAGTGCGGCCGTTCAACCTCATGCCGTTTAAACAGGGATTAGTGATTTTGTAACTGTGGGAGACGTGCATTAACACACTCACGTTAGTCTCTATTTCTACGGTAACAGCAGGCACTACGAATTAAAAGCGGTACGTGCCCTTTGCGGGAGGCGGCGAGGGCCGTTTCTCCAACTGGCCTTGGCTGGATTTTGAATTTAAGGATTGATTAATCTCCTCCAGTGGCTGGGAGAGGAGCAATTAAGGCAATTATAAATCACTGGCAAACTGCAGGGACGAACCTGATGGGTAATATAGCGTATATTGATGGAGTAGCCTTTAAAAATGACTGCTAAACTCCAGTCAGTGAATAGTTAGAAGACATTTTTCAGGCTTTATCAAGCATCTCAATGAAATGAATTTCAAAAAGAAGCTAGATTCCCTGGTGCGATATGTGCTTTTCAAGCCGCCTGTGGGAGAGCAGGTCACAATGGAGTGAGAGCATTTCTCTGGCTTTCATGTGTTTTTTTTTAATGCTAGCCTTTTGTTCTTTGCTCGATGCACAGCTCCCATGACAAAGAAAGTTAATAATACGAATAAAGAAATTAATAAATTAACAGATGCATATATGAACTGGTACAGAGAGTCTTTAGAGATATCGTTTTATCCCAGCTGCATATGTTCATCTCTTGGCATTGGAATTCTTTGAAATATCCCAGTTTCAATCACTACAAATGCATTATTGAAAGAACCTTCTTTGGAAGATGTTTCAAATGAATTTTTCATCTTGTTGGTTATCCTGCAGTAGAAGAGCTAACACTCTAGTCTCGGTATGCTAATATGTCTTCAAAAAAAACCAAAACGGTAGCAGGAGCCTCAAAGAAGGACAATATTAGACATCCTCTGATCATGGCCTGATAGACCCGCAGCAAACATCTCCGAAATATTCCTCTGGGAAATGTGAAGCGCTGCATGTGGGATGCAAAAACGATAGTTCAAAGAAACCCTGGCAATCCTTCAGATGGAAAATGGCCTAAACGTGGTCTAAGTGACGAGGCAGCTGGCTGAGAGGGGCTTCTAACGGGAAAGAGAAGAGGCCAAAAACACAAAGGAATCGTTTTTAAGAGGGAGAGGCGGTGAGGGAGGAGAGTTTTATGAAATCAAGAAACGACGCGTGCAAAGAAAACTCAAAGAACAGAACACGCGTTTAATTCACTCAAACCTTAACAAGGCAATCTGTATCTGTCGACCAGCTAACTGAACAGAAATGGCACATTTAGATGTAATTGCTAGTGTTGTGCTGTGCTCATTCTCTGTGCTCAGAAATAAACGGAAACATTTTGATATTGATTAGAGGCAGCTTTGATACTCGTAACGATCTCTTGTGCACCAAATACATAATGAGACTTGCATGGATTCGCTCAGGGCTTTTCAATCAAACCTGTGTTGACATTGCAGGCGTACACTTCTTGTCCTAAAATATAAAATTGATATGATTTATCTGACTTAATGAATTACTTGACAAGAATTTAAATATCTGTAGAAAGGAACAGTGAAACTATTTAGGGCTTATATTTGACATTCAAAGCATTTTATCAATACACATTACTTCTCCAACACTGGAAGATTTTTCAGTGTGTATTTTATTTGTATAAACAAGTGAAATAGTTTGAGATATTTTGAGTAATATCTCTGGTTTTTTTTTTTTTGTTTGTTTTTTTGCTTTCCTTTTTAAAATTGGAAATCACTGGTAACCAATACTGTTTGGTTACCAACATTCTTCAAAATATCATCTTGTGTGTTCCAACAATAAACCAACAGTTTTGGAACGATCTCAAAATGATCTCAAGTTTCAAATGCCTTACTATAAACATTTATTATTTGTGAATTTCTATTTTTAGCAACCAGAAAGAAAGATAATTGAGTAAATTATTTGTAAATTGGGTGCAGTTGTGGCCTAATGGTTAGAGATTCGGGTTTGAGTCTCAGTCCCGGCAGGAAACGTAGGTGGGGGAGTGCTCTTCCACTTTTATTACCCACAACTGAGGTGCCCTTGAGCAAGGCACCTAACCCCCAATCACTCCCCGGTTGCCGCAGCAAAAATGACTGCCCACTGCTCCCGGTGTGTGTGTGTGTGTGTTCAATACTCATTGATTTTATCCCCCGGAAAGCGATTTTACCAGGGGACCCCCCTGAAATGCGATTGGGCTAGTTTTGAGTAGCAATTGGGCAGGTTTTGTTGTGAAAACCTGGCAACCCTGGCTGTGTGTGTGCACTTGGATGGGTAAAATACAGAGCACAAATTCCGAGTATGGGACACCATCACGTCACTTTCACTTAAATCATTCAAATACAAATTGCTTACTTCAAACCCACACTTGAGTGCGTGATCATATAGGTGTATTATCTATTATATAATGAGGCAGAAATTATAGCTTTCTATATGATGCTAAAAACTAAAGCATTTCTAATATAAAAATCCTTTGCTCTTGTAAAATTATACTGCATTAAGAAAACTGACAAACCATATATTTTCATGATTGCAAGGAGACATTTAATTTGCAAAAATTGCATAGCTACATCATCTCAAGCAAGTAATGGGAAAAAAGAACAAATGAAAACTACAGTCTCTCATCAATTTCTTTTTCTGTGCCTTTTTGAAGTGTTGTTTGAGGTTTGTTGACAAAGGATCATGAGCTTTCAGTAATTATTTAGTGATTATGCACAACTGAACAGGTGCAAAAATAAAAAAACAAACCAAATTAGCCTTTCATTACAAGGGCCGAATGCATAACAATTGTGCTAACAATGAAAAATTTGATTTGTGAATATAATTATATCATAAGAAACAAACAAAACAGCATCCGTGCCAAGCTTTATAAATCCTCAGCCTGCGACAGCAGATAACAAGTTAGATAGATTTCCTAGTGTCACTCCGCTGAGAGTAAGGGTGTTTTCTTTTTTGCTAACACCTTGCCACTTCAATTACAAAAAACATCCCACGCTGGCACTCGACTAATGTATTTCTCTCAATTATGAATAAAGGCACACACCGCTGTGTCACACAGGCCCCTTTGAGGACCCACGGAGCTGAATTTGGATGCCCTCCTCCCCGCGGATGAGGCGAAGCAGAATCAAATCAGGCGACCCGCTGCGCCACGCGCTCGGCTCCATAAATGTATTCAATAAAAAGAAGAGGAGAGAGGTTGAAAAGGGTACAGACTCTCAAAGGATTGCCAATTCTCCAGTGTGTCAGATATTTAGTGGCCTCTAACAGTGCAGGCGTGAGCAAACGGAGGTGGACGTGAGCAGAAAGCGAGCAGGCGGAGCGGGGGAGACGGCTCGTGGATGAGACGCTGTGTTTGCTCTGACCCTGTCGCAGCCGATCTCACCGAGACGGCCCCTTCCCTCAATACAACGGCTGGCTGAAAACAATCGCCTCATTCCTCCGCACCGCTCCGTTGCTCTTTCCCTCCCTCTATACGTCTCCTTCATCCTCTCTCTCGGTAATGATGACTGTGCAGTGACAGAGCAATGCCATTATCCAAAAGAAACCAAGGGGAGGTAGAGATTAAGACAGAGAAAGACATGCCATCAAAAAAGAAAAATCACAGATAGAGAAGCAAGGGAGAAGCTTTGGTTTAAACACAGGTTTCGATTTGGAGGGGAATTCAACTTATTTTTGGTGTTTGACTAAAATATGCTTGTTTCAATATAATTATAGCTTATAATAATACAAATTGTTAAAAGTAGCATAGCAGAAACTAGAAAAATAAAGAAGAAAAGAATGGGAAAATAATGCCCCAGTGAACAAGCCTGAGGCAACAACAGCAAGAGAAGCTCCGTAGGAAGAGCTTAGAAACAGCAATAACATGAATTTTACTCCTAATTCCATGTTTGCACATCAGGGTTGTGCTTCATTCAAAACTGAACTTTTTTCCAAATTAAATTCCTGAATTTGATTTGAACTGAGGTACCAAACAGAATGCAGAATTGAAATTCGAATTTGAATGCAAGTGGAATTAAAATGAGCAAAACTGTCCAGATAAACTTGTTGGACTGATAAAGCATTGTTTGAAAGTTTGAATGGAGAAACCTTTAAAAAGCCTCAAGTTTGAAGGTTTAAATGCCTTACAGAAAGAAACGGATAAACAGATAGACAGACAGACAGACAGACAGACAGATAGAGAGACAGACAGACAGACAGACAGACAGACAGACAGATCTTTACAACAAGACCAGCAACATGCATTAAAGGGATAATTTACCCCTTTGTAGTTTGGTTTGCTTGGTTTGGACCAAAAATGTAGTCCTGGTCCGCTTAGCGTTCACATTTTTAACATTGAACTGAACCTAAAGGCATAGGGATATGTTTACAACCTGATTAGTCGGCTTTTATGGCGTATATATTTCGTAACGGAACTTACAAACATCCAAAACAATGCTGTGTGCTGGGATAAATGCGCTCATGTATAGTTTGACCAGCTGAAAACTTCTTAAGAGCTTATAAAATGTGTAAAGGTGTCAAAACAGCAGCAGGAATCCCTTCGTCACACACACAAACAAAATCTGCTGCGAGGAGACGCAATTCTGATGTCTGTACCGAACTGTGGTGGGCAACATCATGACTATGATGAGAAAAAACAGGTATGCTTGAGAATCTTGTCCTTTTTAGGGTTGCATCTTTTAACATTACATCATGTTTTTGGTTCGTTTACATGTCTTTGGTGTGTGTGTTGCGTTCATATTTCATTCAAACTGCACCAGAGTTCATTTGGAAGCGGATCAAGACCCATCTTTTCAGGGGTCTCTGTCTGCTTGTTTAGTGCGTACCAGGGTTCGGTTGGTAATGTTCACACTTATTCAAATAAACCACACTAACAGAGAAATCGCACCAGAGTTCATTTTAATTGAACCAAACATATCAAGTGTGAACAAACCCTTAACTCACTCTCATGTCATTCTAAACCTGTATGACTTTCTTCTGTATCTTTCTTCTGTGGAATATAAAAGATCTTGAGAAATGTCTCAGTGTTTTTTGTCCATATAATAGAAGTCAAAGGCCAACAAAACTGTTTGGTTACCAACATTGTTCAAAATATCTTCTTTACAGGTTATACCTTCATAAAGGTTTGGAGAGTGAGTAAACAATGGCAGAATTTTTATTTTTGGGTGAACTATCCCTTTAATAAAGTGAAACATAAGTTGCAATAGTATTTACTTCGCTGTAGGGCAGGACTTAATTTTGCCCACTGGGAATTGATTAGATCGCTGTGGTTTGATATTGGTGGATCTCATGTGAGAGACAGGTTGTCCTACCCTCACACTGAAAAACACATCATCAGAGAAGAAAAGAGATGTCGCTGTAAGAGGAGGGGAAGTTATTTTGATTAAAGATTAGGAGGGCACATGAATAAAAAAAAAAAATTGATGTGCAAAGATAAATAATTTATAATAAACACTGCAATATGCCATAAAAAAGTCAATTTTGCTTTCAAGGTGACTTTAATTTTGATTTCATGTTATCTATCAAATATGCACTCATGCAGAGAAGCTAAATAAAAGCTGACAGAGAAAACCACATGCTGAGAAAACATCCGGTAAAGCACATCTAATGACTCTTCTTTGGAAACATCCTTGTTCCTGCAAGAGCGTTATGTTTTCACAGGGACTATAAATGACCTGACAGCATGACTCAGTGGTTTGTGACCGGACAGAGTTCACATGCCGCCCACCCACTCTCAAACCCTTCTCCCCAGCCTCGCTAACAGAAAACACGACCCATTCACACTCTCTTCCTCTTTGTTTCCTATTCATATCCATCTCTGTGAATATCTCCATAGCGCATGACATGCCAAAGCAGTGGGCTCCCGAGACTATGGCAAATTTGAACCTTTCAGCAGTTCACTAGTGAAGACAAATGGCCAGCGTGTTTAGGGGCCCTCGTGAGTGATCTGTATTAATGCCTGGCAGGGATTCAGCATGCTGCATATGCTAACTCCATTAGCGGGTCAGAACCTGGCTCTGTCTGAATCCCCTGCACGCTGGGGAGGGGGCTGGATATAGCAAAGTTGCAGGTGCGGCGCATGTGTGCATGCAACAGCAGAAAGACGGCATATGTATGCACACATAAAAAAGACATAAACACTTTGTTTAAACATGTTTTCTGGACTCGAGCCTACGAATAACTGCAGTCTGTGCTTGTGGTCCGTCTGTTGCCGTTGATTCGCCACCCCATGATGCATTTGCTATTCAGTCATCTTTGCATAATATGAATACAGCGATTCTGTTACACAAATTCAATGCAATGTTATTGCAAATTGCAACATGCACAAATGCAGTCCCACTGCAATCTATTTTTAATGACATCTGAGAGATTTCTGTCCCTCTATTGATAGCCATGCAACTACCACTTTGACGCTTCAAAAAGTTCATTAAGCGATTGTATAACTAATCCATGTAAATTGAACCATTTAGTCCAAATTTAGTTTTTGAATTTAGGCTTTTATTCACATATAAACATTCATCAACTCACATCAGTTGTGTTAAATGGAAGCTCAAGCATGTTTGCTTGACGTGCGAGAACTAATGAGGTTCAGCACATTTAGGGGCTGTTCACATATTGCGTCTAAAAACGCGTGGAAAGCGTGGCCGCACCGCTTTCTCCTTCTTTCCAAAGAAAAAGCTTGCGCTCCCGTGGCGTCTGTCGTTGCTATGCAACCATGAACCGCGCTCTTCACGAGGAGTAGGAAGTTTCAGCAAAGGATAAACTGATTTCTAGCCCTTGCATTAGCTTTACCACTAGATATATTTATGGAGATGAGATATAAAAACCACCCTGTACAGCTATGATCAGCTGGTCGGCTGAGCTTTTGATGTTTTGTTACGAAAAGGCCGAAGCTGATCGGCCGGTTCTTGTCACATGACCTGCGGTGCGCTTGCAGCATTCTGAAAAATTGAGGATTTTTCATCATGCACGCGGAAAAGACGCGATATGTGAACGGCCCCTTACGCAGCACATTTGAGCTTCCATAAGAACCAATGAGGTTTGTTCTCGTTACACAGCTTGTTTGAGCTTCTGCATAAACCAATGAGGTATGTTCTTGCATGTCAAGCAAGTATGGTTGAGCTTCTGTTTATGTTCGCTGATCAATGTTTATATGTGAATAAAAGACTAAATTCAGTCTGTTCATTATATAAAGTGATCAAGTGTCTTTGGAGAATTTTGACTACACTGTCAGATTCATTCGGATTAGTTTTGCGATCTCTTTATTTTTTTCAGAAGTGGTAGCTGTGTGGACTGTCAATGGAGGGACAGAAATCTCTCAGATTTCATTTATAATATCTTCATTTGTGTTTTGAAGATAAACAAAAGCCTTACGGGTTTGGAACGACATGAGGGTGAGTAAATGATGACCATTTTTCATTTTTGGGCGAACTAACCCTTTCAGAAAGTCTGCCAACAGAATAGTCATACAATGGTTAATCACACAGCTTTCTGGAATATATAATTCTGAAGGGGCAATCATGACAAAATATGGTCAAACATTTTGTATAATGAGCACTAAACTGTAAATTTAAAAATTAATAAAAACAAAACTGAATTAATAAAAAATGTATCATTGTAAGTGATCAAGGTTTGGCTGGTTAGAATGACAGCAATTCAAAACTAGCTGTATATTCTGACAAAAAAAATCTGTTTTTCAGAAAAACAAATTTTTCATTATAATATAGTAGTTTTACCAGTGTTACTTTTTTTTGGAAAGCTCTCAAAGCTATGAAATAGACTTACATTACCTTATATTTCAGCCGTGCAGCTGCCATTGAGATGAATGGCTATGCTAATGGGTAGCTTTTTCCAGATATTACAAGCAACCAATTTCCTACATAGCTGTGCTAGTTTAATTTTTTTCAAACCACTCTGTGGTCTTTTTCATCTTACATAATAAAATAATAAAACTCAAATCAATATTTCATGCCCCCTTATTTATTTATGTGGTAAGCAGTCATGTAATAAGTGATAATCTACAGTCAGTCAAGCATTAGCAAAAAATAAACTCCTTTAGAGTGATACAAGAACCCTCATCTTTGTGTCAATGTCCTGATTACAGTATTGAAGATTGCTGTGTGACAAGGACAAATTTGTGCATTTTGAGTAAATCTTATGTGCATGTAACTCCAGCAAATATGTACAATCTCTTTTACCATTATTAACCATGTAAGGCCTGATATTCGGACTAATAGTAGCAAAAATCTCATATTTTAAGATGGAACAGTTTATTAAGTTTTAGGGAAAAAAATGCATTTTTGTATGTTTTGTATTATATTTAATACATCAGGCTTTTATGGCTCATATAATATGATATAGTGAGAACATAAAGTTCATACTCAAGGACAAAAACACCTTATCAGAGGCCCAAACTGACAAAAAATATGCAATGACATTCTTAACACCAATTTTGATAGCTTGTAATGTAAATATTTATAACATTACTTGAATGAAATGCATATAAATTTCAGTTGTTACTCTAGATCTCCCAATAATACATCTTAAGATATTTAATTACGTATGGGATCAAGTAAACCTGTTTCTAAGGATACTGATTTTCAGAAGGCAGCTGTCTGACTCAGATGGCGAATGGGAACATGGTTTGTAACATTAGCAACACATTATTAGCTGTTTGATTATGTAATCAAGCAAAAGGCTAATCATATTAATTACAGTTATGTGTAGAGATGCACCAATACTAAATTTCTCCACCGATACCGATTATTCAGAGTGATATCTGCCAATACGACAGTATAATTTCATTATAAATAATAATTCATCATTATATTTTTAAATTTTTTTATATTTTGAAAGAAATGCAAATAAAAATGTTATTCTCTCCATTTCATCAACTTGTTTCAGAGTTACTGGTATCAGTTATAAACAAACACATTACTCAAATTAATATGAACACACATTAACTAAATTCTGAAGATTACATTCATATTTCTTAACTTTCTGAATGTTATTAATTCTTATAATTACTATTAAAATTGAACATCAAACTGGTTTCTTAGCATTTACTATCGGCCAATATATCGGTGCATCTCTAGTTATGTGTCTGATGTTGAAAGAGCGATACCATTGTGCAGCGTTTACCTCAGTAAGTTCACCGAGTGAATCTCTGAGCTCGTGCGAGTGAGTGGAGGCAGGGCTAATTAGCATATTCATAGAGCCGCATATATTAAATGAAGCAAGGGTGTAAAGTTACATTCAAGCTATTTTAAAGGGTTAGTTCACCCAAAAATGAAAATAATGTTATTTATTACTCACCCTCATGCCGTTCCATACCCGTAAGTCCTTCATTCATCTTCGGAACAGAAATTAAGATATTTTTGTTGAAATTCGATGGCTCAGTGAGGCCTGCATAGCGAGCAATGACATTTCCTCTCTCAATATCCATTAATGTACTAAAAACATATTTAAATCAGTTCATGTGAGTACAGTGGTTCAATATTAATATTATAAAGCGACGAGAATATTTTATTCATAACACTCTGAAGCTTCATGAAGCAGTGTTTTGAAATCGGCCATCAATATATAAGTCGTTATTTTGTTTTATACTTTATAAAAGTCATTAAAGGTTTTGATTTTTAAAGATGTAGATTATGTACAACAGGTTTTTCAGAATTTTGATCATAATGAAAATATAGGGGCCTTAGAAATTCATGCATCAAATATGACACAGTAGGCTTTATTATGCTAAAATGTATTTTGAATATATCCGCATAATACTGCTTTCTAGATATCACCATCAGCCATTGAATAACCCATATGGGTCAGAAACGGCAACATAATTTCGTTTTTCACTGCTTTGTCAGGAAGTACAACCTTCTTTATTCCAGGTCCACTGATTTATGAACCACCTGCTTCACTTGGTAATCATACTATCTTGCTAATTTCCTGCTAGACCTCACAATAATGACCATAACACTTTTCCAGAAGCATATCGATATCTTTCTCCACCTAAGAATAGCTGTCACAAATCTGCTGAAAACTGCCTCTGCTGACAGTGTAACACAGTACCATTCAGTCCACCATAAAGAGAGTCATTTTGAAAGGATACACATGCTCTCACAGACACACACACACCCTAAATGCAATCACCCACAAATGGACACTTATCCATAATCACTCATAGACGTAAAAATCTGTACACACACAGAGACACATTTCAACTCAATACACACTCATATAAGTAAACAACTCCCATGCAAACTCCTCTCCGCTGTCAGACTAGATTATATGGTGCAGGAAACAGGGGCATGAAATCTGCGGCAGCTGCCCCAGGCTCAGAGACACAAGGCTGCAGGCATATACGCACACAGATTAGACACTCACACACATGCCTACACAACGACAAACACGCTAACCAATGCAGTGTTAGCGAGTACACAGACACACAAGAAGGATGGTCAGAACGAGAGGGGCAAATTCCATTGAAAGTGAGCATCGCTACGCCTAACTCATTTCCAAGAGCAAAGCGCTTCAAGTGAGTCTCTTAGGTGGCTATTGAAAAACAACACAAAGACATGCATCACTGCTACTTATTATGAATCCTTTATAACATAGCAGCAAAAATTATATAGCTGTAGCAAATCAAACTTTTTTTGTAAAATATTTCCTCTTTATGTAGCACTTGGTAAAAACATATATGGGTAACACTTTATAATAAGAATACAGTAATAAAGTATTTACAAATCATTTGCAAACTATTAGTTTATAGTTAATTAATAGTTTATAAACTGTAGTTAAAGGGTTAGTTCACCCAAAAATGAAATTTCTGTCATTAATTACTCACACTCATGTCGTTCCACACCCATAAAACCTTCGTTCATCTTCAGAACACATATTAAAAATATATTTTTGATGAAATCCGTAAGCTTTCTGGCCTCTGGTAGACTGTAACGTTATTACTATCCTCAACTGGATTGAGCTGGAATAAATACTTTGAATGTTACGATCCTATTGGGCTTATGATAGCTACCTGAATCGTAACAAAGCACTGTTTGCCAGAGGAGAACTGGCCCCACGACTAAGCCTGGTTTCTCCCAAGGTTTTTTTCTCCTTTTTAACACCTATTTGCCACCTGTTTGCCACCTGATGTCACCTGTTGGAGTTTGGGTTCCTTGCCGCTGTTGCCTTTGGCTTGCTTAGTTGGGGACACTTGACATTTGATATTCAACAGTGCTTTGCATCTGCCTGCATTGACACCATTTTCTTTAAGAGCTGCTATGCAGCCAAAATTATATACCAGTTATCACTGTAAAGCTGCTTTGAAACAATTTGCATTGTAAAAAGTGCTATATAAATAAAGGTGACTTGACTTGACTTACTACTTTCAAGGCCCAGAAAGGTAGTAAAGAGATTGTTAAAATAATCCATGTGACTATTGTGGTTCAACCTTAATGTTATGAAGTGACAATAATTCCTTTTGTGTGCAAAAAACAAAAATAATGTTTTTTTCTTCTTTTCCATGTCAGTCTCCTACACTGTTCACATAGTAAACACAGTTCAGCACTTTCGTCCGAACGCCAACCCAGTATTGGCCGACGCTGTTTCACACGTGTGCTGCTGATGCAGGAGCCGGCCAATAATCAGTTGGCATTCTGATGAAAGAGAAAAAAATTGTTGAATAAAGTTATTTTTGTTTGTTTTTTGCGCACTAAAACTATTCTCGTCGCTTCAAGGTTGGTTCAAGGTTGAACCACTGTAGTCACGTTGACTATTTTAATGATGTCTTTACTACTTTTCTGGGCCTTGAAAGTGGAACATTGCAGTCTATCAGAGACCAGGAAGCTCTTTTGGATTTAATCAAAAATATCTTAATTTGTGTTTCGAAGATGAATGAAGGTCTTGCGTTTGTGGAACGACATAAGGGTGAGTAATAAATGACAGAATTTTCATTTTTGGGTGAACTAACCCTTTAATACATGTACATTAATAGACTATATACAAATAGTGAGCTCTTCCTTTATTCTCACTGTAATTAACAAATTATTATTGTTTAATTAGCTCATATATAAAGAGTTTGTTAACAACTTATTAATCGTAAATAGTTCTCACTTTAGATTAGGTCACGGAATATCTGAAAATGTCATTACAAATAAGTGCTTTAAACTAGAGTTTACTGGACATTAATTGCATTAGTATTAAGAGTTCCTTAAAATGTTTACAAATACATTAAGCCTATCCCCAAAGATAAACATAACACTTAAAAAAATTATATAACAATGCTAAAAATACTCATTTGGTCACGTTGTTAAAACATCAGTTACGATTACGGGTAGAGGATAGAATACAGTTTGTACAGTATAAAAATTATTATTTATGGAAAGTCCCCATAAAACATGGAAACCCAGCATGTGTGTGTGTGTGTCTGTGTGCTTAGTGTATTTGTAAACATTTTAAGGAACACCGAATATGAATGCAATTAAGGTTGGTTTAAACCAATTAATTATTGACATTTTCCAATTTTCCATGACCTAATCTAAAGTGACAACTATTTATGGTTAATAAGTTGTTAACAAAGCATTATCTAACTCTTTACATTGCTAACATTACATGAGCTAATTAAACAATAACACTTAGTTAATTACAGTGACAATGAATGAAGAACACACTATTTGTATATAGTCTATTAATGTGTTAACTACAGTTTATAAACTATTATTAACTATAAACTAATAGTTTGCAATGTGCTCTTTTACAGTATACTTATTATACTTAGTATACTATAAAGTGTTACCCAAATATGAAGATATAAAACAAAAAAAATATGTACAGGAAGGAATTTTTCCCATTTAGGCCTTGAGTGCATGCGATTGGTTTAAATACCAGGTAATATAGTAAATTAGCTCAGGTTTCAAAATAAATTGCACCATTATCATGTGATCATAAATGACAAAATGACTTCTTTTACGTGTGCACTTCGCTAACGGCCTTGTGGAAGGTCCCACTAAGAGTGTTTCCTATCTGCAGTGTCCTTCAAATGTGCAAAAATGCAATTTGGAAGAGAAAGAGTGAGAAAAGGATGAGGTAGAAAGAATGAAGATACTAGAGAAAAATTAAGATAATCTTAAAAGCAACATGAAATCTTAAGTAATAAACTTCTAAGTGAAACAAAATATTCTACAGAAAAAAAAATTGTGGGAAAGGACTATCTTTTTATGCTTTTTATGATTTTATACATCAGGAATTGATTGGATTGTGAAAAGTGGGTGTTAAAAAGGATGGCGCAAGTTACTATATTCTAATTTTTTTTTGGAATAACATGCACTGATTAATTACGCACTATAAGATAAAGAACGTGCATCAAATAATAAGGTCAAGTCTGATTTTATGTTGACTTTGAGTGAACATGCAAACACACAAAAAGCAAAGGCATGCATGCAAACATTGCAAATAAAGCCGTAAATATGCACACAGCAATGAAAACTCACACCCTCAGTAACACATGAATGATTTCAGCTCTTCTGGCTGAATGGCGCAACCCCTCTAACCCGAGCAGAACCGCACTTGTTTAATATGCAGCCTTGCTTCCTCTCCATCTCTTTTTCTTTTCGAAAACACCCTCTAATTCAGCATAATTGCTCCTTGTCATTTTGTGCAAAGCAACTAAAAAAAACAGAATGACTCAAGACATTATGGGGCGGGAGCCTGCAGGGTCAGCACAGCCCAAACACCCCCTAAGCTCAGCACTTATGCCCATGATGTACATTACAAACAACGAATCACACCACAGAGCCCAATCCATCTCCTGTTTTGCCACTCACACAAGCAGGAGCCTGTCAAGATGAATTTTTGAAAAATGATTTTGCCCCCTGCACTTTTCTGACATTGCACCCTAATTTGAATATAAATTCATGCAGAACGCACAAAATAAAAATGTGACAATTTGCTCAAATTATACAGTCAAACTTATGGAAACAAAAAATATTTTTCAGTTATGTCCAAAGAGAAATGAAATACCACAAGGACTCAAAAGTTTGGGGTTGGTAAGATGTTTTGATGTTTTTGAAAGAAATCTCTTCTGCATTTATTTGATTAAAAACACATTAACGTAACGTATTTCACAAAACAGTAATATTGTGAAATATTTTTACAATTTCAAATAGCAAATAGGGTAACACTTTAGTATAGGGAACATGTATTCACTATTAACTACGACTTTTCCTTCAATAAACTCCTAATTTACTACTTATTAATAGTTAGTAAGTTAGTTGTTAAGTTTAGGTATTGGGTAGGATTAAGAATGTAGAATAAGGTCATGCAGAATAAGGCATTAATATATGCTTAATAAGTACTAATAAACAGCTAATATTCTTGTAATACGCATGCTAATAAGCAACTAGTTAAAAAACCCTAAAATAAAGTGTTTTACCGCAAATAGCTATTTGAATCTATTTTAAAATGTAATTTATTACTGTGATGCAAAGCTGAATTTTCAGCATCATTACTCCAGTCTTCAGTGTCACATGATCCTTCAGAAATCATGTAATATGCTGATTTGCTGCTCAAGAAACATTTCTTATTATTATCAGTGTTGAAAATAGTTGCGCTGCTTAATATTTTTGTGGAAACCATGATCCATTTTTTCAGGATTCACTAATGAATAGAAAGTTCAAACAGCATTTATTTGAAATGGAAATCTTTTTTAACATTATAAATGCCTTCACTGCCACCTTTGATCAATTTAATGTGCCCTTGCTGAATAAAAGTATTAATTTCTTTTAAAAAATCTTACTGGCCCTAAATTTTTGAACGGTATATGCTATATATACATATACAATAGTGGCCAAAATTGATGTCTGGCCTAGGAAAATCGACATAGTCACCCTTTATTTAAATATTAAAAATTTGTTAAAATGCCAAATTGAAAACTGATTATGATGTAGTCATTGTATGCTTTTTCCTGTGAGCTTTTTGTTTTTCTATGCATTCTGTTTTTTGCATAGTACAATAAAACCAGTAAAAATAATAAAAGTAAAATAAAAATAAAAGTAAGCTTTAATAAATAGCTGCAATAAATTATTGTGTCAGATTAATATCAAGTTTACTGTTTTGTTTTTCCTTTATATTTAAAAAATATAAAATACCGTCCTCATAATTTGATGGTTTAAATGAAACTTGTAGGGTCATAAAAAAAACAAATATCACCCCTGGACATCACTTTTGGCCACTACTGTATATAGTGTAAAGGGTGGTAAAAACTGTTTGCAGGTATAAATAGAAGAGGAGCATCTTGTTTACAGAAAATGCAAATAGTTATTGATGCTATTCACATGAAGTATAAATGAAAGTCATTCCAATGGTGAAAAAGCTTTGCACTGGTTTTGCATTCAGCGTACTACTTTTTTATTACACTGCAGGCTGAAATACTTTATTCTGATTGGTCAGTCGCTGCATTCTTCTATTAATTATTTTAGCATAAGAACCATTAAACTATAATTGACTGTTGTCCCAGTAGTTGCTCACATCACTCTGAGGTGTCTTTCTTCTCACATAATAAAATAATTCCAACTCAAGTGTCTGTTTACATGAAATATCGTACAATCAGGTGGTAATTATCACAAAAATAAACCCATTCAGGGTCATACAGGACCTCTACACATCGCCTTGTGTTCCTGATCACCCAGTCAGGGTTTATTTTGCAATAATGATAGGCTGACTCTACATTAACCCTTACATAATAACTTTCATTAATACATAATGAGCAAACATTATTTACGGCTTAACAGATCAGTAGCTGAACTACAATACATTAAAATATAAATAAATATGAATATTTAAGATGTCTAATGATGTTTCTATCTATTTGAATGCACATTAACTAATGATCTGTTATGCATTATATAAAGAAATAATGTTCGTTAATGAAAGTCATTAGAATGCGTTATCCAATGAGCTGAAACACAGGTGGTGTGAATGATGCAACATTGCGTCAACCAAGTGAAGAAATTAAATGTTACAGATATTTAGAACTATCTCACCGTGACGGTTTTAATGCGCCCGCCGCCTTTGGTGCAGGTCCATCCGGAGCGATTGAAGAGCAGTCCGCAGATCTCACCCTCTGAACATGGGGACATCTCACACCACTGCTTGCTTTTCACTATCCGGGCTACAAACATACAAACACAGACATTTTTTAAGCAACAATGCCTTAAAGTGATAGTTCACCCAAAAATGATCATTTACTTGCCCTGAAGTTGTTCCAAACCTGTATTAATTTCTTTGTTCTGCTGAACACAAAGGAAGATATTTTGAAGAATATGGGTAACCAAACAGATGATGGACCCCACTGACTTCTATAGTATGGAGAAAAAAAAAAGAAAAGAAAAAAAAAATACTATGGAAGTCAATGGTCCCATCAGCTGTTTGGTTACAAACATTCATTTCACAATATCTCCCTTTGTGTACAGCAGAACAAAGAAATTTATACAGGTTTGGAACAACATGAGGGCAAGTAAATGATGACAAAATTTTCATTTTTGGGTGAACTATTCCTTTAACCCTGTGATTCTAGGTTCATAAAATAATATAACATAAAACATAACATAACATAACATAAAACATAACATAAAATAAAATAAATGTTAAATTCAGTATTGCTACAGAGCCCCTAAAAGGGCATGGTGATGGAAAGGAAAAAAATGTATTGCAAAAGTTTTGCATTCCCCCCCAAAAACTTTGCATTTCCTCACAAAAGTGTTGCGTTCCCCCAAAAACTTTTTGCGTTTGCTCGCAAAGAACTCAAAAGTTTTGTAAGAGAATGCAAAGTTTCTTTGGGGAACACAAAATTTGTGCGAGAATGCAAAAGCATTAACATATTATTTTTTCTCCAATCTCATATCCAATCATGTCCCTTTAGGGGCTCCGTATAACGGAATAACACAAGTTCTGTGCAAAATAAATCAATGAACCCACTTTGTACATCAAATCACAACAAATCAATTTCAACTTATGCACAATCAATTTCTGCATTAAAACAGGTGTTTAGGAAAGTGCTGTAGTGTACAGCATCACAAAGAATAGTACATATGAGGGGCTACATTTTTAGAAAATGTATATTTTATATAACAAATTTGATAAAACACCTAACTTTTAAAGCTGCATAACATGCTGAAAGGTCAAAGACAATAACTAGTTCTTCAAAAAGGCTCAAATTTAAAATATATTGCTTTTTAAATGGTTTCTTTAAATAAAAACTAGTAACACTTTACAATACAGGTGCACTAATATACATAAATCCATGAACTAAGAACTAAGCCATACTAGACCAAAATAAAAAAACAATTTTTTATTTTTTTTTGCTGATGCGGTAATCATTAATGAATGGCGTAGTTCTTCATGAGTCGTACATTAACTTAAGATTATCTGAGAATTAGGCTACATCCACACAAAGCCAGAGCTTTCCCTATCCAATCTTTTTTCTCCTCGTCCTTAAGAAATATCTGCATACACACGAAACCACTGAAACCGACTCAAAACAATGTAGTGTACATGCCAGATCAGTATGTGGAGCTGTAATTCTGCCACAGAGATAAAAACGATAAAAACTAAAAATGAAGAAGAAGACTTGGACCATGCGCATAAACCTTGCGCGCTGTATACAAACTTTAGTAAAGCTTAAAAATAAAGCTTTATTTTAGTAAAGCTAATAGGCTCAGTAGCTTCTACAGCACAAATACAAGCATGTAGTTCGCTATTGTTGTTGTTGCTGCTGTTATGTGACGTAGCAGGGTGTCTGACTAGGGTCGAGACGTGGGGTGATGACATCATAGTTTTACAAAATATACGGATTGGCTGTACACACGAAAATGCAAGGGTGTCCTTTTCGGATTTATCCACCATGGGACCCGGTTTCAAAAAGATAGCGATTTCACTCTCCCAAAACGGCAGATCCGTCTGGACGAAACGCCAATACAATACAAAATTTTTGCATATACAATGCGTCTCTGTGTGGACGGGCCCTTAGTTTAGCATGAATTAATGCATATTAGTGCACCCGCATTGTAAAGTGTTACCTAAAAACCATTTCTTAAAGTAATTTAAATGTACTTTGTTTGTTTAGATATTCCTGACTAGTCTCCAATGTGGTATTTATATATTATTTAACAAAAATGGGTAAACAATTAGAGGATTTGGCAATGACAATGTGTATATAACATCTGTCATATAACCCCATTTATTCTTTTTTATGAAAGATTTTTGTTACTACAAACGTTTGAGATCCAACAGGCATTACAAAAAACCTCCCAACATTTATATTCAACATAAAATATGGATTTGTGTATGAAAGTGGATTTGAGATTATGGCAAAGTCATGCATGTTTCAGTAAGCAGCCTGCAGGCCTTGATTCACTGCACACTTCATTATCTTCACGTTGTAGAACCGAAACCATCAAACAACTCAGAGAGAGCTACATCAGACATGTGTATGCACTGAGGCTCCCGCTTTCAGTTCTCTTGTTTGCTCTGTAGATCCATGTAAAATTCCATAAACCCCTACTGTTCCTGTGCTTCAGACGCAGATCAACCAGTGTTCAGAAGGTGATGGGAACAAAACAGGTCAAAGAGGATGTAGAGCATCAGACAATCAGAAGATGGCTGCGTCTCGTCTGCACACCAGGAAAGAACAATAACAAATGAGATCCCTGTAATATCTCAGTTGTTTCTCCAAGATAGCAATTTGCTTAAATCTCCTGTTTTTCAGATGTTTCAGATGTGAAAGAAATTCCCTAGTTATCTCTTGTATATCTAGAGAATCAGAAAAGATCTCAAACTCGGCTCAGATTTGCCAGGATACCAAGGTCAATATGAGTCAACAACTGAAACATTTTTGTTATTTTTATTTCCCTGAAGAAATGTTATGAGAAATTCAACGAAGTTGATACTTAAACGAAACTGAACATGGATGTGCACAGAATACATTCCCAGGATTTAGATTCTCCTTAAATTCTACAAAATCCTCAATTTCATTAATATACCATCCCTGTGAGACCTCAGTTCCTTGATTACTCTGTCCATGCAATTTTCTGCGCACAAAGGCTCGGCTTCTTTTTAGAAATTTCCTGTCACCAGACGCTTAAGACATGTTTACAACCATTTTCTTGATCTGAAACACAGCAGGTCTTTCATGGCAGTTCTTATGAATATTGAGTGTGAAAGCGTTATCAAAGCTCCATCCCTGAATTTATCAAAGTAAAGTGGTGCCGCTGAAATGAAGGATTATGTCTTTAAACCGATCCGGAGCAAAAGCTTGGGATGGCCGAGCCAGCTCTACAGATCTCATCCAAGTCCTCCTGTCCCCGGGGGGCTGAAAACAATCAAATCCATCCCACATCACATAAACAAGCCTCCCTCTGAGGGACAGTATTCAAAAGCAAAAATACAACTGGGCCATGAAGAAAGAAAACAAAGAGCGTTAAAGGAAATCAATAGGCTTAAATGAAGCTGGAATGCTTCAGCGAGGTATTTAGCGCACAGTCGGTCAGGGTGTCTGAGCCGTGATGCCTCATGCTGAGGAATGGCTATATTGAGGTAACGCTTGTGATTACACACTCCAGTTGGAATCTAGTTGAAAGAAGTACTGGGGTGTCTGGACTAGTTTTAACATATGTGAGAAATATCTGCTGAAAGCACACAGAGCACCTGAGCACTGGGCATGCTTTCTTTGGAAATGATCTTGGCCCAACATGTCAAATGAAAAACATCTTGCTGCTATTGTACCAGATCCATGTGACAAGTAAAACTACTCATAATATTATTAGAATTGACTTCAAAACCAGTTTCAAACCAGTTTAGTACTAATGCTGATAAGGACCTTGAGCTCATACTAGATACACAAACTGTACCATTACTGATCTGAACTAGAACTCATACTAACACTCGAATGACTTTAAACTAGCACTAGTACTGTCTTTGAACTAGTACAGTGTATTGTTCATTGTAATCTTTTATCTAGAACAGATTTTAAATCTGTACTCATTCTAGCCATAATATTAAGACTTTGAACTAGTACACATACTAGCACTAGCAGAGTATTAGTACTGATTTTTCATACTAAGTCTAGTACTATCTATGATCTAGAACAGATTTTAAATTAGTACTCCTAGGACTAGTGTTGTCAAAAGCACTAACTTCGGTACCAAGTTGGTACTGAAACTTAAAAAATGAAGATTTGCTAAATGTTTTTGAAGCGTTGATTATTGTAGCCAATCACAGACATCTGTTGAGTGCGTGAACACAATGGCCAGAGGTGTTTAAGAATCCACTCAACAGCGCTCAAAATGCTAAGGGGAAATGTTGGTATTGTCACATTTTTAAAATTTCAGTACTTGGTACTGAAGTCGGTACTTTTGACAACACTACCTAGCACTAATACGAACTTTGAACTAGTACTCGTGCTAGTACTGAACTTACACATTGCAGGACCTAGCACTAGATCTAGCTCTGCACTAATCCTGGAGCCTCATTTATCAAATGTTGCGCAGAAACCGTCCAAAACCGCCCTCTGTGCATACACAAGTGCTCATTCTAGTACTAGTCCTAAACTAGTACTCATACCAGTACTAGAAATGACCTGAATTAGTATGCCTACAAAATTTGTTTTGAACCACCACATATTCTAGTACCAATACTGACTTTGAATAAGCACTCATAATAGCACTTGTGCTGATTTTGAACTAGTACCCAAACTAGTACTAAAACTGACTCTAAATTAGTACATCTACTAGCCCTAATACTGACTTTGATTTGGCACTCATACTTACACTAGTATGGTCTTTGAACTAGTACTGACTTTTTACTTAACCTATTCCTGTACATTTGAATAAATCTGTCATGAAAGCAAGTTGTTACAGCCACAATTTAAATGTTTACCCAATTATATAATTAAAAAGTAGATACAAAAAACACCTTATGTGCAGTTTAAATGTTTATATACAACTCACGTTTTATTTGAGTGCTGATTAATTACTAAATAATCTTTGGTTTTTCGGCTAATGAAAACTTTAATTTTTGTTTTCGGTTTTGGTAAAAAAAAAAAAAATTAAAAAAAATTAGTGAATCCCTAACTTGAATTATTATGCCTACTAGCTCTAATACTGACTGTAGTAGTAGTACAGATAATTGAAACAAAATCTCCCACATTCTATTATCAATTTAGTACTCATTCTAGCATTAGTATTGACTTCGAATTAGTACTCACACTAGCACTAAAAGTGCCTTTGGTACACAAAAGTGCAATTGATACACATACTAGTACAAGTACTCATATTTGCATTATTGCTGGCCTAGAACTAGAACAGATTCTAGAACACATTCAGTCTCTCTATTATTCATAACCGGTTTTCCTCAGTAATTTCCAAAAAAATCTGTTTCCCTTTTCATCTCGTCCTAAAATGGAAACACCTTGTATACTATAAACAAAACCAAAAAGTTGCTGATCCATCGCTGCCTTTAAAGCCCTGATCTAAAAACAAGCCTTTAATGTAAAATAAGAATATAGCCTTAATTATCATTAATGCATGTGAGATGCAAATACACACACGTCTCATTGGGTATGGTGAAGTGCTCTAACTAGGCCACACAGGGAGCAGAGACCGGCAGATTACAGCGCACACGGAGTTTAGCAGATATTTTCGTACCCTATTTGTTTCATGTGAAGCCTGATGAGGCTCCTGAGCTGTGCTCTCCGCTGTAGAGGCAGCCAGTGAACACATGGCCTCCTGGGGAGCTGTGTGCCTCTGCTCCAAACTCACTGATCATTAACTGCGTGCAAATAGATAGAACAAGAATACTTTCTCTTTCAGGGTCACTGTATATGGGGCAGGCATATGCAAAATCTTCCCAGAAAAAAAAGCAGCGGAACAAGAATCAATATAAACAGCCCACAAAACCAGATAATTTCCTGTTCCTCCCTGCATATTAAAAAAAGATACCACCCACTGACCAGTGCGTTTGTGTGGAGAGAATGAGTCCAGCTTCAAAAAGGATGAATCACACCCACACACACACACACTGTTTCCCATGGTACCTCTGTTCTGCATCACGACTCAATTCGTCTCTCTGCGTGCATGCAACACCTGAGCCAGCTCTGTCCAGCACACCTACACTGATTTAGACGTCTCCAGGGACCTGACTCGCACATGCCCTCCCTCGCTCCCGAGACCCTTGACCATCTGGCCCCCAGACTCATCTGCCAGACACAGCCTCACCTGCAGACTGCCATCTAACCGGATAGAGCACAACAGTGAGCGCAGGGTTCAGGAAATATTTTTCCATTCATTTTTTTCTATCTTAGAAAATAATTCAATAAAGTAGTGCAAACCTATAAATATATTTGGGACGGGTTGCCTGAAGGACCAATCAACTAATCTGTTAACTAATCTTAACCAGAAGCCCTGGAGCATTTTTAAAACATTTTTTACTTGAAGCACAGAAAACAACAACAACAAAGTAGTCCCTAAATAATAATCTGTTTTTATCTGTCTGTCTGTTAGATAGATAAAAGTTTGGGGTCAGTAAGATAATACAAAAAATTAATACTTGTATTTAACAAGGATGTATTAAAATGATCAAAAGTGACAGTAAAGACATTTAAAATGTTATAAATGCTGTTTTTTTTTTTTTTTTTTACTTAATATACTTCAAAGACCCCTGAAAATAATGGATCTATTTCCACAAAAATATATAGCAGCACTACTGTTTTCAACATCTGCGTTAGCATGATTAGCATAATCAGCATAATTTCTGAATTACTGAACATAATATTGTTTAATATTACTGTTTTTACCATTTTTTGATAAATAAATGTAGCATTATACCAAAAAGGCCAATTCACACCAAGAACAATAACTATAAAGATAATGATAACTACAGTCAAACCAACAATTATTCAGACACAAGATATCATTTTTGATATATTTTTACTAGTAGGTGTAGGACACTATAGTTCATTTATGTAAGTGAGGAGAGCAAAATAAAGTAAACTGTGACATTATACCCAAACATTCTTCATACAGTGGACTACCAGTAAAACTGATAAAAATTTGGGACCAAAAATTATTCAGACACTTTGACCTGACCATGTTTTGCTTAAGTGTTATCTGACATTATCAAGATACATTTTTTCTGACACAGTTGAACTCTGAGATCTTGTCATATTTTATTACCATTCTTTTAAACTATAGTGAATAAACTGTGATAATGTGTGAAATGTTGAAGGTGTCTGAATAAATTTTGGTTTGACTCTACAGGTGCTGGTCATATAATTAGAATATCATCAAAAAGTTGATTTATTTCACTAATTCCATTCAAAAAGTGAAACTTGTATATTTATTCATTAGACACAGACTGATGTATTTCAAATGTTTATTTCTTTTAATTTTGTTGATTATAACTGACAACTAAGGAAAATTCCAAATTCAGTATCTCAGAAAATTTGAATATTACTTCGTTGGGGCTCCTTTTGCCTGAATTACTGCAGCAATGCGGCGTGGCATGGAGTCGGTCAGTCTGTGGCACTGCTCAGGTGTTATAAGAGCCCAGGTTGCTCTGATAGTGGCCTTCAGCTCTTCTGCATTGTTGGGTCTGGCATATCGCATCTTCCTCTTCACAATACCCCATAGATTTTCTATGGGGTTAAGGTCAGGTGAGTTTTCTGGCCAATCAAGAACAGGGATACCATGGTCCTTAAACCAGGTACTAGTAGCTTTGGTTGTCAGTTATAATCATCAAAATGAAAAGAAATAAACATTTTAAATATTTCAGTCTGTGTGTAATGAATGAATATAATATACAAGTTTCACTTTTTGAATGGAATTAGTGAAATAAATCAACTTTTTGATGATATTCTAATTATATGACCAGCACCTGTATATTAGCGTCCACACTAATGCACAACATCGTTCTGTTTATCATAAGCGTGCTGCAGTTTTGTCGTCTGTCCCTTTAAATGCTCAAGCTCTTTAAGCAGGATGGATTTTGATTGGCTGTCAATGTTTTTTATCATTTATCAGCTGGAAAAAATCATTCTGAAAGTGATTCCAACGATATAATAAGTTGTGGTGTAGACTTTAAGAGTGATTTACTATGTCTTTATCATTCTTGGTGTCATCAAGCCTTAAGAGAGTTTAATAAAGAATAAATCTGGCCCCAAACTTTTGAACGGTGTGTGTGTGTGGGTTTCATACATTTACACTAAAAAATCTATTTCCATTTAAAATTCCTTAGTCCTTCTGTTGAGCTCTATAATGCAGGAGATATGATGACGAGATGAGAAGTGGTAGGTAGATTGACTAGATGCTAATGGATGGACATTTACTGTAATTTCTACATTCTTTAAAACTTTAATTGTCTCTGTACAGCTGTCACAGGGTAGTCTGTAATAGTACAGCATGTGTGTGTGTGTGTGTGTGTGTGTGTGTGTGCATGTGTATGCAACAGGTCCTTCTTTAATGGATCCACTACTAATGGAGCATGAAGGCAGCAGAGAAAGCCAATAAAAATCAATTTCCCACAGCTGTAATTATGGTACTCTCTTGGTTAATTACTCTGGTCTTGCCATTACAAAGTGCTACTAATGTGTCGTTGAAGAGCTCAAGCTGTAGCATTACCAAAAACACCATCGCACTGAAGAAACTAGCTATACGAGCTGTCAGGAGAGTTGGGTTTATTTGCTATAAAAACAACTACCACCATCATATTCAGGTTTACAACCTAAGAAAAGCTGAAAGCTTCCAACCCCATGAGATCCTCCGCCATATCCGGCGCTCGGCAGAACAGACAAGCTCAAATATTCCTCCTAAACCACAGTGACAATCAAAATCCAAAGATTACATTTTTTCTTTCCCTTTTCACCGATCCTCAGCCGTCACAGCACACACTGCAGAGAGGAACATTTCTTTACATGTAGCAAGTCTGACTATTGTGTTATATTGCGTGATACAAGATTTTGACACAAGACAAAAAAAACAAAAAAAACAATGCAATGCAAATTCAACAGTGAAGTCGAATGACACGACGTGGCTTGTTGCATGCTGTAAGCGGATATATGTGTGTGTGTGCACATGCACACAATGTGAGAATGTGTGTGTGTGTGGGCTGCATCTCACCGTCCACGCATGCTGGTCGGGCCCGTGTGGTGCCAGCGATCTGTCCTCTCCGGCAGGCACAGCGGGCTGTCTGCCTGGCGATAGTGCGCTTGGGTTGACTGCTGTCTCTATTCAACATCACTATCTCACATGTGCCTACTGCCAACTGACCTGTGGAGGACACACACACATACATTTCAGAAGGCATGATTTTGAAAATAAGGATATCAATAGTCAAGTCTTGTTATATAAACTTCAACATAAAGGTTTAATATCCCTTAAAATGACCCTATGTTTGAGTGCATTGTTATGTACCAGTCTAAGAGTCATTGCCAAAGCAATCATGGAGGGAAATAAACACGGATGACTTACAGTGAAATGGAACAACTCATTTAAAGGAACAGTACACCCAAAAAAGAACACTGTCAATGTTTACTCAACCTAACGTCATTCTAAACCTGAGTAACTTTCTTTCTTCTGCAGAACACAAAGGTTTTTGTGAATAAATATAATGAAAATGAACGAGAACGGAGTCACCACAAAAGTGGTTCATTTGACTTGTGTAGTATAAAAAGTGGCTCATTTGACTCAACAACTATATTCCAGATCTTCTTGTCACACAGTTGTTTTGTATGAGGAATTTTGTGAATGAATCATTCTTCTGAGTGCTTGAGTTATTTTAAATAAATTGGTTGATCAAGCTCACAAAACTGGTCTGAATGATTCATGAATCGGACTGATTCGGTTCTCTAGTTCAACTCACTGATTCAGTGATTCAGTCTCAAAAGATACACCCAGTTTAACACTGAGAAACAACTTCAATTTTATCACACAGAGATAAATACACTATAAAAAAATTATTTTCCAAAGATTATTACAGTACATTTTACAAGAAAATACTATTTCAGTCTTTCTGCTTCAAAATTTCACCTTTAATTCAAGGCATTACTTGACATTTCTTTGCGACCTGGGCACCACCATTTTTCATTGTGGTATGGAAACTAACAGGCTGACAGATTTTGGGAATTTTCATGTCATTTTTGTGTGAAATATTCCTTTGAAATATATATCTAGTGCAATAGCTCTGAATACCGGCATAAAATCTCATTTTCTCATTGGCTATACTATGAAAATCATGTAAGACAAATACTAGATCTATCCAAACATGTCCAGACAACCAATTTACTAGACATCTGAAACTAACCAGAATAGGCAAGCTTCAGAATAGGTATAGCATCAGAGATAGGTAAAACTCATTTTCTCATTTGGGTTTCTCATCATGTCTTTTGAAGAAGAGACCATTTTAAAGTGTCACTCTTTATAAATGGTAGCTTTTTACTTTTCTTAAGGTGTTCATTGTTGTTCAAGCCTTTTATAAAGCAAAATCTGTCTCTCTTATATCCTCAGAGACCACTTCCCCTCAACGCTTTCTCTGACAAGCATAAACGCTTGGCTGAGTATTTTTGACACTTTTAGTGTGCTGGCAAAGCTTACAACTTCTATTCAAGTGACCACAATGACCAGCAAGCTTCAGAGAAAAAGAATGAAAAGTTCATAAAGTCTGGCTAGGCATTAGCTGACTCATACATAATCATAATCATAATTCACTTCAGAAAAAAAAAAATCTTCCTCTTTCCTTCACTTCCTGTCTTTGCTCTTTCTTTGTGTTTGATCAAAAAGGAAAAGTGGCCGGGTACAACTCTATGAATCCAGCTGTTTAAAATGGCAATAAAAGCAGATTTACAATATTAATTAATCTTATGTGGTACCGTTGAAGGGCCAACAGAGATGTGATGAAAGGGGATTTTTATATGTGTAATAGAACTCGGGAACAGTGATGAATCACCACTGTCTCCTGCTTTAAGATTCCTTTTCACAGGAAGCTCATCTCAAGGGCGCAATAATTCACTCCGATCAGACCGAACGGAGAGCCAATCAGATCTCATCGTCAAAAAAAAAAAAAGGCAAAATGGCTAACTATTGTCTCCAAAAGCAGCGACACTGCAGCAGGACAACTTTAATCAACGCTTGACGAAAGACAGCCCGAAAAGAAATCAGAAAACTCTATTCATGCACCATATTCTCTTTTCGTCAACGCCTCAGCCTTGATTTTAGCTTTAAGCGGCTGCTGATTGCAGGGCTGAACGGCTTATTGCTATTCATCATATTTTACACCCTCCCCACCCCAACATGCACAAAAACAGCAAAACCACCCTCCCGTTGGATTAGCACTTGACCCATTGAAATGCAAAGACAGCAGTGTAGAGCTGATGACCGCTACTGCTTGGTCAACAGTCGGCACAGACTGAGCTGATTAAGACGGACGTGCTGAACGCAAAGCTTGTACTCCCTACAGGACAACCAATTGGTTTCACAGTCCAGTGGCCTGAACAATTACTATTTCAAAACAATAGGTTAAGGTCAGCCAAGCTCGAGAAGGCACCTGCCTTTCATGGAAGATACCAGTGGAATTGAACACAATGTGCAATGGACAGACAGTCAGGCTCATTTCTACATTGGAAATGCTTGATATTTTTAAAACACTAGGAGCTGTTAATATAACTAGATTTGTACACTTTCTGAAGGACATGTGATTGCCTATTTAGTGTCTAAAAACACTGCATTATGGACTAATTTTCAGTCCATTCTCGCTTGTGATGTACAAAAAAAGTTTCCTCTTGCAACAGCACAACACTGTAAACCTAAATAAGATATGATGTTCCCAATTTTAAGTAAGCAGAACTATCAAGTTTTGAGTTTGTAGGACCCATGCATGTTAAGTGGTCCTAACTTGAAGTACTGAGTTAGCTAACTCGTATAGCAATTAACAAAGATTTAGTTAATTAACTTTTCTATTTTGAACTCTTGCACATAAAATGAGTTATTTACTTACATGTAAACCCTATTAAAGTTGTCAGAACTCAAAAAAAGTTTAATGAGAATTCTTTAAGTTAAAAACCTCAAAGTTTAAGTAAGATTTTGTACTCATACATTGTTATTGTTCTTAACTTGAAATATTTAAGTACAACTTAAAATTATCAGGTTATTTCAACATAAAATATTTTGCTAGCTATAACAAACTAATTCAGAAAATGCCAATTAGTTAACATGTTAACAATAGCATACTGATTGAGTACAGCAACTTAAAACATGTAACTTACCTGCTCTCAAACCAAGCCGCATGTGCCACTTGTCACCATGATTGTAACTCTCCAAAAATAATTGATCTGGCACAAAAAACATTATATAACACTTTATTCCAGCCCAGTTTCGTCTAAATTAAAATAAATGAGTTCATACAACTCAAAACAATGAAACAGTTCAGTTTACTTGAAATATGTCAGTGCTGTGAACTCAAAAGAAAAAGAAAGTTCTAAATACTCAAACAGTTAATTTGTTTCATTTAAGTTTGTCCTACTCAAACCAGTTAAGTATTTTGAGGGTTTACAGTGAATACTAAACATTACACACCAAGAGCAAAACTTACATGCAATTTCAGGCCGAACGTGTCAGATGCAAAGTCTATTGAAATTGTTTTAACCTTGACGGCGATGGGGCATCTTGTTGAGTGGAGATGAGAAATCCCAGCAGACATCATTATTGTAAAGACTATGGAGAATGCTGAAGGTCACCTCTCTCTGTCTCGCACGCGCTCTCGCTCTGATCAGCCTCCTCCAAAATAGAGCCACAACCTCTTTCCATAACGGCCCACATTAATCCTCCACAGCTCAGAATTTAGATAAGAGAATTAACCCCTCCTTCAGTCCTCTGATGCTTCTCTGTTCGCCCCTTTTTATTCGGTTTCATTTCATACCGAGGTGTTTCTTCAACTACGGGTGCTTTTGCTAGAAAATAAATTCGTACTTTACACACTTGCACTAGTTAATTTGATTTGTCTGCTAACAACAGCAAATATACATGCATTACAGATGAATTCTGGGATTTGCCATTTCTGAAAGCCATGAACACCAACTTGAAGTTAGAGCTTGATTGGAAATTAAGTGCAATAAAAATATTTTATAAATGTATTATAAAAAGTGATTTTTACATCTTCACATATTACGTTTCATATTTTATTTAATTTATGATCTGCACTCACCTTTGGAAACCAAAATCACTAAATTTAAAAAATGATTAGTTTGATTGATTGTTATGATGGGTGACAGCTGTATTTTTAAAATTATCTTACTGTTAGTGTTTATTTGACTCTTTGTTTTGATTGTCATTTAAAAATGTAAAAATTCAATAATTATATGCAATAATTTTTATTTCAATATAGGTAAAAATTACACCTAATCACCATATAATAAGCATTTTGAAAACTAGAAAGAAAGAAATGAAGGCATGTTGAACATTTTCCAAGAGAGTGAGACCTTCATATAACTAACAGGGGAAAAAAGTTAATTTAATATTTTTTAATTAATTTTAATAAAAATAGACCCCTGGGACATAAATGTGCCTGTATTTGAAGAAACACACACAAAACGACACACACACCCATAAAAACAGCTGTGTGTTGATGGCCAGGAACATCCATGGCATGAAATACCAACATTCTGTCCATGTTTAACAGCCAGAGGATGAATGGGACGGACGGAGATAAGCCTCAGAAAACAGGATGGAAAAAGAGAGAGAAAGAGATAGAGTTGGAGGGTTTGATGTGCCAAAAGCTTGACAGCCATTCCATCACAGGTTGTTAAGTTAATTGATATGACAGGAGGTTTTTCTGCCTGTTTAGTCCAGACACGACAGAGCGAATCAAACGATAAGGATCTACATGCACCTGAGCACAGAGCAGCACAGACCGGGTCACCAAACTCAGCTCTGCTCTTCTTCAGACTCTACTTCCTCTCTCAGAGGAAGTAGATTCAGGTCTGCAGTGTCACTTTCAGCCTGAAGATGTATGTACAACTGCAAGGGAAACACGAAGCTCAAAGCTAGTGCAGTTCAAAACACCACCGCCTCTCCAAACACGGCACCACAGGACAACTGACAAGAAGATGACACTTGTTTCTTTCTAGAGTTTGCAACAAAAGATAAGGGTTAGACAAAACATTTCACTGCAAACTCTCACTGGTTCAATCACTTGAATCAGCGGGGGTGCTAAAAGTTTAACACACGATGGGAGTGAATGAATCTCGTGAAACTTGTCAAGAACATGTTCAGGTTATATTTCATACCAAATTTAAAAGATAAAATATTTTATGTATTTTGTACAAAGAAAACATTTAATTTTTAAGAACAATGAGATTTTTTTGCACTGCAACATTTTAATGATAATTAAGCACATTTATTTATCAATTGTCCCTGCTGTTATGGAAATAACAACAATAATGCAACACTAAATAGGACAAGTGGTCTGGAGAATGGGTGAAAGATAATAATAATTAGATTATTAATACTCTAATGTGTGAACATTTCACTTTTAAGTTTTTTTGCAATTCCTTTTTGTGTTCTAATTACTGTAATAGTAAGTTTTACTTGCTACAGTAACAAAATACTGTAATATGCTTTATGTTAAAAGGGGACCTATAATGCCCCTTTTACAAGATGTAATCTAAGTCTCTGGTGTCCCCAGAATGTGTCTGTGAAATTTCAGCTCAAAAGACCCCACAGATCATATATTATAGCTTGTCAAATTTGCCCCTATTTGGGTATCAGCAAAAACATGCCGTTTTTGTGTGTCCCTTTAAATGCAAATGAGCTGCTGCTCCCAGCCCACTTTCCAGAAGTCCAGAAGTCCAGAAATCCAGCGTTGAATTGACCCTCATTTGTGAAGCAGTCCGGTGTAAAATGACGGCATGGAAACAACACTCTACTACAAAAACTCTTCCTCTTCTCTAAAGCAGCCCAACATGGCCTCACCCCCTTTGTTGCGTGTTCCCCGGGGCAGGGTTTATGTAAATTTTGGGGTTTGTGATGTCACCAACCTGGGAAGAAGCTCATTGTAGTGTATTGTGCACGACAAGCAAGATCTTCAGAAAAGAACTTACATTTCAGTCCATTCCTCGCACAAAGCTATTGTAATGTTTTTTTTTATTTTTTATAAGATGATACAGACTTTAGTGCACAAGTCATATGAACTACTTTCATGATGTTTTATGGTGCTTGTTTCAGTCCTTTTTAGATCCTGATCCCAATCCACTTTTATCACCAGGAAGAGAGCGGTTCAGACACTTGTGTTAAACATCCTCTTTGGTGCGCCACAAATGACATGAGAGTAAACGTGAGTAAAATGTACTATTCTCTTTCTTTGTGGTGGAATATGATGCTCTTGACAGGCATCGTGAGATTCACTCAAATACATCTCTTCAGTCCACAGACAGCCAAGCTAATCCTTTGATACTGTACGAGTGGAAAGGAGTGCAGCTTGAGCCGCAGTTTAAAAACTGCCTCTCTGTAGAGTTTGTCTTTGCTGTTAACTGTTATGTTCAGCAATAGAGATGGCCATAACCTCCTGCATTGTGTACGGGAGAGCTAATTAACCCACACTAACCCTCTAAGAACCTGTTTAAACATCTATGTCATTTAGCATCAACCTCAAGTGGAATGAGGATGGCTATAACAAAAAATTGATACAAGTTAGCAACAAGACAGGGAACAAAGGTCACACACTTCAGACAACATCTGACAATAGTGAACTCAGACGGCATTTCTCAGGAGGAGAGAGAAAGCAGTGAAGCTAAAATACTGCAGAACATCATATCATTCATCTTCATATATTAGACACTCCAGAATTCCTCTCAGCTAAGAGAGAGAGGGAACAACGAACTAGTGCAGGGTGGCATGAATTACATTTATGTATACCCAGCAGCGAAAAATTTTAAAAAATGTGTGGCACAATACTGCACAATTGATTTTGCCTTAAAAAGCTTTTGAATTTTCCATAAACATTCGTTCAGTTCTACGGCTTCATTACCTACAGAGGCACAAGTGGTTTCTTGCCACAAAATTTATGATACGGGCCATCATTAACATCTGGCATGCTGGGAGCTGGTGCCCTTTGTTGAGGAAGAAATTGCATTTTGCAAATTGTGCTGCTGAAAATGACATATCTGTCCTGCCCACCTACACAACATTACGACAATGGCATTTAGGGAGAGTGCAAAAATAACCAGGAATTCAAACCTTGTGGTTCAGCCAAGTAATCCCAGAGGACAAATTTATTGCTCAGAGGTTGCTCATTTACAGCTCGAGAGAATTAATGGAGTTCTCGGTTATCTTTTATTAGGTATCAATTGTCTCAGATGTTTCTTCTACAAGGTTGTGCACCATTAGATAATGACGGACGGACGGATAGACGAGACAGAATGATAGAAAAGACAGGATGATAGAACGATAGATAGGACAGACAGACAAACAGACAGATAAAAAACAGACAGAATGATAGAATGACAGATGGATGGATGGATGGATGGATGGATGGATGGATGGATGGATGGATGGATGGATGGATGGATGGATGGATGGATGGATGGAAAGACAGACAGACAGACAGACAGAATGATAGACAGACAGGCAGGCACATAAAACAGACAGAATGATAGACGGATGGATGGATGGATGGATGGATGGATGGATGGATGGATGGATGGATGGATGGATGGATGGACGGACGGGCAGACAGACAGACAGACAGACAGACAGACAGACGGATGGATGGAAAGACAGACAGACAGACAGAATGAAAGACAGACAGACAGGCAGGCAGGCAGATAAAAAACAGACAGAATGATAGAATGACAGACATATGGATGGATGGAAAGACAGGCAGACAGACAGACAGAATGATAGAATGACAGACAGATAGACGGATAGACAGACAGAAGGATGGATGGATAGGCAGACAGACAGACAGAATGATGGATGAATGGAAAGACATAGGAGATTAGATAGATAGATAGATAGATAGATAGATAGATAGATAGATAGATAGATAGATAGATAGATAGATAGATAGATAGATAGATAGATAGATAGATAGATAGATAATAGACAACAGAATGATATATAGGACAGACAGACAGAACGACAGATAGATCGAAAAACAGACAGAATGACTGACAGACAGATATATAATTTAGTCTAGGAAGGATTTGATGTGATGTTTGAGTTTACATTAAAATCTCTTGACTCTTCTGAGACACTGTTGAGAACTCCAGGAAAACAAATATAAAACTATTGGAGTCTCTCTCTCATGCAGGATGTGCTGAGAACTTCTGCTGCATTATAATTAGAAACATCCCTTCCCACCCACTGATACCCAAGCTTAACGGTGGAAGCCGAAAGGTGTCGGCGGTGGCATGGCGAAAAGTCCGCAGAGGGAACACTGACATTTCCAAATGTATTGTTAAATAAACTGGCAGCGCTGATGTTGGTGACAGCTCATCCATCTGTCTGTTTTGTGGCCCAGAGTGCACACCCACAGCCAAGCGCACTTTGATTTCCTGTCTTTGCCATGACGAATGGCGGCGCTTTGTGGGGGAGCTGTCAGGGCAGAATTCACAGCCACTCGCAGCGACCCACACATTTCTTTGTTACCGAACCCTCAAAAGGGCCTGACAGACCAAAGCACGTGTTGCAGGTAATGGGCCTGTCTTAAAAAAAACACAGTAGCCCTTTTATTACATCACTCTCTTGTACTGTAAATCCATTTCCTAAGCCAAACACCCTCCATCTGTCTCTCAGCCATAGACGCGTTTACTAATATGAATTATTCTTGTCTGTAAAAGGATTTTGGATAACAGTCAGGGAACATCTACTACAAATCATGCCATTTTAAATCATTGCTGATGGTTGTCAAAGGTGGTTATGAAATTTCACCTGCCAAAAATCAACAGATAAATTACCCTCTTTGAGTGCACGTCCAAAAAAGACCTCATAAAATTGTCTGACAAGCTACAGTAGGCTTTCTGTCCTGTGTTGATGTATTTTTTATTGAAACAAAAAGTTTAGGTAACACTATTTCAATAGTCCACTTTAGACATCCTACTATCAGTCATTAGAGTATTAGTAGACTGTCTGCTTGATAACTGATAACACTATATTTTGATGCTCCCCCAACACACATTCTACTGAATACAAGTAACTTTTGTCAACTTATTTTACTAAACCTAACCCTAACCTAACAGTCTAATAATATTCAAGGAGAGTTAGTTGGCATGTAGTTGCAAAGTTACTTACAGTTAGTAGTACAGGTGCTGGTCATATAATTAGAATATCATCAAAAAGTTTATTTATTTCACTAATTCCATTCAAAAAGTGAAACTTGTATATTATATTCATTCATTAGACACAGACTGATATATTTCAAATGTTTATTTCTTTTAATTTTGATGATTATAACTGACAACTAAGGAAAATCCCAAATTCAGTATCTCAGAAAATTTGAATATTACTTAAGACCAATACAAAGAAAGGATTTTTAGAAATCTTGGCCAACTGGAAAGTATGAACATGAAAAGTATGAGCATGTACAGCACTCAATACTTAGTTGAGGCTCCTTTTGCCTGAATTACTGCAGCAATGCGGCGTGGCATGGAGTCGATCAGTCTGTGGCACTGCTCAGGTGTTATAAGAGCCCAGGTTGCTCTGATAGTGGCCTTCAGCTCTTCCTGATATATGGCTGCGTTGACCTTGGACCTCAGAAAACACAGTGGACCAACACCAGCAGATGACATGGCACCCCAAACCATCACTGACTGTGGAAACTTTACACTGGACCTCAAGCAACGTGGATTGTGTGCCTCTCCTCTATTCCTCCAGACTCTGGGACCCTGATTTCCAAAGGAAATGCAAAATTTACTTTCATCAGAGAACATAACTTTGGACCACTCAGCAGCAGTCCAGTCCTTTTTGTCTTTAGCCCAGGCGAGACGCTTCTGACGCTGTCTGTTGTTCAAGAGTGGCTTGACACAAGGAATGCGACAGCTGAAACCCATGTCTTGCATACGTCTGTGCGTAGTGGTTCTTGAAGCACTGACTCCAGCTGCAGTCCACTCTTTGTGAATCTCCCCCACATTTTTGAATGGGTTTTGTTTCACAATCCTCTCCAGGGTGTGGTTATCCCTATTGCTTGTACACTTTTTTCTACCACATCTTTTCCTTCCCTTTCGCCTCTCTATTAATGTGCTTGGACACAGAGCTCTGTGAACAGCCAGCCTCTTTTGCAATGACCTTTTGTGTCTTGCCCTCCTTGTGCAAGGTGTCAATGGTCATCTTTTGGACAACTGTCAAGTCAGCAGTCTTCCCCATGATTGTGTAGCCTACAGAACTAGACTGAGAGACCATTTAAAGGCCTTTGCAGGTGTTTTGAGTTAATTAGCTGATTAGAGTGTGGCACCAGGTGTCTTCAATATTGAACCTTTTCACAATATTCTAATTTTCTGAGATACTGAATTTGGGATTTTCCTTAGTTGTCAGTTATAATCATCAAAATGAAAAGAAATAAACATTTGAAATATATCAGTCTGTGTGTAATGAATGAATATATTATACAAGTTTCACTTTTTGAAGATATTCTAATTATATGACCAGCACCTGTATGTCTACAGTGGACTATTGAAATAAAGTGTAACCGAAGTTTAGGTGGGGCATATCACAAAATTAGCCAGTAGGGTTTAGTTACGTCACTACAATGAACAATTATTCAATATTTTGCAATTATTCAATACTTGCTGGTTGATTGCAGGGGGAGGGACAATCTCATTCTACAGAGCATCTGACTGTAAAGTTTAAGGCCGTGTGTCCACCAAAGAGTTTTTAGCCAGCTGAAAATGGTAGGTGCTCTGCTAAAAACAGCTGTGAGCGCTTCGGCAGCGCAGCATATTTGTCAGTTGAGACGCTTTATTGCTATGATACGGAATATCCGCGGCACTGTTACTTGTAGCTGGTTTCGCAGATAATTTGTTTCAGACTAAAAATGTCAACACAAAGTAGAGGACTGTTCAGAGACTAGCAATATTGATTTCTCATCAATTTTGTTCGGTTCTCTGCTTGTTGATGTCGTTGCACATCAAGAATGTTGTGACAGTTGGTAGGTTTTGTATTTGTCCCGCCCCTCCACTCTGATTGGACAGCTGGCTAGTGACAGTGATGAGCGCAGCGTTTTACTCAAAGTTGAACATTCTTCAATTCGAGGCAACCGGTAAAAAACGCAGAGCGTAAAAACTAAAAAAGATTAAATTTTAATTAAAACATTTGCATTAACTGAAATAAAAATAAAATAACTAACATACCTGGGAAAAAGTTAAACTAAACTAACATGACCAACGTTTTCAGCAGTCTAGTGGTATTTTCATGTTAAATATAATTTCAAGTTATAATATATTGTGTCTTAAAAACTAAAACTAAATAAAATGAAAATACATGGTGTATTATAAACAAGTAAATATAAAAAATATATATTATAAAATAAATAAATAAATAAATATATATATAAAATCATTATGAACTGATAAAAATGTCTCCAATGCAATGTCAAATGCATAAATTCACATAAATCTAAACAAACTAAATGAAATATGAAAAAGCCACTAGACAGCAACTTTAAATTTAAAATATTTATTTTGTTTTATACTAGTTAGTAGTGCATAAACCTTTGTATGAAGCCCTAAAATACTAAAATTAAAAATAAAATTAAAAAAACTAACAATGACAGAATAAACTAAATTAAAGTGACAAATTAAAGAAGAAGTTTCAGACTGAGTAACCCGAAGGTTGTGGGTTTGATTCTCAATACAGGCAGGAAATGACTGAGGTGCCCTTGAGCAAGTAACCTAACCCCTAATCACTCCCTGGGCGCCACAGCAAAATGGCTGCCCACTGCTCTGGGTGTGTGTGTCCACGGTTTGCAGCGTGTGTGTTCACTACTCACTACTCCTAATATGTCTGCATTTGGATGGGTTAAATGCAGAGGACAAATTCCAAGTATGTCCTTCACATGTCACTTTAAAAATTCAAAAACATAATAATCCTGTGACGGCCATTGAAAAGTAGGCATTCAATATTATTGTAGATGTTTCACCAGTGACCTATTTTTCTCACAGGGCTCTTAACAGCATGAAACAGACTTATGATTTTTCCTGTCTGTTGCAAGGCATCTAATATAGAACGATCAAAGACATATATTGCTCAGGTGATTGGCTCAGGAAATCTTTCTGGAACTGAAGCAAAAGCAGCATGCAACAGCCGAGCAACGGCCTTTAAGATGGATAGCTCTCCAGGTTTATTAAAACTCCTTGAAATCAACCTACGAGCGGCTTACAGTTGTCTCTGCATATTAGAAACAAGAAAGTGCTTTAACATCAGAAAAATGTCACACATCACATTTAACCAAACAGAGCAGTATCTCTGATGTGCAGGGCAGCATTTGGTGCGCTTGATGGATAAAGGGAGACATCAGTCAGTGACATAATCTTCTCTGCATGTGCAGGTTGTTAGGACACAAGCTCATTTGCATTTTATATATATAAAAAAGCAGCTGAATCAAATTTGCACAGGCATTAGTTTGAACGCTCAGTGGTGCGGGAGGTGCTCAACGAAACTGAAATCTTTCTACAATATTTAACAAAGACTAATCTTTTGCTCCGAGCTTTCCGGGGAATTCCACTACGGAAGAAGAGAGAATTTTTAATTGGACTCCTGACAATTGATTTTAATCTTGTAAATCTCTCATCTCGTCACTGTCCCTCTCGTTACGCTGGGCATCAGTGATGAAAACGCTCTGTGCATTATCAGTGATGTCATAGCAGCAGCTCTGTTGTGATTCTGGATGACAGCTCTGGCCTGAGAGGACGGCATAATTAAATCACGACTATAACACACGCTGCTGGCTCACAAAGACACACACACATCTCTATATCACTTACATCTTACCACAATTAATGTAGTATTAAAATGTGCATCTGTACACTGGATCTTTTAAAAGGCCATTAAAAAGACAAGAGCGATGAGGGTTTTTCATCACATGCCTTTGGTGTTTGAAGGGTAAAGGCCTCGTTCGACGCCACATTCTTTCATCTGTAAATGACTCGGAGCCAAACAGTGGCAAAGGTCGATGGTCACACACATTGATCAATCAATATCTGACCCACAACTTCAGTAGGGTCTCGGATATCATTATGAATGAATGGCCACCACACTATAGCGTCACAGCAATCAAAAGTTGCCATTTCATTTAGCTGTTGAACAAAATCATGTTCCTTCAATGGACAGAAATGAAAATTCGGTCATTATTTACTTACCCTTATGTCATTCCAAACCTGTACAACTTTCTTTTTTTAGTAGAAAAAAACAAAAAAAACAAAATATATATATATATATATATATATATATATATATATATATATATATATATATATATATATATATATATTAAACCAATCGCCTTCATTGTATTAACTCAAATTTTTAATTTCAATGAACTCAAAATTTTAAGGTAACCAGGTAACTTACTTTAAGTTAAACCAACAATTCCAATAACCATTATGAGGTGATGAAAAATGTCTTTAATGCAATGTAAGTCACATTGGATAAAGGCATTTCAAATACATAAGGGTCAGTGACGTGACGGGTCATTTGTTTGTCCAAAGGCCTTAATAATAATAAAAAACAAAGATATGACATCCAAAGTATGTAAGGTAGTACAACTAGATCTTTTAATTATATTTTGCTACATATAAAGGTATTTTAAAGATTATGAAGTGTCAAAAGGTCATTCGGTTTAACCGTCCAAAGGCCAATATAGCCATTTCATTTGTGATTAAAATATCTTAAAATGTAATAAATGTATATATATTTTTATTCTAGCATGATTTTATAACATCATATATTAACATAGTGCACAATGGTATTAAAATTATGTGTAGAAGTCGTTGCTTTGTTATGAGAAAGAATGTCCATTAAAATTAATTTCATTGATGTCATTTGGAGTAACCAATATAAAGGGATCATTTTGGATCATGTCATGTGGTCAGTATCACGTGACAGGATGTGATGTGTCATTCAGACACCTGCAAAGGACCACATGGTCATGAAGCAAAGTAACTAACTCTCTTTTAACTATTTGAAAAATTCATGTTTTCACATGTCTCAAAACATCAGGTCATTCGGTACATGGAAAATGTTGTAATATTTTAAAAACTAAACTAAATATAAAATGCAACTAGCTAGCCAGATATCAGCCTGTTAGCATTGTTTGAAAATATCGTCATTCGGTATAACCAAAAGTGTAATTCGGTAAAACTGAAACTGTGGTTAAACCAAATTACTTTTTTGGTGACAAATTGTGTCCATCTTGTAAAAAATGACAAAAGCAGTGTTAATTGATTATAAAAACCACAATCTCATTGTTAACACTAGAACTTTAAAATTAATTATATCTCCATTATGTTTTTTTTTGTTTGTTTTTTTACATTTTTAAAAACCTTATTCGTAAATGACCCATAAATGTATATTACAGAGCCCTGCACATGCATGCGAGAAAAAAAAAAATGTATATAGTGGCCATGAATTAACTCATTCATTCCCACGATTTACTAATTTGTCACCACGTTTTACTAATTCTTTTCCTTGTTTTAGAAAATCGTGGCCACATTGTAATAATTCATGCCCTTGATTTAGTTTAATCGAACTGAGGGAACAAATCAGTTCACCTCGGCCATGATTTACTAAAGTGAGGGAACAAATTAGGGATCAAAATCTTAATATGTGGCCAAGATGTACTAAAACAAGACAATGAATTATTAATTTGTGGCCAGGATATGTATATATTTTTATCTGCATGTCATGTGCAGGGCTCTGTGTCCGTCGTATGTAAACTAAATGAAACCAGAAAATGCCACTAGAGAGCAACACCACCAGACTGTGCTAAAATAATAAATAAATAAATAAATAAAACAGTTTTATATTAGCTAGAGTCCATAAACTTTGGCCAAACACAAAAGAATATATTCTAGCTATTTTTGTCCACAATAAAGTTAATGGGGCCAAAGCAACATTAAAAAAGAAATAAATATTAGTTAAAAAAAAAAATCGTAAAGTCTTTGTTTGTTTTCCACAGATAAAAGAAAGTTGTTCAGATTTAGAATGGCATGAGGGTGAGTAAACAATGATAGAATCAACCAATCAATCAATCAACCAACCAATCAATCAATCAAACTATCTATCTATCTATCTAAAAACATTACAAAGACTTCATGGTAAAAATATGAAATATCCCCTCACTTTGCCTTTAAAACACAACATGCATAAAATTATTCAGTGACATTTGATGACTGATTTATCAGCCTCTGCAAGCTGGATATGATGCAAAAATTTCAAGCCCCTTTTTCTAGTTTCTTCATGTTGGTCCGAAGAATATAATGTAGTCAATTTTGTACTGTATTTTACTGTTATATGTAGAGAGGATCCAGAAGGGATGTTTGATCCCCCAAATACAAGACACCAGTTCCCGCCTACTAACATTTAGTGCTCTGAATGTCTCAGTTAAACGTGAGGATTTGTGCAGCGGGGTGCCCATAAATCTGCAGTATTACCGTGAGAAGACGCCACCATGAGATGAAGTGTTAATGTCTGTAATATCTCTTATTATATCCTATCTTAACTCAACCCCCTGACAAAAACCAATCACCCCCCACCCCACCCCCCACTGACAGCCATCTGCAAAACTTCCACATCAGCACACAAATGCTGTGCCACGTATGACATGCCTCCCAGCGCCTTTTTAGGCCAGTTAGCTTATCAAATGTGAGTCACATTCTTACCCCTGACTCAAATCATGACTATCCTCTTCATTACCTCTAGAACACACAGGGAAATGCCGGTGAGACATGCACACACAACACAATCAACAAAATATAGTGTGTGATGCATATCAGTAGGCACTGATGCAAATGCATGCACACAAAAGCTCACAAATCATTCACGGCATTAAAAGAAGTAGAAGACAAGAACTTTAGAGAGCCATAAGCTTCACACCACAAATATTCGGACATACACAATGAATGCACCCTTAAAAGCCATTCAAAGGAAAGGAAATTCACAAATGAGGTCTCAGCTGCTTCTCACAGAGAAATCTCAACAATGACACAAATTGTTCTCAGATTTCTCAAGTCTGCAGTCAGAGATCTCAAACATTCCTCATTAAATTCTTTACATTTGTGGTCCATGTTTATCTTGCACCTATGCAATCTCAATTTTTATTTCTTTAAATGAATTTTAGGAGAACCCTCTGAGACAAAGTTGCATGAATGGGATCTCCAATAAATCTCCTGAGCTATGAACTAGCAACCCCTAAGCAATACAATTTTCCTCTGGGTTGTGAAGCATGCCCTCTATATTATGCTATAGATTTCCATAATAATATCACAAGCTCTCCAGGGTCTCTCAGAGGAGTTGCTTCTGTCCTATACACTATGTTTTTTTCCCCTGGGTATTAAGGCACAGAAGCTCGGCTCAGAGAAATCTGACTGCTGTATTTTTAAACAACTTCATATAATAAGGACAGAATCTGAGGTGAGCCTACGCATAGAAAAAATATGAGGTTATTTGGACCACGTTACCATAGTGAAAGTCATGTATAGTGATGCTCAACACTTGCCTTCTTTCAGGATGTGGGTGTAGATCATCCATAGCATGAGCAGGCAGCAGAGAGACGCGCCTCCGCCGGCACAGAGAGCCCGCATCCCCGACTGCATCCTCACTACGTCCCGCAGAAAATACTCCCGGCACCCAGCCTAGAGCAAGTTCAAAGCAAACTCGGCTACTTCCATAGATTTTCACGGGAATGTGGCCGGGATGCGAAGAGAGTTAATCCGACGTGAATTTACGCGCAGTGGATTCCATTTTACGCATTTCATAAAACGCATTAAAATATTTAATTTGAAGGGAGGGGCATTAAAAAGTCATTATTTAATTGTTATTTGATCAATTAAATATTTAACAATATAATATGTATAATGGTCTAAAAGCAAAGCAAAGATGGAAAACTCATCCAAGCAAAGTGAAATGAGTCATAATTTGGTCCGTTGGAAATTGCGCGAATCCTCTGCGGTCTGGAGAAGTATCCACACGGGGTGAAATGGTCAGTGTTATACCAGTCGAGTGGTAACAGGTCCAGAATGTACGGATGCTGACTGTAGATGAGCTCGAGAGGGAGGTTCGGTTCTGGGTCTTCAGAAATGCGTCTTCTTCAATGTCACTCCAAACCCGTTCGTGCAGTCATATCATACAGAATCTGCCCTGTGGAGTTACAGAGAACAGCAGTGAGGCATTTCGCGCACATTCTCCGTGATTCGTGGCTGGATTCAGAGCTGAGAGTTCTCCCTCCTCCAGCACGCGCGCACACACACAAACACACGGACGCACGCGCGCGCACACACATATGTGAGGAGAAGGGATGGAGACCGTAGGGAATTTAACTATTCCGGTTCCTTATCGTTTCTTTTAGTACTTTTAACGAATACATGTTTGGCAATAAGAAATGCAATGGAACAGGTCAGTTTGTGGTCCTATAACTTATTTTTAAACCAAATTTCCTATGGGGTTTAAACGTAGCAAGGTTGCTCTGCTGTTTACATGACTTAAAAAGACGTTCACGTTTTGTACTACACCAGCTACGTAAGATACTAGTAGCATTCGTTTCATAAGGACTATAAAAGTGAAAGTTATTCGTTCGTAAATCGCACTATAGCCTACCTGTCGCGCTGTATATGTTTAGATTCAGTGACAGGAACCGGCTCGGAGTCATTCCCTCGGGATTCGGATTATACTGGTCGCGTTTATGTGTTTGATTCAATAAAAAGAACCGACTCTTCAGAGTCAATCTCTCGGGAATCGATTTATACTGGTCGCGTCGTCGGTGTTCGAGTCAATAAAAAGAAGCGGTTCATTAGAGTCACTCCTTCAGGACTGCAGACATATGGCGTATTTTAAAAAATAATACTGAATGGATGGTTCACTCCACGAAATTCGTGCTTTCCATTTTTGAAAAGGCTATTTTTGAAGTAAATGTTCTTTTTTAAAAGATGAATTGCTCAGGCTAAATTAAAAATTTTAATATATTTACATAGCCGTGCCTTTAAAAAAAAAAAAAAAATTAAAAAATCATTTAGTCATACGTCGTTAATTTTATGCTGATATGTCTACATTTGCCTTTCTATACATCTAAATATCCAGTTTTTAATGATCAGTTTTTAAATTTCAAACTCATGCTTACAGGTTGACTTTCAGATCATCTCCTGACAAAAACTAACTAGTGATACAAAAGAAAAGACACTTAATTGTCAATTGTTAAAATAAATTACAATAGCACATAGTATTTTTTCCATAGTCATTGCTTGCACAAAACACACCTTTTTGTGGAATTTTGTGGAAGCAAAGTATTACAAAATCTTGTAACAAAGTATAGGGCTGTGACTGGAATTGCAACTAAATAACAGTCTAATATGAAATCCAGATGTGAATACTATACAGGATTAGATACACACATAAATAAATGGAATGCCTTCTTTTATATTGGTGTATATATACATAAAATATCAGCACATAAAAAACCTGCATTATCCAAACAGGATGATTTAAACAACAGCATTTCCATGAAGTTAGATTCTATTAAGCAGGGTCACAATCTAACTTAACAGAATGCAAAAGGAATACGTATACAATTATGTAACACAGGTTTAAAAAAAAAAATGGTGTTATATACAACTATCCCACAAATAAGCATTACAAAGGAAAGATCATACATCATAAAGAGATTAACAGACACATACCTCAGGCGATTCATAGAAATATTCAGTGATTAACATGAGAATGCTTCACAAAAAAAAAAGTCAAATTGAGTCAAGTTCTTTTTTCATTGCAAATTCTACTGTGCTCTCAGTGTGTTGTTTTTCCTCTCACTCTCTCCCTCCCAAAATCTGCACGTCATTCCCTGGGAGATAAGACCAGGTACAGTGCTTCATCTCCATATTTTGGTATTCTGTACTGCACTGCGCTGGTGTACAATCCATTCGCATCTTTCAACGTTCATAGCAAACCACCATTAGACATTTTTTTCTCCTTTTGCTAATGGCATGAAAAGAAGATTCTCCATCCTTGGCAGCCAATGTGAAAGAAAAAGAGACAAAAAACAAATAAAATTATTATTTACTACAAAAAGACAACAAGACACCATAAAAACTTGTGGGATATATTTTCTCCTCTTTTGGACTCTTATTTTTATGCTTTTGTGTCCTTTTTTGGAGCTTGGTGGTCATTGGTTCCACAAGTGGAAAAACTTTTTGTGTAAAAAAAAAAAAAAGCAATTTTAACATTTGTCAAAACATAATCTTTTGCAGTTAAAATACAGCTTTACAATAGTATGAGTAGGAACATGATATCAGAATCTTTATTTTTGGGTAAACTATTGCTTTAAAGGGACAGTTCACCAAAAAAAAAAAATGAAAATTCTCTCATCATTAATCACCCTCATGCCATCCCAAATGTTTATGGCTTTCTTTCTTCAGATAAACACAAACAAATGTTTTTTTAGGAAAATAATCCATCTCTGTGATTCCATATAATGCCATTTAATGGGTGGCGCTTGGTTGAAGCTTGAGAAACCACACATAGCGATCGAGATGGTAATCCATACGACCCCAGTGAATTAATCTTCTGAAGCGAAGCAATAGGTGTGTCAGAAAAATACTAATATTTTTAACATTTTAAAATATAAATCATTGATTCCGGTCTACTGCCATATGAGCATTCTCAAGAGGGCTGTTGTGGCATGTGACATAAGTGCATTGTGAAGCTTGTCGACTCTGTGCTTCTACTATACTTCTTATGCAAACTTCACAAACCACTTATGTTTATGTCAAGCTGAGATTGTAAATGCACCTATAGGACAGTTAGCCACAAATTATGGTTTATAGTTAGAGTTTCATTTAATTTGTTATATTTATATAGCGCTTTTCAGGGTACTCAAAGTGCTTTACATATGGAAGGGGGAATTTCCTGAACAACCACCAATGTGCAGCATCACCTGAATGATGCAAAAGCAGCCATATTGACACC